>OZ020316.1:47084362-47647423 GCA_963971305.1 Arcuatula senhousia
TTGTTGTTGACTAACTTGTTGTTTTATAAGATACTCTTAATTGGTAAACAGTTAAGATCTACATGTATTCATCAAACAATTTGTTAAACTCGAGATTTGACCTCTGATTTCATCTATTTCAAAGTGACTTTTAATTTGAGCAACGGAAAATGTACAAATTCTTTACAAATCGTTTATTGAAATTCTTCGTTGGAGTCGCTAGTATATATATACATATTACAATAATTGAATATTTGTTCCAAGTCTAAAGCCATTCACTCACCATCTACCCATACAAAATGTCCTTCCCTATGTCTGTCATTCAGTCCAATCCAAACACCATGATTACCGACATTCAGGCTCGCGAGCCTCGATTGGAGATAGAACTGGACGTCCCAATTCTTGACCACAGCTAAATCGCCTCCCCTGTTGTTACAATCATGCCTCGCTCCATCCCAGTAGTCTTTTCTGCTCACCACAAACTCGTAGCAGATTTTGTTATATACAAGATGGACGTTAGAGCTGCGGATATTCGGGCAGCTGAATGTGGAGTAAGTGGCTGGATAGCTTAAAACGTCTGCAAATTAAAGATTTAGAATAGAAAGTAATGAGATGTGGAATGTGCGCGACACAGCCAACAATCAAGCGGCAATTCAGAAAAAAACCACAATGGACAACCGCCTTGTAACTTCAGTGTTTGTTACTGCCAGACTGGACAAGTATTACTGTTGTCCGGAATGCCTGCGCGTTCAACGCTATCTACCATTCCTTTCCCATACCTTAGGTGTGTAGCAACAAGCAGGAACTACTTACCCTTCCCAGCCTACTTAGTTCACTCTCGTTACGGATTGAGTTCGCATGTTACTGATGGCTGTTAAATTGTTTTTGTGTGTTAATTGTCTGTTTGTGTGTCAAAACTGATATATTTTTCTATGTCAATTCGGAGTTGACAAATTATTTTCATGTGAACATACTACTTTTTATCACTAACTTATTGGCGTCAATGTGCCATTCAAGCCACAGTTGAGTGCCAAATCTCAATCATGTTGCTGTTATATTTCGTATGGCACATTGACTTTAAAAATGCCTTTGAAGCAGACCTTGTGGCTATAGACTTGTAAGTACAATGTATAAGGCCTGTGAGATTTTCCGTATTTTCCCGTAGCCTGTGAGAAAGTTCTTGTAGCTTGTAATTTCCCGCAGATTTACCTTAGTCACACTTGTCTGACGCAACAATAGTTTTTTTACAAATGATAATGTTTTTGCATTTTTGGCCGGATTTTACGGAGTGAAAAATCTGGGTTATAAAATGGTGAATGTCGGGCGGGCGGCGGGTGGCGGGCGGCGTGCGGGCGGGGAAAAATTTTCGTAACAGTTTTCTAAGCAACTACTAATCACAGCCACTTGATATTTGGTATACAGCATCAGGATGGGGTCCCATAACGTGGGATTCGCTTACCTACCTACTTCCTGTTTAACGAAATCCGGCCGTTTTTGACTTTGACAGTTTTTTTATGGTTAAAATGGTGAAAATTCAAAATCTTTAAAAGCACCAGGTATCTTGCGTTGAAATGCTGGTTTTGACTTTTTTTCGAAATATCTTGGGCTGGTCTTTGGCTTTGTTTTGGTTTCTTCAAATAATTTTGATTCAAATGCTGCTGATGAGAGGTTACTCCTCGAAATAAAAACATATAAGTACAACATTATAAGGCCAAAACAAAAATACATGTATATTTTTGTTTCCTGTTTCCTACTCTTGAACATTAGGGTAGGTAGGTAGGATTTTTTTTTACAAAATTATTTTACATTGAGTCAATGAGGATGCAATCCCAACTTTATAAAGGTGCTTTTTCCGAAATGCCAATAAAAACTTTAGGTTAGGGTAAAAATATAGGGTAGGTAGGGAAGCAGGAAACAGACATAATTTTATTTTTTTTCGACCTAACCAAATTATCTGTTTTCTGGATACCCACTTTTGAACTTTGTTTTTTAACACATTCTGCATGTTAAACTTACCATGTAAAGACAAAACCACGACCAAAATGAATATCCGTGTCAATCCCATATCAAAAAGAACCATAGAAGATATAGATGAATGAAAATAATTAACACTATGAAAGTTTAATTTGATATCTTATCAAAATTGATCGTACGATTTTTATTGTATCAACTAAATGATTCGAGTGGTCCGATCCTCGTCAAGGGTGAAAATTTCATGAACCCAATTTTCAGACTTTCTCCTGACACCGTTTGTGATAATGGTGATACTAGTCTTTCTGAAAGGTTGAAATAAGGTTGTACCGTGAATTGTTAGAGCAATACCCCATACATGTGTTAAAATTCCCTGTGTAGAGTTCGATAAGAGTACAAAAAAAAAACAACATGTAGACTCAATTTGGACCACTACAAAGGTCACACTCGCAAAATGTTGACTGGGGAGGGTTGGTTAATATATATGGTTAGTGGTCCGATGTGGATAAACATTTATGTGACCAATTTGTTTTCATAGAATCCACCGAGGACGAAAGAAAGCAGGTGGGCCAGATATTGTATCTAAAATCCAGACTTTAAGAACATTACATTACACGGAAAGAGTGTGTTGCCTGGGACTTCGTGCATTAGCTTCAGATTATTCCTACCCCAGACATACTAGGTTGATTTTAGTTATAATTTGGGTTATTGATTCATTAACCCTTATTGATTATCAATAGGGGGGAGGTTGACGCCAAAAAACATTTTTAAAGCTTATGTTTGTATTTGGTCGAATTTATGTTTATTGTTTTTATCAAGAAGAGGGTCTTTCATTTCACTTTAGGATTGGGCTTGAATCATTTGTAGTTTATTTTCAATCCAGGACCAAATGAAAAACAGCGAGCAGCGACCGCTGGTCACATTGAGGGCTGCTATAGTTGTTTTCCATTGTGGATTTTTAAATTTACGTGTATATTGTAGGTTAATTGTGTTGCGAACCATATCTCATTTTCTTCTATTTTCAGTATTTTCATTCTTCTGGATAGAACGCCTCTGATGAATCTTAAATGATTGAAACGCGCGTTAGGCATCTGTTGATATGCTGTTCTATGCGCTTCATTTTCATATTGTGCTTGGCATTTTCAACATTAAGACAAGCAGCGCCTCTGATTGGTCTTAAATAGACGAAAGGCGCGTCATGTGTAGCTTATTTTATTGCCTCAAGTTTTGTTTTATTGTTTTTTATTTATAGCAACACGTGATGGTTAGCGCTGGTTTTAGTTCGCAAAGTTTTGCCCGCTCCGATTTCAATGCTTGAGAGTAGGCGAATACTTCAGAGCGATTAAGTTATACTATTTCATATTGTCAAAACCCGAAAAATTCGTCCTGTCGATAAACTGGCTATTTGTTAAAATTCTACATTTTATTTTGTTCGACAAAATTCGATTTTTTAAAAAAAAAGTTTTATAGTCTCTTTGGGCTCAACCGCCTCTAAGGTCTTGAACAGACGAAACCCCATCAGGCATAAAATATGTATTGCCTTGGACTCTGCTGTAATTTTTTATACTCTGTCACACAAGATGACGAGGTACTTTGTTATACCCTCAGTTAGTGTCCGTCTCTCCGTCTGCCCGTCTGTACCCCAAATATTTCTTGAAAACGTGTCAAGGAATTTAATATATATGATAATGAAACCAAAGGGGTTGTCAAACATCATTATACCGGAGAGACAAAGACAAAATCGGTAGACAAAAAATCATCACAACGAAACAAACCACAAAAAAAAATAAATAAATAAATAAAAAAAGCACACATAACAACAAAACTGCATATTCAGTAAACGTGAATTCAAGTCGAACGAGAGTGAACTCAGGTGCTCCGGAAGAGTAAGCATTTCCTGCTTGCAATAGCACACCCGTCACGTTGCCAAAGATCGATTGAGTGTTGGTCCGGAAAAAGGTGACATTACAAAACTCTATGTCAAATCAGCATATGTGCTCATCTGCAATATTTTGAACAGCAATAAAATACAGGTCAGATGACTTCATTTTTTTTAATTGACAATGATGAAATAATCTAGTCTAAGAGAGATAACTCAATTCTCTATTCCTATAATAATAATAAATGTTTTATTTCCCAATCAAAGGGCCTTTTTAGGCATAGCAAATCACAACATCAACATTCATACAACAAACTATACATAAAATCATTCATTCATCATTGTGTTTAATTGAACATGTAATATAGAAAACATTTAGGAAGTGTCTCTGATTTTACTATAGTTTACTATTGATAATTCCGTGGCGGGGTATCATTCTATGTCCAATAAGATGCCATATTTTTATTTGCGGTGGTGGGCGCTGCTGGTAGAGTCTCAATTTCTCGTGATAAGACCACTACAGTATGAACACAGTCAAATACTTTAAATTTTTGTGATTCTTCGTGAAAATGGCTAAATTGTAAAAACCTATAAAGGTTCTTCCTACTCACGACATGGGTTAATCAAAGTCATACTTTTTTCTTCAACTCGGCACTTTTGAGTTTTATTGTTCTATGCCTTCATATTCATATTGAGTTAGTTATATGTAATCTTGTTTCTTATTGAAATGAAAATATTTCTATCGTTTCAGTTTATTTTTCATATTCAAGTATCAAATGCAAATTGTATTGTTAAAATGTGTCCAGGGGATATTTGACAAATTTATGAATGCATTTTTCTACAAGTAAATATTTACAAATGCATCTCTACATGTGTATATAAATAAAACATGTAATTATTTTGGAACAATAAAAATGTTATTTCCCCCTACTTATTGAATACAAGATGAGCTTTAGAATTCCGTTTAAATGTTAACAAATGCATTGTATGCTTTCCTTTTCCAATTTTATTATAATTTCAAAAATGAATAATTATAAATGAATACAATAAATATGAAAAAAAAAGAAAAAAGAAATTTTAAACATTTCGTTCAAAATTATAGAAAGTATCAACAACTACTTAATTTCAAATAAAGAGAAAAATAAACAAATTTGCTTCTTGCCAGCCTAAATAAATAGGAAAATTAAGAAGAAATCATATCAATACAATAGAATCTTAAACCAATGAATTTTCATTTTAGAAATTACAAGTAATAATAAAATATGGGATTAAAATTTTACATAAAGGAAAATTTATAATATGATAAAATAGATAATTTAAATCTGTAATAGATCACAGCAAAATCTTCATAAAAAAATGCACATGCATGTTGAAAATAAATCAGAGAAATTTTATCGAGACATCAGAATTGTCGATGTGTATTTTTTCCGTGTTCCGATTTTCGAAATTTTATCTAAAACCATGTAATTCTGTCGTAACATGTAGCGTCTATAGACAACACTGCCAGGAAGTTCCTTGTGTTCAAATTGTGCAATGTTAGTCAAAAAACATTTTTGGATTAGTATATAAGATCAGGAGAATGGTTTACAAATCACTTTCATTTCAAGGTAAGAATTAAATACATAAAGTGCAAGGGTTGAGAAAAAAATCACATTTTTAATTTAAAAAAAAAAAATGAAAAAATTTCGAAAATCTAATTTTAAGCTTGTTATTTATGGTTCTTTGATTATTCTAATATTCTAATAATTTTTTTTATCTTACAAGATGGTTAAATTCTAATAATTTATGAATATTTCATTTTGATGTAAAATGGTGTTTATATAGATTATTCGATAAAATTCAGATATTTGTATATTTTTTCAAAAATATTTTATGTCAAAAGAGTTGATAAAAAGTTTTATCATATTACTTGTTAACAATATCATTTTTTGGACATTTTGTAATTTTCTTCATTTTTTTAACTAGGTCTAAGTCGAAAATTAAAACTAAAATTGTTTTTAAATGTTTAATAAATGCTATATCACATATATATTTTATTTCAATTTTTTTGGATATTCTTGTTTCTAATATGTAAATAAAATTTGTACAAAACATATATCGAATAAAAAAAAACTACTTGGGTCGAAACCCCAAAATTCAAACTTGTACTAATTTGTAAGAAATCCATATTTTTCTTTTAATTTCAAAGTAATCAAAACATTTATAAAAACCTACATATATGATATACCCATCTGTTTTCAGGTATTCGATTGAAAGGCATTTTCTTCCACCAAGATGAACAAAGCAGTAATCCTCGTTGCCCTCTCCTGCCTGGTTGCCATGGTGGCATGTAACTACTACACTCAGACTGGTTACACTGGTTACCCAATGATGTACGGATATGGACAACAGACCGGAGGTGTTGGTCAATACGCCGCTTATGCTGCTAACAGCCAACAATCTCTCAGACAAGCTAGACTCTTCAACTATCGTAAGTTTCTTATTTTCTTTTTTAGAATTAAAGCAAATTTAATTCAAATATTTGGTCTTTTCCTTATGTACTGTTTTTTGCAACCAATAATGGCATACAGGTTACCAATTTCGAAAAGGGGAAAAGTCATGCAAGAGCTCTTCAGTTTTAAATCCGTTCATTGACGTTTGTTCTAATTTGACGGTTTTAAGATGGCTTAAATGACCATGAAAAGGCATACCTGTCTGTATATTTTGTATATTCTGTTCAATGATCGAAAACGGGAATCTAGATTTGGACCATTCCTTTAAATAAGCAAAGAAAATTGCTCGGTTGTCTATTGTGGTTTTTCTGAATTGCCGCTTGATTGTGGGCTGTGTCGCGTACACTTATTCCACATCTCATTATTTTTTATCAATACTAAGTATAAGTTTAGCTTTTTTATTGTAAATTTGTCTTTTTATAGTTCTTGGTGGTCTCTACTTTTTGAGCCTCTTCAACGTTACCGGAAACAGAATTGCTGGTTAAATAAAAATTGGTAAGTTATAAACTTTGAAACACAGAGAAAGTTTATTTATTTATTAAATCTGTAGGCTTTTGGAGGAACCACAGGCCCTACGTGACTGTTAACAATGGGATAATATGTCATACGCTAGAAAATTTATATAGAAGTCAGCGAAATATCAAATGAATAACGAAAACTACAAAACTCTAAGTCAGCACAAAAAAAAAAACAAAAAAAAAACCAAAAAACAAAAACAACAACAATAACAACAACAAACAACAAGAACAACAACAACAACACACATATTGGAATGTTTTGAGCTAAAGTCATGATAGTGGAACAACAATAACAACAATAATAACAACACGCCTATTGCTATTGCTTTTGCTTCAGTCACAGAAAAATAGTTTACCTGAAGCAAATTGTCGTATTTCATTGCAAGTTTAGCATTCTATAGAGAACTGTTCCACATATTTGTTTTATTATTTTGATATCAAAAATGTTGGTATGCAATTATTCAGATGTTTTATCTAATTAACAAAACAGAAAATAGATAATAGTTAAACAAATGATTATAAACAATGTTAAAACTAATTGTTGTTTGATTTCTGTAATACTTCAATGCCGTTAGGCATCTAATGACATGTACATGATTTTTAATATTTTTTTTTTTACTTGCAGATTAAAAAAGAAAGAAGAATTTATGGAGCAGGTTTTGGACGATTAGGGGGGGGGATGTCAAAATTGAAAAATAAAAGTGAATTAAAATGATTTATTGTGTTTGTTTGTTATACAAAAAATTCTTGTTGTATAACAATGAGGTGTGGAATAAGTGTGCACGACAAAACATCCACAAAAAGAATGATGAATTTTAAATCAAGAAGCAAAGAGGTACCAATGATTCATTCGAGTATCAAACTTCCGAAAGGACAAAGACAAAATCAGCATGAGAAAACAAAAAAAAACATTAAAACACAAATACAATTTACGACAAACAACGCAACATGTTAAATTCATGTGCCCCCGGAAGTGTAAACAGTTCCTGCTTGCTATAGCACACCCATCAGCATTTAAAGACAAAAGCTTACATAATTCAACAGTAGTTAGTTTACAATGACACCCGGGCAATGAGAGGACCAAATCTTACTCTAAAAATACTAATATGGAGTAGGCATTGCCTAAATGCGAGCATAGCTAAAAGGGACGACGTTTTGTTTATATAATAATGATCATATTCAATGCAATCAAATGGTGTATTTTACATCATTTTTGTTGGGTTTTCTTCTTTTATCTGCTAGTTTTGTTCTGGTCTTTTTCGGAATGTCGACATTCAGGGCTATCGCTATCATTTAATTCCCAATATTTCCATTTGCTTTTTGGGGGCGAGATGGTATGGGGCGATTAAGCTTCGAGACACGTTAGTTTCGTACGTGCATATAACCAAGACAAAACGAGCAGCTCATGTGTATTTATTATCTTAAGAATTTTATTTTCTTGTAAAAAGCGCAATTTATTATTTTTTAAGCATTATTTCTTTTCTTATAAATTATTTTAACATTCACTCCGGTCCTGTAAAAATAATAACTCTTTCCGGACCATAAAAAATCTAAATCAGCATTAGCAAATTTCTCGCGGAAACAAATACCGTAGAGCTCTCCGCTCGAGCGGGCACTTCCTGCCCGCTTGCGAGCTATGCTCGCTATAATCATTTATAACGTTCAACTTAATTTTCAAAAAATCACACCTGGTAAGCCTCACTGGGAGGAGTTCACGAGAGATGAGCAAAATTTACCAAGATTCACGAAAATTTGGTTTTGGTAAGGCATTTAAATGGGATATGTTTTGTCCAGTGAAGAAAAAAGTAAACGAGTTAGGATTCTGTTTTGTATCGGTTTTCTATTTTTGTGATTTGAATTATCGTATCGAAACACAAATATTTACCAAAACCATTTTTACGTGAACTCACCTTACTAGGGGTGAAAATACAAGAGAAAACGAACCAAATACCAATGAGTCAATTTTGAATTGATTCATACCTATCTAGATTTTCATAGATAGACAATAGTGACAACTAAAACTAGATAAAACGAGGAAAACATGTACAAGTAGAGAAATTGGGTGTACAGTCACATAATGTTGAATATACTACTCTAATTAACACTGTAAAAAGGAAACTTTGTGATATATAGTTACATCAATTTTTGGAACAAGAAAAGATAATCCATCTCACAAACTAAATTAGATACATATTTTAAATTTAAAGTAAACTACTGCTTTGAGACCTACCTTTTGATTGAAAATTTTAACATTAGACGCACAATCTGTAAACTTAGAATTAGTGCTCATGATCTACAGATCGAGAGAAAAAGATATGATAAGAATAAAACAGAGAGGTCTGAAAGAAAGTGCTTAAATTGTTCATTAGATAAAGTAGAAGATGAAATTCATTTTCTAGTTGAATGCCCAAAATATAAAGAGGAGAGGGATATTTTATTTAAAGATATTTCTACAATGTGTCCAAATTTTATTAATCTCTCTACTGATGATAAATTTTTATGGTTAACTAGCAATGAAGATTTGCTTATATTAAAGAACTTGGGTAAATTTATAATTAAAGGGTTTGAATTAAGACAAAACTGATCAACTGCTGAGGGAAATACCACCATTATTGTTCCACAAGTTTTACACTGCATATATATGTTTATAAGTTTTTGTACAGGCTCTGATTCTGTGACAACAAATTAAATAATAACATTATTGTTGTAATGTCTTTGTACATGTTGTATGTTTATTGTTAGATTAATGTAACCTTTGCCCAGAAATGGGCCCAGTCACTGGGTAATAAAATTATTCTTATTCTTATTCTTATTCTTAAAGTTACAGCACATTGGCTGTAACTTGTACACGTTGAGACCCCCCCCTTTTCTCCGAAAAATTGTAATTTTCGTAGAGAATTCATGCCAAATTGACCTGAAACCCCCTTTTGCACACAGTGTCCTGTATAGTGGACCACACTTTTAATAATTTGTTAACTTGCAGCATTTTTGAAGACAATGATTTTAAATTATGTAATCGAAAATGGCTATATGCCACAACTTAATGGTTGCTTTTGAGACATAGATAAAATTTGTTTATAAATGCCAAGACAATTATCTAAATAGGCTTTCGAATTTCTTCGAAAAAAAAAAGAAACACAGGGTATACTGAAGCACCAACATGAAGAAAAACCAACAAAAATCAGACCAAACAGCACCTTACAATGTAAAATTGAGAAACATATGAAAAAAAACATGATTATTTTCGTAGAATATGAAGTTGCAGTGTAAATAAAAAAAACGGATCAATCCAAATATCCAAAAGAAAAGAAAAAACAAGGAAGACACACCTGAGAAATCGCAATGGTCCTGACTTTGAACATGCATTTTAAAAGATATGGTGGGTTGAAAAGGTTTCATGACGCACCAAACCTCCCTCTTCTATTGCAATCATGGGTTCTGCATGGTAATAACACAAAACACAACATAATAGGTAAATTGAGGTGATTATCTCAGTGCAACAAAACAATAAAAACACAAATTGTGTTTTTAACATTGAAACATGAATACATTAGGGACCTAAAATTAAAAAAAACTTTTGGACAATTGAACACTTGAGCTGAAGGGTTAAAGAGCAGCCGAATTCCTTATAATACCAACCTCCTGAAATGGCAAACACTGAGACATGAAAGGACAGACATTTCAACACTCGGACACTTGAACAAACAAACCTGGGAACACGTTGGCAACTGAAAAAAAACCGGGAACCTGAAATGACAGACAAAAAAAGACATATGCACATGTAGTCTCAAATACATTTACAACCACGCTAAAAATCCACACAGACAAAGAAATCTAACAGACCTGAAAAATCTCGGGCAACTAAAAACACTCTCTTTTTTTAAGTGATACACATTAGAACACTCATGGACTTGAGCTGAAAGATGTATGGACTCTCGACAAATCCGAGGATATTTGGAAACTGAAAACCCTAGGCATCCTGAACTTACAAACTGACACTCTAAAAATAATTACTGAGCAAAAAATAAGAATAAATGAAAAATAAGTTGGATGATACATAAAGCATCCTTACTCTTTCTTATATTTTAGCTGAGAAATCTACAAAAAATACATGAAAACTTTGTTTTTTGAGAAAATGTTGTTTTATTACAGAACGTAAATAGCAAAGGTACCAATGGGACATCTGAGTGTCGAAAGTCGGATGGGCAAAGACTGAACCAGTAAACACAAACGAACGAGAACAGCACGAAGAAACAGACAACACTAAAACACCCGTCAAAAATTTCAGAAAAGATACGAAGAACGTTTGTACAAAGCACCAACAGCAAGATCGAACTGATATCTGAAATGAAGAAAATAATTCTTAATAGACTACAAAATATTTAGAGAAAAAAATGAAATAATATCAAAAATGAAATAAAGTTGTTTACACAAAATTTAAGAGAAGTACAATGTAGTTGCATATCATATATATGGAGAATTGCAGGGCGGCAAAATGTATCAAAAAGACCAAGAGAGGATAGAATTGTATATTTCTCAAAACTAGGGAGTTTTAGTATCACAGTTGATTCGTTATTCCAGAGCATGCGGGGAGTATGGTGACTTCCTTGATAGAGCTACACGGCTGACAAGCAAATTGTTAACCCAGGGGTACGTTGCTACCATGTTGTTGTCATAATTCAAGAAATTTTACGGAACATTATATGCTTGTAGACAAATACGGGATTTCTATCTCTTAAATGAGCACAGATGTTTGTTTGACATAAGAGTTTTGTAATGGCATCCTTTCCGGATTTGACCAACACTTAAACTTGACGGATGTGCCATGGCAAGCAGGAACTGCTTTCTCTTTCGGAGCACCTGAGTTAACTCGTTTCGACTTGTGTTCACATTGCTGAATGCGATTTTGTTGTTATGTGTGTGGGGTTATTTTTGTTTTGTTGTTGTTGTGTGGTTTGTTTCGTGATCTTTGTCTTTTCGATATAATGATATATGATTACCCTTTTGGTACACTTTTGCTTCTTACAATATTACGAAAAAATATTCTTTGATTTTTGTAGGGCATGCTCTTAGCATAGACCCTAATATCACCCTATAAACAACACGAATCCCAATGGAGAAGAAGACATGTTGGTTCTATATTCTGAACACACGGTGAATTTATAAAATATGTGCTTAAAAAAGGATTGACACTTATGTAAAATGGGATTGCAAAGTTTTAAATTGTATGGCTTGCAGAAAGGGAAAAGCAGTAATTTAAAAGCATGAATAACAAACAGAAGACAATAATGCATAGAAGTAATGGAGCAACCATTTGATTTTTTTAGGGGGGGGGGGTGGATAATTTCGTCGTTCTGCCTTTTTTATATTCGAGCTTGCGCGCAAAACTACAAAACTACCATCCTGCCTTCTTTTTTTATTCAAAGCACTGTCCTGCGTTTTTATTTCCGGATTTTTGCTAGCCTGCCTTTTTATTTCAAATTTCATCATAGCTCCCCCCCCCGTAAAAATCAAATGGTCGGTCCCTAATTCTAATAGAAATACAGAAGCAAAATAGCAAAGCATTGAGAAAAAGTTTATCATGAGTTATATTGAAAGTTATGGAAATTAAAACATAAAAAGGAGAGACAAATTGGAAATACTAAAAACAAATGTTTTTATATGATTTTAAATAATAATAATGAATTGTTTGATCCGCTATATAAAGTGAAAAAAAAGCAAAGAAATTGGGGAGGCAATCATAGAAAAAAAAATCAACAAAACATGAATCGTAGTGCAACCGAAAAATATGTATATGAAATATATAACAAGAGTAAGTAGACAAGAAGCCAAAACATTTTGTGACAATTTTTTTTTCATTTAAAAAATACTTCTAAGAAACAACCGGACACTTCTTTGACTTTTTGGGGCAAAAAAGGTTCGGAACTTTAATATCTTACCAAATACAAATTGGCAAAAGTGTTTTTGATTTTTTGAAATTATAAAAAATGGTTTATAATTCATAAAAATCCGAATGTCAAAAGTCCGAAAGAGCAGAGACAAAACCAGTAAACACCAACAAGAACGGGACAAAAACAGACAACATGTAAATCATGGAAACACAAAATAACTGAATATCAATCAACAACGCGAACTCCAGTCGAAACAAAAGTGAACTCAGGTAATCCGGAAGAGTGAGCAGTTCCTGCTTGCTATACCACACCCGTCGCATTACCAATAGTCCATTCAGTGTGTCAAATCCGGTAAAGGAAGACAAACCAAAACCCTATGACAAACCAACATCTGCACTCATCTGAGAAATCGAAATCGGAATCCCATATTTGTCTATAAGTGTATGATGTCTTCCGTAAAATTTCTTGAGTGAAGACAGCAACTGAGGAGCAACATAACCTGTGAGCAATTTTTGCGTCAGACGTGTCGCTCTGCTAAGGAAATCGATGTAAGTCCCGCACGCTCTGGAGTAACGAATCGATTGAGATACGTAAACTCCATAAGCTGGAGCGGACGGAATGTTGCTACACAAGAAGGGAAAGTTGACGATTGGAAAGTTGAAGACATCACGTTTGTCATAGAGCCTTGTTGAAAGTCTTCCTTGAGAGTCAATTTTGAGATGTAGATCTAAATATGTAGCAGACTTCCTAGAATCCGTTGTGTCCTTTATCTTAATCTCCTGGGGATATATGAGATGGAGAAAGTCACCAAATCGAGAATTGTTTAGTGAAAGGACATCATCAATATAACGGAACGTGAGGTTGAAAGAGAGAGCTAGTCTACGGTCTTTTTTGTCTAGACGTGATTGTTAGAAGTCTGCTTCATATGAATGAAGAAACAAATCGGCAAGCAAAGGTGCACAATTAGTGCCCATTGGAATCCCTATTGTTTGCTGAAAAACCAATAGGGACAAGAGACATTGGTAGTTTGAAATGTTGGCCACTATCGCAGGTCGTGTGTTTGGCTTAGAGATGATGTTGATTTAGAAATTAATCAAAATCAACAAATAAAAAAGGCATTGTTGGCAAGACGAATAAAGGTATACATTGGTAACAACAAAATCAAAAACAAAACTACATGAAAAAGAATCACATAATTTGTTTTAAAAGATATACAGCAGAAATTTGGTTCTTTTTTATCCAAGATTAAATTAGTGGTAACTGATCATGAATTCCTGACATTTTAAAAATAAATAAAAAATACAAAGTTCCAGAAAATTAATTTTGCGACGCCTGACGCGCGTTTCGACTATTCAAGAGGTGCTCTACTGAAATATTGAAAAACCCAAACACTTTATCCAGATTATGAAATGCAATGAACAATAAAACCAAAAATACTGAACAGGAAAAAACAAATTAGGACTAAGATCTACCTATGTCTTGGACAGGAAACAACTTTTTTAGTACAGAGAGAGAGAGAGAGAGAGAGAGAGAGAGAGAGAGAGAGAGAGAGAGAAGAGAGAGAGAGAGAGAGAGAGAGAGAGAGAGAGAGAGAGAGAGAGAGAGAGAGAAACTGATTTTTTTGGGGAGTAAAATGTTTTCAACTTAAACTTTTTGGTATATATTTCCTCAATACAAAAATATATTAAAACAATCATGGTTTATAGTTAAAAATATGTTGTCAAGGCAAAAAAGGAGCACTCTCACGACTCTTTTTTTTTTGCTTCTTTATGCTTATTGTTTTTATTTTATTCCGTTTTTTTTTCAATTTGAAGCCTATTTCTGCTTCTTTTTGCTGTTTTTTATATTTTTATCATTTTTTTCCAAGCATATTCCGTGCTTCCTTTTGTTGTATGTTTTTTTACTTTTGTTTTATTCTTTTAAAATCCAAGCCCATTTTGTTCATCTTTTTGCGGTTTGTTTTTATTTTTGTCTTATTTTTTTGAAATTTCAAGCCCATTTTGTCCTTTTTGCTGTTTGTTTATATTTTGTATTAGTCTTTTAAATTTCAAGCCAATTTTGACCTTCTTTTTTCTGTTTGTTTTTATTCTGTCGATTATTTTTAAATTTCAAGCATATTGCTGTTTGTTTTTATTTTGTCTTAGTCTTTTAGATTTCAAGCCCATTTTGTCGTTTTTTTTTCGCTGTTTGTTTTTATTTTTTCAATTGTTTTTAATCTAAAGAATATTTTGCGCTTTTATGCTGTTTATTTTTATTTTTGTCGATTGTTTTTTTTTCAACATAAGCCTACTTTGTGCTTTTTGCGGTTCAATTATATTTATGTGATTTGTTTTAATTTCAAGAATATTTTGTGCTTTTTTGGTGCTTGTTTTTAATTTTGTCGATTTTTTTTAAATTTCAAGCCTATTTTTTGCTTCTTTATGCTGTTTATTTTATATTGAAGTCGATTTTATTTAATTTCAAGCCTTTTTTTGCTTCTTTTTGCTGTTTATTTTTTATTTTTGTCGGTTGTTTTTAATTTCAAGCCCATTTTGTGCTTCTTTTTGCTGTTTGTTTATATTTTTGTCTATATTTTTGAAATTCAAACATTTTTTGTGCTTTTGTTGTTGTTTGTTTATATTTTTGTCTATATTTTTTAAAATTTTAAGCTTGTTTTGTGCTTCTTTTTGCTGTTTGTTTATATTTTGTCGATTTTTTTGAATTTCAAGCTTATTTTGTCGATTTTTTAAAAAGTTCGAGCCTATTTGTTCCTTCTTTTTGCTGTTTATTTTATATTTTTGTGGGTTGTTGTTAATTTCAAGCCTATTTTGTGCTTCTTTTTGTGGTTTATTTTTTATTTTTGTCGATCTTTTTTTTTTAATTTCAAGCATATTTTTTGCTTCTTATTGCTGTTTATTTTCATTTTTGTCGATTGTTTTTTTATTTCAAGCATTTTTTGTGCTTCTTTTTGCTGTTTGTTATATTTTTGTCTATTTTTTTTAAATTTCAAGCCTATTCTGTACTTCGTTTTGCTGTTTTTGTTTTTGTCTCATTTTTTGTACCATTTGTATCTCATTTTAGATAATAACAAAACTACTGAACTTGGGATGAAAAAGGAAAAAGAAAATCCGAAAAACTGAAAAACGGTATAATAGTAAGAGAGGATTAATTGTTGGCCACTGTTGTAGGTATTTTTTTTTGCCTAGAAACGATGTTAGTTTAGAAAATACTAAAAATCAGCAAATAAATAATATATATTATTGGCTATTATATAATGTAAATGTAGGAATACGAACGTTACTAAGGGACCGACCAATTAACTTGAAAATGGGCTTTTTTTGGTAACAAAATATTTTGAATTACTAGTATATTTTTCTTGAAGAAAATATTCTGTAGAAGTATTTCTGCGATAAAAATAATAATTTTAATAATAAAAAATGTCTTGAATACTTTAAAAAAAATGAGCAAAACAAAAATCCAAGGCCCGCTTTCAAGTTAAATGGTCCGTCCGTAAATGAAGCCCAAATCAGAAGCATGAAATACGCTTGAAATTTAAGAAATTCATGTACAGTCAAAACTTAGTTCTTTTTACCCCAAAATAAATCTGATGGTGTCAGCTCTTGATCTTGTTCCTGTACTTTCAAAAAAGAGTTTTCTTCAATGTTTTTGCAATATTTTAAGGAGCAATTAAACAACGCTTTATATTTTACGGGAAATTTTATTGGTGATCATATAGTCAGAAAACGTTTGCTTCGGATAGCATAAAAAGATAGAAAAATGTAATAATCCAATAAAGAATACTAACATTGAAGAAAGATAATTGTTTTTGTAATTATGAGAATAAAGTGTTTCTGTTGTATCATTGTAACATTAACTTAGATTTATATCAAAAATCAAATTGATGCATTGATACAAACATACATTAATGGTATTCGTCACAATAATCAAGAAATTGGTGAAACTAAAATATGATTAACAGCAGATACAAACTAACATATTCGAATAAAAAAACTTTCTGTTTATGCTGTTTTTGTTTTAATTGTTTTGCAAAAATAAAAATCGTCTGCTTGTAAGTTAGAATTTAAATTAAATTTGGCTGTGATTAAAGAATTTTAAAAATGAAAACATGAAAAGATTTCTATATCCAACTTTTAAAAAAATGAAAAATAAAAACGGACAACTTGGTCCACGAAAAATACTGTTAAAATAAAAACAAAACAAGCAAGAATAAACCCCCATGAGCTTCATTTTATAGCTTTTTAACTTTTCAAAATAGTCATTATTTAGAAAAAATTTAATGAAAATTTGTTTCTTGAACAAGAAAAATACCCAATCTTTTGAAAATAAAAAAATATATATAACATGATGAATGTATCTAAATTAATTTATAATGCTGAAAAACTTACTAGAAATAAAGAACTAATATTTTCAGACAAAAAACATTAAAATACCGAAACTCTCAAATAAATCGAGGAAGACTTTGCCATTTTTTAGGGAAAGTGCGAAAAAGATTAAATGAAAAACAACATATATATATATAGAGAGATACGTTTTTTTTGTTTGGTTACTAAGTATTTTTGCACAAGTTCTAATAATATTTTAAGCTTTATGTGTGAATTAATTGTAAACATTTATGGAAATAAAACATTCTCTGAATGCGTTCTGGAAATTAGAAAAAGCTTTTATATAAATTTTGAAATATTAAACATTGAAAATAACAAACAAGATAAAAAACTTAGATGCTTTAAGAAAAAAATAGAATGAAAGAATATTTTAGCAGTCATATTTTAAAATATTAAGATGCTTTATAAAAAATGATAAAAAAGGGAATAATGTTTTTTTTAGCTGTTTCTGTTTAAAATGCTTTGTATGCAAATGACCATATTTAATTAAACTAGAAAAAAGAAGAATCAATGAAAAATCTGAAATTACCGTAAATAATAAAAGAAAGGCAAATGTAACATCCAGAGACACATTATTATGATCCAAAAGGCTGAAAAAGAAACAGAAAAACAGATATATATTTATTCGAATTTAACCCCGTCGTACGATAGATTTGTGGTTACTTAGGATGGGTAACCGTATTTCAGAAAGGGAATAAGCTGTTTTTATGTTTACGAAAATACCAAATGATATCAATTGACCACAAAATTAATTTCAAATAATCAAATGTGTATTGTGCTGTGGTTAGCTCATCCCTAGAAGAATATAATGTAATTATAATATTTTCAATTCATAAACCACATATTTGAAAATGAGTTAATACAGTACAAACACACGAAAAACAACAAACAAGCACTCAAGGTTGCACTTTTTACGAAAGAATATTTTTTTGGTTGATATATTTTTTTTTAATTTGTTTTTTCTTTTGTCTAGCCATATTGATGTATGTAAAGGTCTGAAGGTTGAACCGAACTAAGAATTTAGGCAAAAATGTATCTTATATCAAAATTAAGTTAAATAAACTTTTTGCAGTAAAACATAATGAAATTTATATTATGAAGTCATTTATTAATTGAAAATTGTAGTAGAACTTTTTAGAGACTCCTCAAATGTGTGGGTTTTTTTTTGCTAAAAATCTCAATAATTTTTTGGGCTAAAAAATCAACTCAAAATCGGGCGATCTAGTGCTTGTACTTTAAATTAACTCGCTCAAAAGTCGGTCGCTTGGAGCTTTGCCAGACAAAGAAACTACATACATATAAGCATATCAAAGGAGGCATTAAGGGGTTAAGGAATTCAGGTGTTTAATTCGGGTAAATAATCAAAACAATTAAAAGCACTAAAATCCATGGTTGCTTTGGATAAATTTGAGCTTTATGGCAAGAAAGCCCGCCTTTTGTAACACTCCGAGACATCTCTAAGGCTTACAGACCTCATGCTTATCTTCTGTGTTAACCACAAAAAGTAATTTATTATTCATAACTTAAGACTACACGCCATTTTGATTTTTTTTTATGAACAAGGCCACCATTAAAGTTGCGCGCCGGAAATGACTTTTCTGTTTACATTAAGGGGCATTGAGTTCTAAATAGACATTTGTCAAGTAATCTATAGTTTCTTATATTAAAAAGATAACGAATAATGATGGCATGGGGATTAGATTTTGCAGCGTAAGCATATAATGCGCAAGAATGTTTAATGAGCACACAACAGGAAATGAATACAAAGAAAGGAATGTTTTGCTTTGAAGCTGATAAAAAAATAAGAAAGCATTAGTCACCAATCTTAATGCAATCATAAAAAATAGACACAATCATTGATTTAATATTGGAAGTTCGTTAACATGATCAAAGTTTTCAATCGAACACTTTGACAAGGTTTTTCGAACCGGTTTTTGGTATGACCATAGACATGTTATGGGTTATTAGACTGAGTTCATGTACTCATAATTTTGGTTTTTGGTACAAAATGCATGTATACTTACATTAAACTGCAAAATACTGGTTACTATTAAGGGTTTGGCCATCTAACTTGAAAGGCGGCTTGGTATTTTCCTTAAAAAAATTGAATCTGATTTTTTTATATAAAAAAAGGATTTTGGCAGCAGATGTTAGGGAAAATATTATAAAGAAAGATTTATGTCATAATAATAAAATATATAAAAAAAAATGTCGCATAGTAAATATCTTTTTGACCAGATAAAAAAAAACACCACAAAAACAACTACTTAAACCAAAGCAATGTTTATGGTCTGTTCCTTATGGCTCTGGTTTTAGACCAATTTTGTTCTTTAAAATGTGCTGCTGTAATTGCTATTATTATTTAGCTACGTTTTGTTTGTTGTTGTCACGTTGTGTAGCCGTTTCTAAATGCTTGTAGATTTGTCAGGCATGCATATTATTTGAGTGGGAACTATGTTGTAGTAATTTGTTGACAGAATGTTTGTGTTCTGTTTGAATAACTGATATATGTTACCCTTTAAAACAGGTTTGAATCTGGTCTGAATCACCATTATTTAAAATGCATGAATCATGTCAGGACCATTGCAATCCACATTCTTTGGTAAAACATAACACAGTTTCAATAATTATTTTGGGTTATTGTTAACCAATGTGAATAAAGTAGAGGTAGCACTTAGTAGTGCTTAGCATTAGCCCACTAAACCATTTAAGTACCACTTTTTATAAGAACCATGCAAAAGCGATTCTTTGGTGGAAAGCCTACACCATTTTATTTTTGATATGTTACTCCTACTAGCACCCTGATTCGATATTTTGTACTCTTTTTCCAAACAAGCGCTGGTCCTGAGAGACAAAAAATATATAGAATGCATTGGAAAATTGTAAGAAAGGGAGATAACTCTTAAAACTGTCAATAATTTCAATAGAAACCATTGTAACCAAATGGCAGTTCCCAGGACCAGACAGTAATGAGCAAATTGTTATTTATTTCTTATTTTGTATACTTTGAACTATCTTTTGTTACAAATAAACCACTGTAGCCTTTTTATTGATGAATCACTTTTCTTCAATTTTGCATGATTTTTAGGTGGAGTACTACTTAAACAAAATGTAAATAACCGACTTACAAGGGAATGGAAATCGAGGGTCCCGTACAAGAAATCATGGCAAATAAATAAGTATTCCGCGATGCACATAAAAAAAATTGCACGTGGCAATTCTTCGGCTTTAATTGAACACAGCTTATAACGAGGTTCCCACAAAAAAATCTCATACCAAATTCAAGGTGATTCAGAGATTTTTCAATATTTTTTTAATCATGTATTTTAATATCCTTTTTATAACAAAACATTCTATTGATTTGTATTTAGTTGATTTAAAAACATGCTCAGACCTCGAAGAAAGAAATATAACCGGATTCAAAGGAGACAAAATATTCCATGGTATATGGACAAATGGACAGAGTCCAACTGTGAGGAAATTATTTTTGGAGTTGATTTAATGTCCGGGTGTTTTTCCTGATTTCTCCGATCGGGAAAAGGAAAAAACGAATTTCACGGTTGTGTGAATTTTCGCTAGCCAAAGGTTATGTGAAGATAAAGTGTTGGTGGATCGTAACCCTTGGCCAGCAAAGATGAGTTGTGTTGGAACCCTGTAACAAAGGCAAACACGGAAACACGACTAATAAAAACACCAAACACGATGCAACAAAGTAGCCCGTACCACCCCCGCTTACCTGTAAAGTACAGGTACGATACAACCTATCATGCTATAGCAGTCTACTAAATTTGAAACTAATCCCTTCAGTGGAAACTGATCTTCGAAAACAAATTCATTTTGACCCTTCGCCATCCAGCCCACATAAGCAAGCAACAATTCAAAACGACCACAACGAAAAACATCCAGAAGCCTTCATCGAGGCCTGCAGACGCTGTACGTTTTTTTTCGATTGGTCCATGGTCAAAATAAAATGCTTATAATTTCAGATCCAGGCTTGAAATAACCGAAGATAGACCCCTTTCTTAAATAAGAAGCAAAAAAATTAAAACGCCAAGTAGGACAAGCACAGATGAAAAGTGGCGGGGTAGTCAGCTAAAAAAAAATACCCCAAAAACGTAGATGGTAGGGAAGACAAGGCACAATTCATTTAGCATACATTTGATGAGATTGCAAAAAATTTGCTGAAATCTGTTGCCTTGATGTCAGCTAATGCTTAATTTTTCTTGATTTTTTTTCTTATGTGATGTTAATATGTTATTGGAACTGTTTATATGTTGTACGTTTGTTACTTTATGTATTTCTTGACCCTTATGGGTGTAATTTTGCAATACAGAATACATAATCATGAATAAATTTTCAAATTCTATTGAGAGCTTTCAGTTACGAGGGCTCAGCATTTAAAATAGCATCGTTTGTTATGTTTTTGTAATGTCACGAAGTCACGGCCGTCATTCGGTATCGTGAGTTTTTGACTCGTGAAGGAATCGACAACGGCGGCAAAGTATAGAAAGCTGCTCGTGGAGGGAGGAGGCGACGGTTCGTGGTGGAGGAATTCGGACATTTCAAATAGAAAGTCAGTCTTTTATTCTAATTTTCTTATATTTATATACAAAATATTCAAAAAACAAATATGTCTCACAAAATTAATGAACATTATGAACAAAAGCCAACAAAAAAATAAAAATAAAAATGCATTACTTTCTTCAAACTCATTCAAGGCGAATATATCGTCATCATTTTTTTCTGTAAACAAACATGTTATTCTACGAATTGCGGGTTGCCTTTTGCATAAAACGTTACAAATTTGGTATGTGCGTGTGCAGCGTCTTTTGTTTTTACATATTCCACACCATTATAATGATTTAAAGAAAAAATGTATCAATAAGCTAAGAAAAATATGCTCGGTACCGAAAAATCGACTCGTGATGAATGGTGTACCGTATTTTTTTGCTCGTGAATTATGCTCGTGATGGAGGAATTTGTGGGCCTATTCGCCTCCCGTGCGCCACACGGGTTCGGAACCAAGTGAAGCCCTCTTTCATGTTAAATATTCTGTACATAAATATATATATAAGAATTTTAAATCACAAAGTATTTTTATACGATTTTAACAGTATACTTTTGTGACAGTATCTATTAGTGACCGACCATTTCCAAAAAAAAACCAACCAAAAACATGATAAATCTTTTTTTTAATAAATATATGTTTTGACAGCACAGGTTTAGAAAAAAAACATTGAAAAGAATTTCTGCTATATAAAGAATCTTGAAGGCTTTCAATAGAAATGTTTGGTCATGTATGCCTGTAAAATGTTTTATTTCGCGCGGAGCCAAGGTTTTTTGTTTGATATTAGTTTTATGTCCAGTGAACATTATTTCAATCATAATCACGACAAAAACTAATTGAAACAACGCATTGAATTGTGACTCAAGACACAACATCCATAGCACAGCCTCATGTATGCCGTTGTCGATTCCTTTACATTTAAAGTAAATATCAAATGGTTAATATTGCCGCCAAAGAATACTAAATTGAATTTTAACAAGAATGTTCAACTCTACCCAATAATTGTTTTTAACATTTTCATTCACATTAATTGTTTTAAAACATGTATAAATAACCAAAGTGATTCACAATAAAAAATCGAGGAGATGTACCATCTAACTCACCTTATGTTGTGTTGATAAGTTTTTCATTGGCAAAACTCGCGTCGGGCCCAATCATGTGCTATTAACTTAAAATGATCCAATATTGAATTGTGATGAGCGATTAGACAGTAAAAAGGTCTAGTCAATCATTTCCGCAAATTAGATCTTTTGCCTTGACATTTCACTGAATATACAATGAAGAACATGCATGTAATGATAACTACAATAATAAGCAAACGGCAATATGTAAATGAATGTTTGGCTGCACATATTGAAGAAAATGTTTATTTTAATTTTTTCAACATATTTATATATTTGCCTATAATCTTTCTCAAAGTTTTGGTCCGTATTGTATCTAAATTATTAGAGATTGACCACTTATGATCTGTAGATTACCGGAATAACCGTATCCATATATTTTTTTAATTTGGATTTACTTTTTGTGCCTACTTAATGGCCGATTTATTGTTTGATCTTACGATTTTGAGGCCATTTTTTACTGGTCACGCTTGCTACTTCACGAGCGATAAATCGTCGCCGCATTCTTCACGAGCAATAACAGCATCTTTTTTTGGAAAAAATGAAAGAGATAGGGGCTATAAGGTGCTTATTAGGCCCCAAAATTATTGAGAAAACAAATTCTGAGAACAGATAAAGTTTATACTGTATTATATTAATGCTATGTATGGTTGTATTGAAACAATCTGAATTACTCAATTCTTCATTGACATGACATCACAATCATTGGTTTAATGACGTCATATTTCAGGAAAACTGAAAAACTGCCAAAATTTACAAATTTCAGATCAACTTTTCAAAAAAAATAAATACCTCCGCATGTCTGCACCAAAAAGATATTTCACACACTGAACTATTGAATCATTTTACATATTTTTGCCAAGTTTCATTTTGGTGCAGCCATGTGGAGGCATTACAATTTTGCAAAAACCATTGTAAAATGTGACATTTTTGACCATTTTTTACAATATCTGTAAAATAGTTCTACTTTAAGGACATGTGAAAAGAAAGACTCCAACCTTACAATGCCATAATGGAAAAATACTTGATTTGCATCATTGTAAGATGGCTAATAAAGCATATTTCCTTAAAATAAAACACTCTGATATTCTGGGGCCAAAATAGGGTCTTATAGCCCCTACCTCTTTTATTACATTTTAATAACTTTTCGTTTCATATTAGCTGTCAAGATGTGGCAAATATTGTTTTGCATATAATGATATGCTTAAAACGTCATTTTTGTGCAATTTAATACATATTTGTATAAAAAATGTCCTTTTTATAACCCCCAAAAATATAGGGTGCAGTAACGCCTTTAATTAATTCTCGAAATTGGTAAAGCTTTTTTCGTGTACTTTTTTCCCATTCTACAGAGTAAAAACAATCATTTTGTGAGACAGTTTTATTTTCTTTATTTTTCTTCAAATAACTTTGAAATTGAGTGAAATAAATCAACTTTCAGAAAAATTATAGTTTATGCTCCACCACGAACCGTCGCCTCCTCCCTCCACGAGCAGCTTTCTATACTTTGCCGCCGTTGTCGATTCCTTCACGAGTCAAAAACTCACGATACCGAATGACGGCCGTGGAAGTGATTGTAACGTGATTCATTAACTTGACAATAATTAAACTTTAACTAGAAGAATAATTTCACTTTCGAAAATTAACAAATTAATAGCTTCAACCCTCAGGCTTCGACCAAATCGGACTTCTTTTAAAAATCGTTACTTGCGCCCACACACGAAAACGTCACAATAACAACTGACCACACGTTAAGGTCAGCCATCGGTCAGTAAGCTATAAGCGGGCTACGTACAAAAACGCCAGTATTGACCACAAGTATTTTAATAAGTCGGTCGACACAATGTACAATTTCTATGTTTGGTCTGCTTTGGATTTTAGAGGTGTGTAAAAATCAATTGTATATATTTTAAAAGTCTTTGGGTTTATTGTAAAAAATCCATTCATGGATTTGTCAGTCGCCCGAGGCCTAGTTCCCATAGCTTTTAGAGGTTTAAATAGAGGACTTAAAACAAACTTGTCAATCATACTTACATGTACTTCTACACCTAAATTTTGAAGTTGAAAAAACCCAATGATTTAACGGAAGGTACTACTGTGGATGTTGCAGCTGATTTTTATTGGATCGTTCTCAAAAATACGTTTCAAAATGTTTTGTTCAGAGAGAATATTTTCATCTTCTTCTTTTCAAAATGCTTATTTCACAACGAGTATCCAACATGTAAAAGTCGTATAACGAAAAAAGAAAACAAGCTAGATTTTAAGCAAATAATACTTTTTTTCATTTAGGGGGGGGGGGGGTACCAATATCCCATATCCCTGTAAATTTTTCATCAAATATCCCGTATCCCAAAAAGTGTTTTTTTTTCAGTATCCCATATCCCTGTAAATAAAATTGACTTTAATATCTCATATCCTAGTAAGTTTTGCCTCAAATATCCATTATCCCATGAAGAAAATGTGCAAATATCCCATATCCCAATTTACCATGATTGACCCTAAACAAGCCCCAAGAGAGCTAATTTCCGGGTATTTTTTTGAAGGAAAATGAGTTAATAGCATCAAAAGAATTTGTCATAAAAATATTTCATATCGCATGCTTGCGTGATGTATATATGAGGTATACATGCGAAAGCCATATAGTGTTCACTTTGCTCGTCTTTTTGTTTGTGTGTCCGTCTTTAGTATATTGAGCGAATTTTAAAGCTGCAAAATAATCATAGGGTACAGACAATTTACACAGTGAAGTATTTGAGGATGTGCATATTTCCATATGAAAAGTACACACAAGATAATTGGAATTACATTTTTGGATAAAATAAAATTGCATACTAAAAAGCAGAAAATAGATAGTGATGAAAAAGTAAGATATATACTTTGCTTGCCAAAACTAGAACATTTGACTTTTATAAAGCGATCTTTTGAACTGCGGAAACAGGGTCGCGGTATCAATTAAAATTTACTATCTTAGTGGTATTAATTGCTTTTGACTGAATAAAAATACCAAAAACGGGTGTTATTTGGTTATGCTTTATATCGACATTTCAAGAAGTAACATCTCATCAGCAGCATTTGAATCAAAACATTTGAAGATCAAAAACTAAAAGTATCGAATGAAAAGTGCTAAAAGCCAAAAGGTTCGAACAGGGAAGCAAAATCCAGCACCGATGATATCGACCATGTGCAATACATGGAAAGAAACCTGGTGTTTTAAACAAATTTGAATTTAACAATCGGAAATTTCAATGACGAAAATATTAGAAATCTTATGGTAAATTCGTGTCAGACATGTCTGACGACCAGGCGTGTGATTACCCTCGTGGACCTCTGGTCAACAAGCAACGGCTATCGACCCAGTGGTTTCAAAATACAAATACTGGTACCAAAACGGATGAAAAGCGGTTGATTGAGTTATGTTGTAAATCGATATTTCAAGAAGTAATCGCTCATCAGCAGCATTTGAATCAAAACATTGGAAGACCAAAAACCAAAAGTATCGAATGAAAAGTACTCAAAGCCAAAAGGTTCGAACATGGAAGCCAAATCCAGCATCGAGGATATCGACCATGTGCAGTACAGGGAAAGAAATATGATTATATACTAGCCAAAAAAAAAAAAAAAAAAAAAAGAAACGAAAGGGTATTTTAATTTTTCCATAGTTCAATGAAACTGTTTGACTGCAATTTGTTAAATGAGGGAAATGAATAATTTTTCCCTTCAATTGAAGTGAACAACTTTTTTCTATACCGTCAAATAACGTCAATTCTAACAATAAAAAGTGAAAATTTTTCATGAAAAAAAAAGTAAAAATTTTAACCTTGATTATGAAACGTTTCTTTTTTTACAAGACAAACAAAAGGTGATCAAAACTGAAACCGCAAAATCAAAAATCCGGATACAACGTCAACGTCAAAACAGAGAAAAAAAGAGACATAAAAATTGTACAGATTGCATTTCAATGACGTTGAAATCCAAATTTGTTATTCAAACCCGATAAAAGCAAGTCTGATGAATCATAATTTTTCACGGACACTTACTATTGAAAATCACTCCCGTACACGTCAACAACGAAAAACGTTGCAGCGTCAAAACCGCCGTTTTACTTATATCCGTGCTCGAAGCTTATGCTGAACTAATACCATTTATGAATTCGATTTCAAAAAGGCAATCGATGCGTTAGTGAGAGAAGTGTTTTCGTAAAATGGCGGTCATGCAAGGTTTACGCTGAAATAAGCACAATAGCGCTCTTTCATCGCCCTAGAGAGCAAACAATTTTTTTCCCACTTTTAAACTGTTCAATTTGTGTAACTTTAAATGTAAAAACTGCGCGGTCGGTTTTATTTAAATCCGTTCCTTTTTAAGAAGTCAACTTCGCGTTTACTTTTTTAATTTTGGTATCGATTCTTTTTGTGCCTAGTATATCTGTTTTCTATGTATATGAATGTGTAATTGATTTGACCCATATAGTTGTCATTTACAACAAAGAATTTGAACAGTTCTTGTCCCTACCGTTAAGCTTTGTAATGCTTTACACTATTTCTGTTATTTTTCTAAATTTTACATGTTTTACTTATTCCCCATGTTAGCCTTGGGCCCGCGGCAGCTTTAAGTTTGACGGTGATTGTCCACAAAAGATTACTCAGTTCCCCGATGCCAAGTTGGGGCGCTTTGTCCGCAGGGAGATTGGGTCGTGTTATCCAGACGGTTGATAGGGGTTACCCAGACGGTTGATAGGGGTTACCCATATTGCATGCCGAGGTCGTCAGACCAAATGCTTTAAACTTGAATCGTGTCTGGAAAATCACATTCCTCATACGCTAAAGAATACTGTAGAGAGAGAGAGATTAAAAGTTGCAATTAGCTAGATGGACACCACCAGGTAAACGAAATAGAGGAGACTTGGAGAAGACCAGTTGAAAAGGAGATAATAAAACAACAAGGATGGACGTGGGGCATATCAGAAAAAATCCCAGGAGACAGGCAAGGGTGAAGGCCTTATGTCAGTGTTCAAGCTAGGCCATTTTTACAGGGAAAATTTTGCGCCCTTTTTTCAAATCTCCCTGTTGCCCTTTTTGATTTTGGTAAAAATCCCTGTCCTTTTCATGTCACTTTACTATCTTTTTATGCTTTATACAGTTGTAAAAGTTGTGTTTTAATGGACTATCTCCCATGCATTATAATGACGATTCATGCTTTGTTTAAGCCACTTTTAATCTGTTATAGGTCTATGTCATTTTGTAAAAAAAACTAAATAAACAATGTACCCTTTTCGGAAATAAGATGTTTTGGAACTAGCTCTCTGCCCTTTTGAAAATCTAGCTGGAACACTGTATGTGCTCGCAACACGAAGGAGGCTGTAGTAAGCAAGCAAGTAAGTTATATAATATACAGTGGTCCAATTTTTATAGAGTTTTGTTCCGCATTGGTGTACGTACTGGTGTAAAAGGCTGCACAATCATGAACAAACTGAACACAACGGATCCGGGTAACCATTGAAAATTATGACTTAAACCAAATACCCGAATACCTATTAAATGACTTTTCTTATGGTGTTGATAAGGTAAAAACTGTAAAGTATACAATTAACTACTTATCACATATTCTTTCGTTGACTCATAGATCAAGTCAAAAGCTTAGCTCTTTATCTTGTCAGCTTTACGCCATACCGTAACAGTACACACAAATTCTGCGGTTTTTCGAATTTATATTTAGCACTTGGGATAGGTCATATAAACTCTGATTCACTTTTTATGATGATTGCAATTGTATATGTTATATACATATGTGATCTGTGGTTACTAGAAAAATGCTCTTTGTTACGAAGATAACGGCTTGTGGGGCGAGTTTATTTGATTTTTTGTGTTGCATGGTAATTAGTGGGATTTCCTGAGTGGGTATTTCCGGTCAAATCAATGATAAAAAAATAACGTTTCAGTTTTTGTTTCATTTCGTCTTGTTACACATTTCAATTCAGTTTTATACACAAGCAAATAATACAACAAGAAAAGGAACGAACTTTGAAGTTATTATCAACATTTTCCATTTTATGAAATACTTTTATAATTTTTTAAAGTACCAAGAAAAACCGAAAAAAAAACTTTTACGGAACCTCGGGTAGAAACATGAATTAAGGAAATTGCAATAAAACTACAGAAAAGCAAGGAAATATTTTCGCAAGCACAATGCTAGAAAAAAACACCTTTTTTTTAAGCAATTTTTATATCACGGGTGGGTGTCCAAAGTTGCGGATCAAGAAGGGGTTCCGGGGGTTGGACCTCCACCTTTCCTCGGAAAATTTTGTTATTTTCATGCAGATATTCGGCAAAATTGGCTGGAACCCTTTCGTCTTCAGTACGCAACGGATGCATCCCCCTTTTTAAAAAGATTTCTGGATCCGCCCATGGCCATTTTTTCTTTTCTTTTGAATTTTCCAATAATACATTAAAACATCCTCTACCGATAAACACACCCATCACAAAATGAGAATGCATTACATTATCTTTTTTATGCAAATACATACCGATTTTTTATCTGTTAAACCGTTGCACGAGCAGAGGCTCCCATCAAAGGTTTTTTTTGCTCTCAGTATATTTCTTCCTTCAAAACAATTATATGATGCCCCTCATCAATTTTCTGTGTTGTCAGGATTATTATTCGATCCCGTCATGGTTTCCTTTTTTAAGGGACTGGTTCGGGTTTATCAGGCTGGCTGTTTTGATCATTCCACCATGTCTTTTACACTCAATGATGATAACTAGCAGTTTTTCATGCCATCATCATCGGTCCTGTGAAGCAAATCACACACAGTGACTGATAAAAATGGCACAACATTCTGCTGAATAACTGTTTACTTTACTGAAGTATTAAAACAAAAGTTGCCAACAAACTATGTCCTTACTAAGATTGCGTTTATACCAGTCGATAGATCACTCCGTTTTGATCTTATTCTAACTGACGTTTTGGTGTTGTCATCATTCATATGACGCCCAAGAATCTCTAAAAGGTGAATAATTCAAAATGTAAATGCACATGCGATCACATTAAAGATTCTTCTCGGAACTTAAACAGGTTTATGGTAACTTGTTCCTCGCCGGAAGTTGACCATTTTGCAAATCGACTCAACAAAGACCATCCAGACTTTTCCAGCAGCTCTGAAAATCCTTCCACTACAGGTTCAGACATAAACAAAACTGCAGTTTTATAACGGAAGTCTTAAGGGTAAAAAACCTTGCCTTGACGTTCGAATTTCCTGAAATCGGACTTTGCATATTAAATTCGATCCCATACTTATATGAATTCGTTTATCTCATATTTCCTTACAATATCTATTTTCTAAAAATCCCGGGATTAATTTTTTTTGTTAAAAGTGTCCTGTTAAGATAAAATACTTCAAAACGTCCTGTCGGAGATTGTGAATTGCAGTGATTATAAATACGATGTATATATCTAACAAAAATTGTTAATAATCTTTAACATGCATAGGTTCAATGCACTGTTCGATCAACTTGAAGGGCACGTATTTATGAAGGACAATTTACAATGTAATTAAGTCCAATCCCTAGCCCATTACTAGGAAGACAAAGAGGAAGTAAGAAACTCGATATGTTTTAATATTTGATATATAAGGATTAAAAATCCCCTAGAAATTTTCCGAAAATAACCATTTACAACATATATCGACCAAGAAGTAATAGATAATAAAGGGGAAATGAATTCTGCTGGTCCAAAGTAAAATTCATAAATTGAGTTGTCTTTCCTCACACGTATTAGTATGATTTTAACGTTGTTCTCATCCGAACTTGGCAGATAGGGGTCACAATTCTTGAAGAAGATCCCGTAGTCTTCGTCTGATATGGTCTGCTCTTCTCGGGACTATTTACAATACTTTCTACGCCTCATCAACCAATCACTGCACGTATATTTACGCAGCGACTGACGGATAGGGCAAAGAACTCATTGTCTTTATGATCTTCCGCCACTGGTAAAAACTTGCAGTCCATTTATGACACCATAAAAAACTTCTTGGCTGTTATCTTTAAATTCCAAAGTGAAGATAAGTTGTAGAAAACGTTCATGACGACTCAAAAATCAAAACAAGTATCCCGGTTATGTAAAGGGTGGTCTAAACCAGCAACCGACAGAGATTCAATCACAATATGTATCCTCAACTGATGTAAATGCCGGTGTACCTAAAACTAGAAAAAAATATAAAGGCTTTTCATAATAGTTCCATCCATTCACAAAGCTTTAAAAGTGAACAAAGAAGCTGAAATAACGACCAATGAAAATGTATCTAACAAGTCCTTCGTTTTCATGTTTGTCAAAGGTGTTGTTAAAAAAAAAATGAAAAAAAAATGAAACAATTTCGAGCGCTAAAAGATAGGTCCTGTTTTCACAAGAAGATGAACATCTTTCCTTTTTATAAGACTATTAGTACACCCTAGATACCGATAAAATTGAAATTTTTACCCATATAAAAATGACTGAAATCTTTGCATGACCTAAAACAATACAAAGCTGTCACCACATGGGTTAAAATTAGAACAATTCAAATGAAAACAAATGTAATATTATCTTTGATTCTGACAATTCCTAATACTGAAAAATTTACAAAATTCAATCATTAAATACTTAGAATTGAGTTTTAAATGAAGTAAGACTCATTTGCCTTGAATAGGGAAGGATTGGTATTATATAAACAAAAAAGGTCGTCTTGTAATTTAACCATTTCTGAAAACCGGACAAAAATGAGATGTGGGTCTTTGAAAACGTTCACACATAAAACATTGATAAAAACGTTAATCCTTTAACCAAAAAATATGAGTTCACTTAACAATAAATTATCCTTTTAATTTACATCTAACAATAATGTTCCGTTTACTGCACAATATGTAATATTTATATAATATCAATTAATTACCGTGACGTCAAGGATGCGTCAATATTATATAAATCTGCAGTTTTTGACGGTTTGCCATCTACAATGATCTACAATGATATGCAAAATATTTTCATGGTTCGATCGGAATGTTTTCGAAATCCCTTGTTTCGTAAAGTAAAACACATGTGATCGTTTAATCGATAATAAATATTATAAAGGAAAACTTATAAAAATGAATTTTGACGAAACTAAGTGAATTCAAACAAATCATTTCATTGGTTGCTAATCATGTTGAGATATTTTTTTCTTTCTACTTCCGGGTTGGATGTTCGACCAAACTTTTGTCTACGAACTTTTAGCACTGGCTATTGACAAAAGTTTGAACACGGACAATAAAAATACAGACCAATTACAATAAACCAAAAAGAATACTTAAGTATCAAGGTCTTTTCGACTATTCATATATTCCGGCCAATGAACTCCATTTGCCTTTATTTTTTTTTATCTGATTCTAGAGTAAATTTGTACTTATAGTAAAGCAGTTAAACCCACAGTTTTCTGAAAATTGCCCCTGGAATTTGAGTGAAGATTTTCAGTCATGAATATGAATATGAAAGTAGAAACTTTTTCCTTTTCATAAACATTGAACATGTTGAATCATTATATTCTTATATGTTTTATGTTTGTCATTTTTCATTTGTATTTGCTGAACCCGTTAGGGTTTTATGTTTTGCAAATAAACTATTATTACTTATATTGTACAGTACTTGCATTAAGGTACAAATTACAGTTTTTTTATTATACTGGTTGTATTGTCATGATTGTGTGTTATGTTTTTCAAATATAAAAGTCATATTAAAAACGAACAATGGTGGGACCTTTTTCTCGTCAGACTTAAGATCTTTAACGTTTTATTGCGGGCATGATAGCTCAAGAAAGAGCAAACGGGCATTATATATAAAGTTTATTTTTATCTCTGAGTAAAAGTGTATATTCATACAGATTGACTTATTTGCTTCAGTCTAAAAGATTTTTTACCAATCTTTATTTGAAAATTCACCACTTTAAGATACAGAATGACTTGCATTTTGTGAAATCCATACGTAGAAAATTGAAAAAAATAGTTTTAATGTGGGAAACATACATGTACTTATAAGGTATCTTAACACTGAAAATTCACCACTTTAAGATACAGAATGACTTGCATTTGTGAAATCTTTATCGTAGAAAATTGAAAAAAAAGTTTTGATGTGGAAACTATACATGTACTTATAAAGTAGCTTAATAACACTGCAGCAAAATGACGTTAACTTCCCACACCAAAATGAGTGTTTAAATCTAAAACAACATCCTTCTTAAATACTTTTAAAAGTACCCCAAATGTACTTATAACTGTGAACTTAAAAACCTTTTTCTTTATCAAAAATTTTAATGTACTTCAACAGTTAACTTGAAAAGGCCTTTGCAAGCTGAAAAGACAATAGTAATACTATCTTAAGATTTCTGCAAAACAGGAAAAGATTAGAACGATATTATTGTGTAGTTTATATAAGTAAAGAGATTAATTGTATGAGCCTATCCTTTCGACGTATTAAGTCCCAAGTACAAATAAACGTCATGAATGAAATTTCTGGAAAATTCGGTAAAAAATCCGACAAATAACAAGCCAAGGTCTTTGTTCTTAATTTTTTTCCGAAAAAAAAGTTTTAAGAAAATAATAGTTACACGATAAGTTCATATTCCCTTTGACAAAATTTAAATTAAAAAAAATGTTTCATTATCACGATTCAAAGATAGATAAATGTCTAGAATTCATTTGTCTCTTAAAAAACATAAAACTAGATATCAAATTACACATTTTTTTGTTAAATATAAATTAAAACCATAATTTCTTACCTTTGAAATTGAGAAGTTTATATCTCCGATGTAAATTACTCTCGGCATGGTATAAAACCTTTCCATTCATAATTTTCACGTATACCACGTGATTAACACATTCTCATCGCCATGAGTTTCCATTCATTCATGATTCGCCTTATCGACGTACTTACTATTTTACTCCTACACAAATATTCATATTTACAACTAATAATACTACTGTGCGATACGAACCCTTTACGTAAAGTTATTTGATATTTATCGATGTCTGTATATGATATTAGTTTTTTTCCATAGTATTTCAACCTTTAAACTGTCATTGACTACGTATATTTTTCCATATCTCTTTACCTTTTAAACATTCATTGAAAAACTTATTTCTTTTGTTAATGGCGTACGTTTGCGTCATTTTAAAACTTTTACGTGAGTTTCATTATGAATTTTTCAATGAAGAACCTAGACATCTTATTAAATAATAACATTCCTACCATATTTTCTTTTATAACTTTGTCACATCTTCAACTCCCCGTAGACTTATGATGTTCAAGTGTCGACTTTCAATTGGCTCACAAATTTCCAATCAAAGATGTTGGATACTACTGAAAGATTCATGGGGTTCATTCATACATAGAAACTCAATGATGTAATTATTTCATTCATAACTACCCATGGTTTTCGTAAATATGAACATTAAACTATGTTTCAATTGTTTTTCACTTACTAATACACGTATAAACCGGTCCAATATCGTGACGAATATTATTTTTAAAAAAAATTAATCTCCACGCAATTGCATTGTCTCCATAGTATTTTTCTAACTTATTTATCAACTTATAAGAAGGTTCTCACGACAAGTATTAAAAAAACCTCTTCACTATATTAAAACTAAACACTATTTGACAATTTTAAGTTCCAGTTCTAATTCCTATATAAAACACGTATTGAACCATCCCATATTTTTTCAACGATCTAAATAACCTACTTGAAACAAATGTTGTCTATTAAAGGATCTACCCCGTTTAAACGGTGAACCAATGAATTGACCGAACTCACACCACAGGGGGTCCCGTATGGATTATTATTATACATTTAAATAAAAAAAACATTAAAAAAAATAAGTATGCTTCTCAATGCGGCAGCAGATGTTTCTTCGGTTACCTTGCACCTTTTGCACCCAGAGACATCAGAGAACACCTTTAATAACCCGCTTGAAGCAATCCCATGAAAAACCGCAGAAAGACATTTCGATCCCATATTCACCGGAAAAGAATGTTCGTAAGGTATACGTGACCACACAAAGACTCTCAGCAAACAGTCATTATGAATATCTTATTAAATCAGCGATTGGTCCGATTCAAATTTTAAAAATTTTGTTTTGCCGTTTTCATCCATTAAATATACATTTGAACGTAACCGAATTTTAAGACATGTCTTTGATGTGGTTTGTCGGATTCGGTCGCAAAGGCTCAGACAAAAATGTGCCGCCCGATTTACAATCCGCGATAAACAAAGCATCTCCATCTGTGAATTCAAGTTCATTGAAAAATAAGTACAGAAAATATATCGGTTATAAATCGATTTTTCAAATGAAAGAATTGATATCGGTGACTCGTGTAAAAAGATTCTGATCGAGTGCACGTTTTTAGTAGAATAATATTGATCAACAATGCTAACATCTTTTGCAGCGCATTACAACACGTGTTAATACCAAAACAAGACAGTCAGGGGCGAAATTTTCAAAAAGGGTGGTTGGGGGCTGTTCAGTTGAGCATATACAGTCAATTTAGTCCAGACTATCTTTGCCGAAAATCTACATGAGTATTCATTGATAAAGATTTGGTAGAAATTCGTAAAAATAGTAAAGAATTCTTTTTCTCCACGACTTGGAAGGCATGTGGCGTAGTAACTACAAATTTGTCACGAAACGAAGCATCTTAAGTAGCCTTGTCACACAGAAAGAAGCTGCATGCACCAATATCAACGTGCTTAGTTTCCATTCATAATTTATATAATTGTTATTTATGTAACGTACGCATGATATTTTTTGTTCTGTACCAATAATTATGTTCATTGAGAAATACCGATGCATATGTATATTTAGAAAAATGCATGACTTTGTAATTAATCTAAAAAACGAACTTTATCTTAAAAATGTCACCTTCAGGTATGGAATTTCGTTAGGTACTCTTATATTTGACCCCCAGACAACAAGTATTACGAAATTACCCCAGTCAAATTAATTCCGTCATTATTTCGTCACGTGATCGTCTGCAACCTACTTCCGATATTTTATACATGAATTAACGTTTTATTGTATTGTGCATCAGAGCCAGGTGACCCCAACGTCCTTAACATTTTTGCTCTATTGTCTAAAATTTGATAACAAAAACCTTAATTTATTTATGTCGTCTGCAACTGATCGAAAAAATAAACACCGGGAAAAGGTTATCGTCTGCTGTTGAAAACTTAGATCAGACCATCAACTCGTATTACGACAGAGAGACTGAAACAAGGAAACCCAGAAGGCTAAGATAAGTGGCGGATTCAGAGGGGCGTACACCCGCCCCCTTTCATTGAATTTTTTTTTCTGTATTAAATTGACCAAGCAAATTCAAATTTTCATCAAAATCTTTACACCCCCCCCCCCTTTCACGGACCTCTGGATCCGCCCCTGACTTAGATGCAAACCAGAGTCGAACTGGGAGTCGAACCTGAAAATTTATCCGAAGTAGTGATACGCATTGTACAGAAATTATCAATTGGGAGGGGATAGAAAATGCTTTTTGAAAGTTCTTGGTCATAACTTGCCATCTCTGTCTTCTTTGGACTCCCAATAACCTTTTGTACTTTAACACGCACATTTGGACTGTTAGGAGATAACTGTCAAAAACTTGAATGTATCTTAAATTGAATTTAAATGTTTGATTGATATCAATTATAATTATATCCCCCCTTTTTTCAACACCCATAGCCACCTCGTTAAAATGTTAAGGATATAGTAACATTTTCTTTATGCTACACATTATATTCTTCAATTAAATTTATATTGATATGATTTTGTTTAAGTTAATAACTTAATTAAAGGGTGTCTTTCTAACCTTAAAAAAAAGAACAAAATATTTTATTTCTTTTAAATTTTAATACTGTAAAATATGAAAGTTTTATCTGATAGCTGATGACCTCAACCATTTTGTTGAATATTTAAAGTTTTAAACTACTACGGCTGCCTCCTTTGTTCCAAGAATAACCGCTGACCATAGTGGGCCAACGTGTGTTGAGAGTGCCACGCTTCATGCACGTAAAAGACCCGTTTGTGGACCACCAAGTAGTGCACCATATTGGCTAAATTTTCAGCCCCTACTCATCTCTCTCCTTTTTCTGTGGTTCCTCAAAATTTACCATTCCTTTGTTTCACACCCCACACCCATTTTTCATTAATTTATCATCATCATTTCATGTTCATTTTATCATCATTTTCATGTTCATCACCTGTAAATAGCCTAAATAGCGTTGCACGGGCGTAAAACACCAACTCACTCACTCACTGTTCCAAGAATTCAGAAACTTTTTACATTCTTCAAGCTGACACATTCAGTAAACCCACCCCAAAGTTCTTTTAATAATAACTGTTTCTTTTCATTAAGGCTTTAGCAGCACAAATCTATAGTGACCCCCTGGTATAAAGTACGCGTAAAGTTTGCCTTTAATTTTTTCTCCATATGTTAATGTTCTGTATACTCTGTTGTTTTCTGTATATGTTTTGTATTTTACATGTTTTTGTTTTTGCCTTGACCCATATGGGTGTATTATGCAAATAAAGATATTTAATGTTTCGTGTGTTCCTGGCATAAGAAAGTTGAAATTATATGATTAATTTTCTTTTGGGGGATATAATATAGATTGTTCTAATCACATGGAAAAGTACTTAATGTGAAACATATATCAGATTTTATTTTCAAATAAGAAATATAAAGCATACTCACATGTATAAGACACAGAAGAGCCAAGTTGGATTACTTCCTTAATTAAACTCTCCCCTCAATGTACCCAATCCAAACTGTACATTAATTGGACCCCTATATGTCCCCAGATATGGGACTTTTCGTCAAATGATTCTAACATGTGCGGACTATCCATATTTATTAAACTGCACGTGGGTGGGGTTGTATAGCAAATCAAATAATTACACACTATTTACAATTAAAAATACAAGTTCAAGTATGTAGTAGAAAAATCAATTAATCACTTTCACCTTGAATCTCCTATAAATCCTTTGAAGTTAAGCATTAATTTGCCGTATTAAGCTCCCTGCCTTAAGGGGTAAAAGTGTAAAGTGATTAAAAGACGATGAAGACAAAAGAAGAAAGTTGAAAAAGTTTAGACCTGCTAATTAATTGACGGGGATGAGTCAAATATATGTTTTACTTTGAGTACTCGGGACTCGGGTACCGCGCACTCGGTGACTGTGAAACCATTGGATTAATGGCTGACTCACAAAAGAATGGCTAACCACTGCAACTGCGTTCAATATTTAATGAAGATTCAGTGTGGTTAGGCTATATAAATGTTAATTTTTGAGGAGTGAGTAAAAAATACTCGGGTGTTAGACCGAGATTTTGAATTGATAATGTTTTTGCACCTAAAAATATAACAATAAATAATATGGAAAGGAATTAAACCTTGATGATGTTATTCTTTCTTTTATGTTCACAGTTCATTAAATAAAGGTTCATCAGTGGTGTTTAGGTGCATAATAATCGATAGATAGAAGTGTTTCAACAATTAGCAAGTGTTGGGTTCACGGGGTATTATATATGCATACGTGCTATCGTTAACACTGACAATCAGGGGACAGTCCAAAAAGCATTACCATTGCATGACTTTTTACAATCAATAGGTGGAAATGGTAGACATCAGACTAACTCTAGACTGCTGTCTATCTTTGTCTGCTATTAACCTCTTCTTTGTCAAATATCAAATTAAATCAAATTTTATTGTCATTAATAACGAAAAAAAAATATCATACACCGTTAATTTTTTGGACTGTCTCCAGTTTGTCAGTAGTAGAGTTAGGCCGCAAAATTACAATATTTCCTTTGGCTATCAGGACAAGAAGAAGTCTCAAGTCTGAGATGGACACCAAAGAAAAAAAGAGATGGAAAGAGAAAACAAGAAAAACGGGATAAAATAGACGAAAGAGTAACAGTTTACACAAGGGGAATTGGAGGAAAGAAGCAGAGGAACTAATGGGGTATCCGAATGTCAAAAGTCCGAAAGGGCAGAGACAAAACCAGTAAACACCAACAAGAACGGGACAAAAACAGACCACATGTAAAACATGGAAACACAAAAATAACTGAATATCAATCAACAACGCGAACTCCAGTCGAAACGAGAGTGAACTCAGGTGCTCCGGAAGAGCAAAAGGACAAACTCCAGTTTTTGCACAATGTCACCAACATAAGAAGAGAAGAATAGTATACTTGTCTTGTTTTTACGAATTTTGGTTAGAGCGTCTGGGCCTAGTATCTAAAACATATATATCAACCGTTCCATTGGATAAAGAACAGAGGCCCGGCCAAGGGGGGAGCGCAGAGTTGGTCACTGGTATTACAAAAGACTCGTACTAATATAATGATTATGTATGTAAGAATGACAACTAGTTGAACTGGCAAGATGGTTGTTAAAACATTTCTCAATGTATAACATGTATAAGTGGTGATAGAATCAGAGAGGAATTAAAAGGGCATTCGGAAGTAAAAAGTCCGAAAGGGCAAATGCATGTTCTGTCACCAAAAACGAGAGCACACAAAACAACTAAATAGCAATAAATAAAACAATTTATCAAATTGAATTTTACAAGATATTAGTCAGAGCTACATGTATAAAAGCAACTTACATACTGATCTTCAATCTGCTCCTCAAGTCTCGATCATTTCGCATGCGTCTGAAAGCTAAACTGAAAGTCTGCAATGCTATGCACTCTACATATATAGTTTTGATTGCATAACTTGTTACGGCTGTGTAAATTGAAGTGCATTTCGTTTTAGGAATAAAATTTTGTCAACATGTGTCAGTCATAGACGACACTAGTCAAAAACAATCTGCTGAAAGTGGCAACACGCACCTGCAGGGATCAAGATTTGTCCTGTTCGCGCGGGTTCATGGTAACGTATCTAAATTTGGAATCATGGGAAATGTCGCAATGGCCCTTTATGTAGGTATAATTGCATCATCTTATTACAAAACCGAATATAGACCAGAACAATAAAAGCACACTTTTTAAAAAAATATAATGAGCATTAACCCCTAAAAGGGGAATGCATTCTTCAATTATGATAACTGTTTTTATGGTGAAGGTATTTTGATCTAGCATTAAAGAAAAAAAAATAGAGTAACCAAACACAATAATGTGAATAAAAGAAACAAAATAACAACAATATCCCTACACGAGAACACAGCAAATCTAGCTCCACCCTTTGAGAAGAAGTTATTGTTCTTTCGTTTTGCGTTCCTTTAGCTTTTTACATAGACCTGTTTATTATCTAGATGTTATCTACGGAAATGCCAGCCTAGACATACATATGTTTCTCCATATTTGTTTTCTTTTTAAACTTGCCTTAGTGCATGTATGTCGGATTTCGTTAACTGTAGGATACTACCTGCCTTTTATTCCATCGAGACCTCCAAACCCAACTCCAAATCATATGTCTGCTCCCTAAGATTAATACATGTTTCAATTTTTTTCGGAATCAGATTCTGCAAGACACATTTGGAAGTTAGCAGACAGAATTGAGAAATTGTTTCTCAAAGAGGAGTATAGACCATCTTTGGAACAAAAATAGCTAGAAAAAAGTGGCAGATTATCTCTATGCGTCACATCAATTTATTTGTGGTGTATAAAATGAGAGGTCATCTTGAAATTTAAGACGATTTATTGAAAAGATGTATTTCAGAGAGAAAATTATCGATAAAGATAAATTAATCACACGCAGCGATGCTGTTAATTACGTATTTCCGGTGGTTTTATGACGCGTTCGCCATTTCCTTGTCGTCAGGAGAGGATGAGAGTTTGAAAAGCGTTTTAAATTTTGGTGGTTTTTGATATTTGATGTGTTTTGATCATGTAAAATGTTTTTTTTTTCTTCTTAAACTTACTATTCTCAATCACTAGTCATTCATGAATTAAAAGATATTTTTCAAAAATCAGTTGCATACATGGCGTATACATTATTCAATTGATTAAAAAAATGTTTCAATTTCCTTTTAAAAAATAATAAGATAACTAAAATTTAAAAGATTTGAAGAGAATATAAACTTTTGTATAAATAGTGTTTTAATGATAGATTTGAATGGTTCATCAATCACAGATTAGGAGGTAAACAAACTTTACCATACTTTGGTTTTACTTTCAGGTATACATTGTAAAGTGTGTCTTCAGTACTTGAATGACCATCTGATCAGGCCTAAATGCCCATTAAAGGACTGGGATGTGTGCCCCCAGGTGGTTGAATGGGGCAGCCCGGTCATAATGAATGCCGTGTCGTCAGGCTATAATGCGGAAAGCCTGACCGCAAACCATAGTGGGCAAACGTGTGTGGAGAGTGCCACGCTTGATGCACGGAAAAGTTCCGTTGTGAACCGCCAAGTAGTGCACCACAGTCTTAATTTTCCGCTCCTACCCACCTCTCCCGCTTTTACCTGTGTTTTTTATATTTGCTGTTTCCAACTTCACCCCCATATTTCACATCATCATTTCATATTCATTTTATCATCCTTTTCATTTTCATCGCCGTCAAATAACCTATATAGTGTTGCAAGGGCGTAAAACACCAACTCACTCACTCACTTGAGTGACCAACAAAGATTGCTCTAGCTAGCATGGATAGTACAAAATACTCTTAAAGTGTTCATGGACGTATATTAAAGATCTGGTAACAAGAGCGGAGAGTTTGTAGAAGTGGTATTGTTTTGTTTGTAAAAGGAGTAGAGCCACGAAGGCCCCAAAATGGCCCAAAAATTCAACTTTGATAAATCTTCTTGTAGCTGCTGCATAAATGTTCATTAGTCTTTATATTTCATGAATTGTAATATTTTTTCCTTCAATTATTTATCAATAAGGAGAACAGAGAGGTTAAAAATAGACTATTTTGTGAAAAATTATAAATTTGTGACAGTTTTCCTTGATTTTCATGTATAAATCAATGAATATGAAATGGGCCACACCTGTCGACCAAAATTATTTTGTGATAGAAATGTGTATTATGATACTTTAAATAAATTATCAAAAAATTACGATGGTCGTGGAATGTGGCCAATACTAATTTTGACCAAATATGCAGAAAAACCAGTTAAAATGTGTGAAAAATGGGGAATTTTCAACTTTATGGCCTGTTTAAAGTCTCAAGGCTAAACCTGTGGTGTAAATATTTTGCTAAATCTTACAGATATGAAAAGTTTGTTCAAACCTTCACATATTTTAGTTAATTTTTTTACAAGTTATAGTAGTTGAAAAAATAGTGAAAATACCGGGCCGATTTAGGGCCTTCGTGGCTCTACTCCTTTGAACCATTGCTACTTAACCACGACCTTTAAAATAATCAAACATGTACGTGAAATATCAACATTTTTAACTATCAGGACTATTTGAGAGTATCTTTTGTTCTAATTTAAAGCTTTAAATCGTTTTGATTATGCATTTTGTTCTCATATGTTTTATGTTTGTTATTTTTCATTTGTGTTTGGTGAACCCGTCAGGGTTTTATGTTTTGCAAATAAACTATTATTTAAAGCTGAGATTATGGGCTGCACTGACGATACGTTACTTTTCGCAGTGGAAGAGGGAGGTTTGGTGCACATAAAACCTGGTTTAACTCACCATTTCTTCTGAAATGCCTGCATGTACCAAATCAGGACCACCGAGATCTTTTTATTTCTCCGGACGACTGCCTTGTTTTGTCTTTTGTCTTTTTTTGTCTTGTTTTGACACGTGCATTGTACAAAATTAACGAACTTGGAGGATCAATCTCAAATGTTATTTCTTGAACATATAAGATTGATCCTCCAAGTTCGGTAATTTTGTTAATACCCTTATTATTTCAAATCCAATGCTTCTTAATTTTATTAACCAGCATATATATTAGCAATGTCATACTGAAATTGGTAAATTAAAGTCAGATTAGGATTGCTGCATGTGCATATTGTACGAGGGCTGTCCGTAAAGTTCGTGGACAGTTGATGTAAAATAAATAGTGTTTATTGGATCTATTTCACTAATCCCTAATACGTCATATTGGTTCAAATCTTTGCTTGTCCACGAACTTTACGGACAGCCCTCGTAAGTACCGCTCATCATCAGCATTTGAATCAAAAACATTGAACAAAAACTCTTTGAAGAAAAGTACTCTACCAAAAACGTTCCAGTCTTAAAATTAGTGTAAATATTATTCTCAAAAATGGTTACAGTAAAAATTAAACTAAGAAATTCATTACACAGTTTATAAAATGATACAAAAGAATGAAAAGAAATTAATCGGAAATGGACAATTTTTTTTCATAAAATTTACATTAAATAATTTTTTTCAAAAATAATTATGTTTTATTTGTTTTTGTTTTGTTTTATCTTGATGATATTGTGTTTTGTAGTTAAATTGAAGAATTCTTTAATTTTTAGTTAATAAATTCAGATGAAAATATATGAAGATAAAGATTTGAAAATATATTTTTTTCAGAATTGTTTTTTTCTTAAATAAGCATTTTTTCTTCTTACATAAAATGTGAAATAATAGTTTTATTAACATGATTGTGCGGTTCCCGACAAAAGATGTACTTTTTACTGCTACAGTGATGATATGAAATATAAGGAAATCGATGGTTACCAAAAGCCATTTCTTTATATATTTTACATGAAAGTTCTATAATAAGACATCATAAATAGAATTGTATATAAAATATAGATATAAAACAAGAAATATTAATGAAAACGTTCAAAAATAGTATACTTACTACCTTGAATTCCTATGAAAACGAGTAGGTGTTGTCCTTTCTTTGTAAAGCAAGTTAATTTTAGCAGACGATCGTTGTACGTCTCGTGAGGGCGTTGACCTCTCGCGCCATGATTACCCGGTTGAGGACAACGTCCGCAGTTGACCAGCTAATGTGCAGGTGGCAAATGCAAGTCTTTGTTTACTTTCAAAAGATCTGGCATGCAATTAGGAAATTCAATCTATGATTTATCAGTTTGGTAAATAGTTCTTTTTAACATTGAAATGAGATGAAATTGGAAATTAATTGCTATGTAAATGAATATATTTAGCATTGATTTAAATGATATGTAAATGATGAAAAAAACGATGCTATGCTACTTCAACTCAGATTTTGTCTTTTTGATATGGTCGTTAGAATGTAATGAAGATCATCGCAAAACTAAATATTTGAACACAATTTTCACAAATATGCATCATCATTTTGAAATTTTGAAATAAAGTTTCGTCAGTATTTTATTTCTACAAGTGTCATCATGATTATTTTTAACTTAAAATCCAAGGAACAATAATGTGTCTGGTTCAAAGTACTCTATTTAACAGATAGCAAAGTCGTGATCGAAAATCATTTTATATGGTGGTATTTCATAAGTCATCTGTAGGGATGGTTTTATTTAGTTTAACACGTCAAAAGGTAGAACTCCGTAGGACATGAATGAAGGAAAGAATGAAAATATAAGTGTATTAATTTATTCAAATTATAGCCTTGATTTTAAATAAAGTTGAAAAAATGAAAAATATTACTTTTAATGTAGTTTTCCAAATACGTGAATACAATGTCTATGTATCCCAACAGGGATGTTTGTCTACAATAAAATTTGATCAATTTAAATTTAAATATTAATTTTCATTGATTTTTAAAATCAAAATTAGTTTTCGAATTTGTTTGAATACATTTGTATATCTTTAATGGTCTGTTTCCTTTGTTCAGACTAATCATTGCTAATAGGTGTCTAAACTAAAATTTTCGGCAATTGACATGATTTAAATTCAAATTTTCTAAAAAACGGTAAAATATATTTGTTGGTGAATTCCTTCATAAAAGTATAAAAATATGTATTTAAAAAAAAAATAGAAAGAATGAACAAAATTTCAAACTTACCGCGTCTTATGTGGAATTCGACCATCCTCACGTGCTTGCTGTCGTCTGAATGAAAATGTAATTTCCGGTTCTGGTCTACTGAGAAACAGGCATGCGTACATGCAGCACCAAATGACCCAAACGATATCTCGTATCCTGAATGGGCATGATTTTGCACCACTGCATGTTAATTGTTTTGAAGTTAATTGCCGTAAACTATTTTTTGTTCTGTGGAGGGGTTTTTAAATAAGGTTGCTTGCACTTTGTTCCATTCGATTTTTCCTATGTAAATGTTTATCTTAATATAAATATATTACTATGATCATTCATATTAAGTTTGTAGAAAAAATCTAAATCATACTTTGTACAAATTACCGGCTACAAACAACTATGAATAAAGGTTATTTACTCTAAAGCGGTCAGTGACCGACTTATCTTCAGAAATATGAATGAAGGTATACAATTTCAACAAGTCAATAAACAAATATATTCAATTCATAAAGTCATTATGGTATATTTTTTGTCAGGACAATCCATTGGGCCTCGCCGATTTTGTGTCAAAAAAGCATGTGGTTAATGACCTCAGATAAAATGGCTGAAACTGTGTGAATTTGACCATAGCGAAGAATGACTTTAAGGTCAACATTCCGTCAACTTTGATTTGTGTGAAAATAATGATGGTTGCGTTGACCTTAGTTTATGGCGGTGGCACAGAAAGGTCACCGGAAGCAATGAAGACATCAGGGCACATTGGTGACCTTTCACCTTAGACTAAATTACATAACGGTGGCTGGGGTATCTAATGATTGCAATGTCTTGTTATTTTTAGATAAACACCCAGTTTTTGTTGAGATTTAGTTCATAAATCTATAATATTAGGATTGTTAATTTATTATCATTTGTCTGATTTAATTATTAATCTTCGTTTTTGGTTGTTTTTTTTTAAAGTATAAAACAATATTTTGACACAAGATAATAGAAAGTACAAGACTTATTTTAACGAGAAGGAAGGAAGAAAAGCAAGGGAGGCAAAATATAACTTGGAGAAGAACCATATATATAAAAGCAACAAGAACGGAATTCCTGGGTCCCCGCTGAGTGGCAAAAATTCTAAGTCGGCTAGTAAAACAGGAAGTATGTAAGCGACAGACCTGGAAACGCATCCCACCATATGGAACCCCAACCTGAAGCTGCATACCAAATATCAAAAGCGTACGGAGACGGAAACTGCCATTTCTATGTCCCCGCTCCGTGTTGCGGCGGGGCACAAAAATATTTAATCACCTAGGACGAATTTAATGTAAGAACCCAGAAGCATTAAAGCACAGAACAGAGAAGATTGGAGATTACCAGTCCCTGCCCTCTGTGACTTCGTGCATAAAAAGTATCATGCACAGTGACACATATAGTAGAAAAGTTTGTTGTTAGTAACTCCTGTGCAGTGCCCAGGTGGCGAATAGGCCCGCAGCAGAGCCTAGCATGTGGTAAGAGGCGACTAAGGGTATTGGGATTCTGACGTCGGGTCAGTGCTCAGCCCACAGGTGGTCCTCGTCCGCTGGAGTTGTCAAGTCTATAATACGGAAACCATGACTGCTGACCATAGTGGGCTAACGTGTGAAGAGAGTGCCACGCTTCATGCACGTAAAAGACCCCTTTGTGGACCGCCAAGTAGTGCACCACATAGGCTAAATTTTCCGCCCCTACCCACATCTCCCCTTTTCCTGTGGTTCTTCAAAATTTACTTGGTCCTATGTTTCCCACCTCATCCTCATATTTCATTTATCATCATCATTTCATGTTCATTTTATCATCCTATTCATGTTCATCGCCTGTAAATAACCTATATAGTGTTGCACAGGTGTAAAACACCAAATCACTCACTCACTTACTCACTCACTCTTGTTAGTAACTGCTGGCATCAAGTGTTTTTCTGCTGTTCGTTCCAACAAAAAAACAGTTTTGCCAAAAAATCCCATGTTCTTGTTGAATGTTGATACAATAACTTCGCTTAAATATGAGAAAAATAACATTACAGTTGAATGGTTAAAATGTTTGACTTCCTCTCGTTTTTGCACCGTTTTGTATACTGTATACAGACGAGAAATGTTCATGATATTTTCCTTCTTCCAGTACAGATAGAAAATAATGAGATGTGGAATAAGCGTACGCGACACAGCCCACAATCAAGCGGCAATTCAGAAAAACCACAATGGACAACCACCAGCAGCCTTCAACGAGGCCAGTAGGCGCTGCTCGCGGTTCTGCAATTGGCCCACGGTCTAAATAAAGTGCATATAATTCAAATCCAGCCCCGAAATAGTCACAGATAGACCCCCTTCTTAAACAAGGAACAAAAAACATAAAAAGACAAGTACAAACGAAAGCTTTGTAAAAGATTCCTGGCTTAGGACAGGCACATATAATATGTGGCGGGGTTAAACTAGTTTTTTAAGCCCAACTTTCCCCCTATCAATACAGAGACTGAATAGTGCAGAGTCGGACTCTTTCAGAGTGTATGTTGACTCTTTCTTAATGACAACAAGATAGATGATAAAGAGATACAGACGCCTTCCAAACAGGCTCCATAAGTAAAATAAACTAAAATGTATAATAAAACTCCCTCCATCGTAGTGTTGCCCTTAGCTATATATATTTGGATTTCGTTTGGTTTTATGCATTTTGAACATCTTTTGAATTATGAATTTCCTTTGTTTGGGTTCTAGTGCTGCTGATAAACTTCTGAAATGGCCATACAGCTCATAAACATTAATTGCAGTTGGAGTTAACATTATGTGTTGTATTCTCATGTTCATTTACTCCATATTCTTTCATGAAGTATTATGTACTACATTGTTAAAACTATTTTCAACTGGATCTTGTTTGAGACCAAGGCCCCAGGTCAGGTGTTAATTCTGACTGGTTCATTTTTGGCCGGATTTCTTACTCTTCCGGAGCACCTTAGTTCACTCTTGTTTCGACTGGAGCTCGCGTTGTTGATTGATATACAGTATTTTGTGTTTCCATGTTTTACATGTTGTCTGGGTTTGTCCCGTTCTTGTTGGTGTTAACTGGTTTTGTCTCTGCCCTTTCGGACTTTTGACATTCGGATACCCCATTGGTACCTCTGCTTCTATCACTAGTATAAAATGGTGAATTTCGGGCGGGCGGTGGACGGGCGGGAAAAAAACTTTTGTAACAGTTTTCTCAGCAACTACTAATTCCAGCCTGTTGATATTTGGTATGCAGTATTAGCATGGGCTTCCATAACGTGGGATTCGATTTTAGGTCTATCGCTCACCTACTTCCGGTTTACCGACTTAGTTAATTTTTGACATTAAAATTCAATTTAATTGAAAATTTTCGTAACAGTTTTCTCAGCAACTATACCAATCACAGCCTCTTGATATTTGATATGCAGCATCAGCATGGGCTCTATTAACGTGGAATTCGTTTCAGGTCTGTGGCCCGTATATTGAAGATTCATTTATTTTCGTGGGTACCAATTTGCGTGGTTGGAAGAAAAGGGATCAGTTCGTGGATTCTTTAATTTGTGGTTTTAAAGACTGCAGCATACATGTCAATGTTAAGTTTCATTTTCGTGGGTAAAGGCCACCTACAAAAACCACGAAAATTGATACCACACAAATAATAATGAAACCAAAGTACTTCCTGTTAAACGAAATCCGGCCATTTCTGTCTTTGACCCATTTTTGTTTATAAGAAACACAGAGCAATTGTAATACGAGATTGGATATGAGAAATTTAACCAAAAATGGACAAAGAACTAGGATGATTAAATATATATAAGAGCTTCATTATATAGAATCCAAATTGATAAAAGCGACCAAAACACAGTACATTTAACATCTGTTAGTCCTATAAGTAGACTAGCCAGACAGAAGGTTTTTTCTGCTAAGAGAATAGGGTAACAAGGTATGACAGACTAACAAAATTGGATAACAATGTATTGGTTTTCAACCAGACTGCAGTTTTTCTCTTCAGAGAACAGTTTTTCTATACAATTATGATATTTAACACTAAAATCCTGTTGTGAAATATGGACATGTGAATAAATGCATTAGCGTAATCTTTTCAACCAATTAAACATGCTAAAAAAATCTACCAAGTACTTTAAAAGTGCAATTATTTCATTATGAATGGATTCATAATCTATTTAATTGTGGGGTTGTTAATTTCAGGTCAATGAATCTTTAGACTTTAAGATGTGGGTAAATGTGGCACAGACTGAAATTTAATAATGGAAGAAAAACCATATACGTCGGGAACTATGGCACGCCTCGTATAGACAGACACCTGTTTTCTTGCTCTAGATTTTAGACAAGTTTTATTCAGTTCGAAGATGCATGAGCAGCAATTCAGATACATGTATAACTCAGCATATTAACGTACTAATTGGGTATAAGTGTTTTCATTTTACCTGGCTCTAGGAGATTGCAATGAAAAAGGGGGTGGGTGGTGTCATTGAATGTGAATTAATTCAATATACTTTTCAAAATATCCAAACAGTTCATGGCAGAACTAATGCGATCTTTCCTTTTTTCGGGGGTGGGGGTGGGGGTTTGTTTACCTAGTTTTGTCTGTCGAAAGTAATCCTCCCAGCTCGGTGTTTTGTAATTACCTTACCTGTATATATATATATACTGAGTGAAAGGTGAAATTTAACAGATGGAAATCAAGCAACAATTAAAAGACCAATGTTTTTCATAAAACTGCAGAGTTGCATCAGGCCAATCGAGCTGATCTTAGAAAGAAGCAGAGGTACCAATCGGGCATGTCAAATGTCCGAAAGGGCAAAGACAAAACCAGCGAATGAGAACAGCACACAGATGTACAATGACGTCACGTGTGCAAGGCTAAAATCATTGGCGGACCCAGAAACTGGCTTCTCTCTTGCTAAGGACTGGCCCACTATCGTCATGCTTTATTGATTTCCTATATTTTCAAACTCTTTTTTTTTTGGCCATTAAAGGAGCTGAGCCCCCCCCCCCCCTTGCAGCCCCTGAAAATTATGTACATTTGAAGCTAGATTAAGCCATCTCGATCGGCGAATAAATTTTATAGTACTTTAACAAAGCTCATCCGTGATGCCTCATTTGCAAAACTTATGCATAAGATTTCTACTTTCTTCAATGCCAAGAAAACAACATAGACTTATATGTACGATTACCATACTTATATAATACATCATATAAACAGCTATGCCTTTTACGTACAATTTTTATCTGTGAAATCAACTGTGCCAAACCATTATATGAAGTATTGATCAATGATGTTTGATGCAGATGTTTCAGGCATTTGTCTGAATAAATAATGAATAAAGTCAGACCAACTCGGTGTATTTTTTTATGAATGAATATAATATTTCATTCATCTGTCTGTTGTATACGATATGTTATTTATTTAAGTTGGTTTCAAGAACTGATGTAGCAATGGAATAAAATATATAATGTTCACATGCAGGCAAACAACAGAATGGGAAAATATTGAAAAATGTATATTAACAAATGTATTATGTAATAGCTTGGCATTTAGATTTCTTTTGTACACTGTAAAAATGGTGTTTAGAATCTAAACACTTTTAAAACACTTTTAGCCCTAAGCATGTTTAGATTGTGTTTAAATCCTAAACACTTTCCAAATTAAACATGTAAAAGCTAAACATGTTAAGGTTTTAAACATGTTTCACTTCTTGAAAATATCAATCTTAGAAATGTTCCTATACTATTTTCATTAATCTAAACACAATCCTAAACATGTTTAGATGCTAAACGCGTTTAAAATTCAACACAAATTTTGTGTTTAGGATTGTGTTTAGAATCTAAACACCATTTTTACAGTGTACCATTCAATACAATATTAGCTAATAAGACAAATCATGAACGAATCTTGCCCTGGCTGGCCTTTTGTTCAAAACCCACTTCTCACTTCAAAATTTCATGCCGAATTCATGATCATCTCCATGTATGATAGATCCGAATTCGCGCTGATTGGTAGAGAAACGATCCTTATAAAATTTAACAGTGTGACCGACCGTCTCTAGAAATTCAAAAGAAAACGGCGATTATTTTGGAGGCTGTAATTCACCAAACTACTTGGTATAAACTCTAGTCCAAATAATTATCCTGTCTTGTATTAAAAGATGAATTAATGTGATTTGAGATAACAGTGCCCTTTTTATAGTTTTTGACGTCGGACGTGACGTCTCTGCAAAACCACAGAAAGACGTCATGATTAGATTTATAATCCGGGTAATCAGAATGTGAAAAGTCCTCGACGACTTAACTCTTCATATATGGAATATATTTACTTAACGATCTGTGAAAAATGATTCATAAAGGATGATTACATGTACTTTAAAAAATTCTATTTTTTTATACGCCGGTTAAAGCGAACTTACGGAAGCCCTGGAGGGACATTTTGAGTTAAGAGTTAGAAGTTAGAATTAGCAGTTACAACTTACTAATTAGCACTTATTTCTTATGATTAAAATACTTTTTTTTCAGGTCTGTATTTTGCAACTTGGGGGGGGGGGGGGGTGCTACATTGATTTTGGTTCCACGTACATTAAAATTTACACATTAAAGTGTGTAAGCATTTTTCTCTGAATCTGAAAATATAACGATCTTAAGACCTCAATTTATACTGTTGTGACAACACTTGTACACAAGATTAAAATAGAAAAATTTGATAGTGTGCGTATAAAAAGTCTGACTCTCACTATGACTGTACAACTATTTCTATATACAGACGAGTATCAATTTTAATACATGTATAGACACTTGTAACATAAAATAAGGGGAAATACGCCACTTTGCTAAACTGCAGGGTTCAACATAAACAAAGCCCTAATCCTGATTTTGGTATGAAAACTATCTAAAAAATACACACGTATACTTATAGAAAATTGAAATAAAAACATTTCTTAAATACTAATTGTTATTTAGCACTTAATTTTTATTATTTATCGGTAATGTTTCGCTAAAATCTATCATCTTTTTATCAGAACAGCGAGCCTGGTAAATAAAAGGCTAGTCGTCTTTGATCCGAATGCGAGACGCGGGGGTACTGCCTCTAAATATCCCTCGAATCGACCTATCCAAGTTAATATTTGTTATTACTTTATACAAATAAGTAATAACAAATAAGTATTAAGTGATAACAAATAAGTAATAATAAATTAGTTATAAGTAATAACAAATTAGTAATAAGAAATACATGTAAGTAATAAGTAATAAAATGTAAGTAATAAGTGGTAACAAATAAGAAATAACAAATAAGAAATAACAAATAAGAAATAAGCAATAACAAATAAGTAATAAGTAATAAGTAATAACAAATAAGAAATAACAAATAACAAATACGAAATAACAAATAAGAAATAAGCAATAACAAATAAGTAATAAGTAATAAGTAATAAGTAATAACAAATAAGAAATAACAAATAACAAATAAGAAATAACAAATAAGAAATAAGCAATAACAAATAAGTAATAAGTAATAAGTAATAAAAAATATGTCTCAATTAATGTTGATATTCACGTATTAGGCAGTACCCCTGCTTCCTCGCAAGCGGATAAAAAAACAGGTGGCTCCCAGAGGCGCACCGATCTCATAACAATTATAGATTTTATGTTTAACAGCAATTTGTATTGAAAAAAAGTCTTATTATAAGCGTTTATAAGAATACATGACGTCTTGAGCATTGCTGTTTTAGATAGTGTTCATATCCACAATAGGTAGTAGGGCTCTCATTCATTTAATCCATACAGTTTAGCAAAGTGACGTATTTCCCTTATTTTTTAATTACTGGTGTGAATATTGAATTTCATACTTGTCTGTATATATGTGGAAATATTTGTACAGTGAGGTCAGACACAAACAAAATAGTAGATCAAAAATATAGATCTAATTTACGAGAAAATATCATTTGATCAGGGAGAGGTGCTTTTAATAGAGCCTATAGCTTGCTGGAAAGGTGGTCTAAGACGCCATATACATAGCCACAACTGCTGTTGACTGTATTCTCATAGATATTTCAGTATGGGTTCGACTCCCGCTGTAGGAATGACCAAACATTTGTAGGTGAAGTTCTATCATTGTTGGGAAGATATATAAGTGCTGTTTCTTTTGCTTTTGTTCATATTAATATGTTTTTGTCGGACGGATTCTGTGTCATTCATGCGTACTCCATATCCTTCTATTCTAATTTTTAGTATCATCTAAAAGGCTTGGACTACTTGTGTACGAGTGTTGGCACAACAGTATAAATTAAGGTCTTATGATCGTTATATTTTCAGCTTCAGAGAAAAGTGCTTAAAGCCTACGCATAAACTTTAATCTTTGTGGGACCAAGAAAAAAGCGGGGCAAAAAGACGATATTATTTCAATGTAGCACCCCCCCCCCAAGTTTCAAAAAGACCTGAAAAAAAGTATGAAGAAAAAACAAATAAGTCATAAGAAATAAGTGCTAAGTAGTACATGTAGTAAGTTGTAACTCCTAACTCTTAACTCAAAATGTCCCTCCAGGGCTTCCGTACGAACTTAACTTTTTGTTCCACCGTACACGTGTAAAACTATTCCGGAAAGTACAAAGCGTAAAATTTTAAATATGCCTACCTTTTTACATTTTGTTTCTTGCAACCATAAAGTTCTACACAATCAATACATGTGATGAACTTTATATATTATATAGATATTTTATATTAATTTATTTGAAAAACATGTTAAGTTAAGCCCACGTAACTGCGGATGTTAAAAATTAATACGTGATGTTCATTTCTACGTCATCAATAAGTGGGTACATAGAAATAGAAATAGAAATAGAAAATAGAAATAGCTTTATTCCAATTAAGGGCCCTATAATAGAGCATACAATTACATATGAGTGATTATGACAATTTGTGACAGTAAATAAAATTATAACAGATTGATTAATAACAACAACTTAATGATTTTACAGGGGCAGAGCCAAGTAGTACATAATATGATACAGTTACATGTATGAAATATGCATGTATTTATTATGAGAATATTATTTTTCAATTCAATTCAATTCAATCTTTATTGTCATATAAACTATATATACAGTTTGTGACAGTATAACATAGACATAAACAGACATACATACAAATACACATGTAACAAGTTGAAAAAATATATATATACATTATGAAGCAAATGTTTAAGGTTCCCCTGTCCTCAGTTCTATAGACTTTTTAATAAAGGATCCTAATTTATTTACCTCTGTTGGTGTTGATGGGTTTAATATGTATATAATTTTTTCACTGATGTTTAGGTCTTTAAAAAAGCTATTAAAAGAAAGAAACTCAAAATATTCTTTTCTTAAGTTTGAATTAATATTACAGTGTAATAAAAAGTGGATCTCATCATCTAATAATTTACATTTTTGGCAAAGTCTTTCTTCCCTGGGTATTTTAAAATGCCTTCCCTTTTCAATTAACAATACATGATCACTTATTCTTAATTTAGTAATTAACCTCCTAAATTCAAAATCTGAAACGGATAAATAAGGTTTAGTTAGAAAGTTAATATTTAGTTTTTTATAGAAAAAAAGTTTGCTTTTTTCATCTTTACTATTTAATTTATCTTTAAAAAGTTTTATGTAATATGTATGCATTTGGCATTTGATGTACTTTTTAATATTGTTTAGACTTTTCTGGTCTCTGCAAACTTTCAGTCTCTCTATATCGATTTCAGATTCTGAAAGGATATCTTTTGCATATGAGACCCATGTGTACATGCCACTAGCATCTAAAGATTCTGATAGTTGAAATGATTCTTCTAAAAGAGGGTTTAAATCAGATGTAAATAAACGTGCCAAGTACATTAATGATTGTACTTTTATATGGCAATCTATTGGAAGTCTACCAAGTTCAGTTCTCACTCCAAAATTTGAGGAATTCTTATTGACACCAAGGACATATTTGCAATATCCTAGGTGTAATCTTTCTAGGTGAATTTTGTCAATGAAATCAAATGGATCTATGTATTTTCCTGAAATCAAAGCTCTTTTTTTTGCTTTGAAATAAGCTGAATATGAATCCGAGTAAGTTACTTCAGAATTGTAAGTCAAGATAGGCTTTACCATATTATCAAATAGATTATTTGATACATTTACAGGTAGGTTATTCAAAGAGTTTGTATAGGATTTAATAGAAAAGATAACCTTCCTAGCTTTATTGGTTAGGTCATTTATGCTATGACTGAGATTGCCATTCGATCTAATGAGTAGTCCTAGATAGCGGTATTCTTCCACATTTTCAATGTTTTCATTTTCAAATTTTACTACAAAAGGATCAGATTTATGTTTCCTTTTTGAGAATATCATGCTTTTAGTTTTATTAACATTTAAAGAAAGTTGCCAGTTTTCACAAAAAGAGGCAACCTTATCAATACTGGTTTGAAGACCCTCTTTGGTTTCTGAGAGTAAAAGTAGGTCATCAGCAAAAAGAAGGCACCCTAATTTACTATTTACAATACTTAGTGGATTTGACATGTTACTATCCAATTCAGCTGTTATATCATTTATAAAAATGTTAAACAAAGTGGGGCTCAATGAGTCTCCTTGTTTGACACCCCTTGAAATGTTGAAACTGTCAGAAATGAAATTTTGAAATTTTAATGATGACTTAGTTTCTAAGTATTGTTGTTTTATTATAGTATATAGAGATTTTCCTATCCCCATTTTACATAGTTTGTAGAGAAGGCCTGTTCTCCATACTGAATCAAAAGCCTTTCTAAGGTCAATAAAGCATGCATATATTTTTTTGTTATATTTATGTAAATATTTATCTATTAAAGATTTTAGTATAAAGATACTGTCACCTGTTCTATGGTTTTCTCTGAAACCAAACTGACAGTTATTTAGTTGTCCATTAATAGCTTTTATTAGTCTATTATTAAGTACAGCATTAAATATTTTAGGAAGGTTACTTATTATTGAACATTACAAAGAATTATCACACGTGACCATGCAATTTGTTGACAAAAGTGGTCGACAAAGGTTGACATGGACACAGATTTTGCCAAAAGCATGAATTCTTAATGATTTTCATGATGTTGATGCGGAGAAGTGGGCGTATTTATCAATTTTAAAAATGTTACAGTGTAATAAATTTAACATACATTGTTGATTTATATCTTTTAAATCATGTATTTGAACCACTCTATAAATGTACGTGTTTACAAATAAATGGATTGCTGATCATTGCTAGTCTATAGAGTTTAGACTTATATTTCTTATAATGTCAAACTCATTCTAATAAAAAGCTACGCCGAGCGCAGCATGATACGACCGCAACAAGTTGAACCCTGTACGTTGGAGGCCCAATATGGATAGTCCATTGCTTTGGTCACATGAAGCCAATGGTGGACTTACAAAGCTTTTTGACACATTCATCCTGTGGTGGACTTTTAAAAATGCATTTTTGACAAATATATTTACATCAACATCTTATACAAAAAGCCTTATTTCTATACATGTATTAATTTACAATTTTGGCCCTTTGACCCCTAATTCCTCAAAAATGGTAAAAGATATTGCTAATCCGATAAAAAATAATAGGAAATTGTGTACATGGAATTCGATGAAAAAAAGAATTTGAAAATCGGACCACAAATAAAAAAGTTGATTTTATGGGCGTGGCCTGTCTTTAGCCCCCTGTAACAATGTAATGGTGAAATACATATCAAAATCATTGACACATTTTGTTGACAGAATTTAATGATGAATTCAACAAAGAAAGAATTTTCAAAATCTATAAATGAATAATAAACATTCTACAACAGTTTTGTCAATACACCCGTTTTAGCCCTTTTTGGCCCTTTTTTCTAAAACAGTAGGGACCACATACCCCAAATACAAAACAAAGATTCCTTTAGTGGATATAATCATCATATATAAACTTCATAACAATTGGCAGGCCCACTACAACTTAATTTTTGGTATAAAACTATTTGCATTGACAAACTTTTAAAAATGGCGTTTTTGGCCCCTTTGACCCTTAATTTCTCAAAAATGGTTAGAGATATTGCAAATCTGATTGAAAAACGCAGGCAGGGATTTTTACAAGGATTCCAATGAAAAAAAAGATTTCGAAAATCGGACCACAAATAAAAAAGTCAATTTTTTGGGTGTGGCCCCTTTTTGACCCCCAGTATCAATGTAACAGTGCAATATATATCAAAACCATTGACACATTTTGTTGACAGAATTAAATGATGAATTCAATAAAAAAAGAATTTTCAAAATCTAATGAATAATAAACATTTTACAACAGTTTTGTCAATACACCCGTTTTAGCCCTTTTTGGCCCTTTTTTCTAAAATGATAGGGGCCACAACCCCCAAATACAATACAAACCTTCCTTAAGTGGTAACAAACATCATATCAAAATTTCATAACATTCGGTCAATATTTACTCAAGTTATCGCACGGAAACCAAAGTGTCCACAGACGATGACGACGACGACGACGCCGACGACAACGACATCGCCATAACATTATACGATCGCAAAAATTTTGCGGTCGTATAAAAAGGAAATGAAGATATGGGGGAATGTCACGAATGACCAGTAGTGCCATTGTTTTTGCATTTCTCGATTGTAGATATAAATTTCTCAGTTCCAAGTTGACAATTCTCAGTTTAAATTGTCATTACTTACTTCTAAGTTGACACTTTTTAGTTAAAAGTTGGAATTTCTAACTTCCAAGTTGACATTTTTTTTACTGCCAAGTTACACCCGTGTGGGTTCCGGGTGGCGAATAGGCCCACAGCAGCGCTAAGCTTGTCGGTAAAAGTCCACTAAAGAGCGCTCAGAAACCTGACATCGGGTCAGGCCGCTTTACCCACAAAGCGACTGGGATGTGTGCCCAAGGTGGTTGTATGGGGCAGCCATGACATCGAGAGATGCGGGGTCGTCAGGTGATAATGCGGAAAACCTGATCGCAAACCATAGTGGTGCACCAGGTTGGGAAAAATGTCACGTTCCTCGCACGTTAAAGAACCCTGCTGCAGGTCTCGGTGAGAATAGGACCCGTAGGATCCCCATGCAGGAGGCTAAATGTCCCGTCCCTACCCATTACTCCTTTTTCCAGTGGCAGTCAAAACTTTTCTACCCGATTGGCCTTGTGTCCCCATTTCCTCCACTTCATCATCATTTCATGTTTATTGTACCACTTTCCTGTTCATCTCCCGGATATAGCCGAAATCGTGCTGCTTGGGAGTAAAGTAATAACTAACTAACTAACTTCCAAGTTAACATTTCTCAGTTTCTCATTTCCAAATTTACTTTTCTAACTTCCAGCTTATTGAGTCTACGTTTCACAATTGATTCTTTATTCCAGAGCTTGCGGGAATTACATCGATTTCCATAGCAGAGCGTCACGTTTAACACAAAAATTGTTAACACAAGGTTCTGTTGCTCCTCGGTTGTTGTCGTCACTCAAGAAATTTTACGGTAGTCATCATGCACTCATTGACGAGTATGGGATTCCTATTTCTCGGATGAGTGCAGATGTTGTTTACCGGATTCGACACACTGAATTGGAATTTCGCAGTGCGACGGGTGTGCAATAGCAGGCAGACAGGAACTGCTTACTCTTCCGGAGTACCTCAGTTCACTGAACCGTTTACTCTCATTACGACTAGAGTGTTCGCGTTGTTAATTGATATTCAGAAGTTTTTGTGTTTCTGTATATTATTCAAATCTTTATTTAGCATAATACTTTATTGCATAATAAACCTCAAAGAGGTTAAGCAAATACAAACATACAAAATCATGTTAAAAAAAAAACATACAAAAACAATGAACACGTAACTCTACATACAAAGACATTAAAGTATTTACAAATATGTATGACTTTGACCAATGTGGATCTCATTGTCGCAACTCAAATGATTGCTTTATAATTTGGATTAAGTACAAAAAAATAATTTATCAATGGCTTCAAGCTGGTTAAAATTAGCATATTGTTTTTGTGTAGAGTCAATAATTATTATTAATTTGACAATGAAATAATATGTTGTCTGTTTTTCATCCTGTCTTTTTTTGTGTTTACTGGTTTTGTCTCTGCCATTTCGGACTTTGCCGTGACATTCTGAAACCACACTGGTACCACTGCTTGTACCAATTTGGAACTGAGAAAAAATTCTTTCTTCCAAGTTGACATTTCTAAGTAATAAATTGACATTTTTCAGTTTCAAATTGATTGGCATTTCTCAGTTCGAATGAAAAATGTCAACTTGGAACTAAGAAATGTCAACTTGGAAGTAAAAAATGTCAATTTGGAAGTTGGAAATGTTTACTCGAAAGTCTCAAATGTCAACTTGTAAGTCATAAATGTAAACTTGGAAGTGAGAAAAGTCAACTTTGCACTTTGATATTTATATAGTTCCAATCGAAGTTGAAAGATGAAAAATATCTTTAGTAGAAAGAAAGACAACTCATGTTCGTCGTCATTTCTAAACTATCATATTGTGTGTAAAACTTGAAAAGCTGAAAAGAGTCCGATTTCCAGGTTCATCAATCTGGTTTATCTGGTTTAAGTTGTGCATTTTAAGTGGCGATACCAAGAATATCGTAAAAAAGAATGACATCAGACAGACTAAATCCTTTTGCAGGCCACAAACTATAATGCAATCGAAAGATAGTTCATTTAATTAGCAACAATAATACTGAAACCAAATGTCAACTGACTACTATCAACCAGTGCAGCACAGAGGGAGCGTCTACAATAGACTATCTCCCTCTGGTGATAGATTTCTGACGACTTGAGAAATAACGACGACATCGCCATAATATTACAATGAATTTTATATATATTCGTCGGCTCGTTAAATGTATATCCTTTTATGTAACACTTGTCTTGCAACAAGCTAAAATGTATACCGTGAGCAGAAGCTTTCAAATAGATATCCCCATTTCCTAATTATCAATCATATAATTATACTTTGAAAGCAAAGGAGCACATCTTCTTACAAACATTGTGTACAAGTTTCATGACAATTCATTTGATGATTTAATAGTATGATATAATGATTTGCGGGCAGACACGAGATAGATACCGACTGCCCTTTTATTCTAGAGTTTGAGTTCAGTTTTGCCTTTTGAAAAACGAAAAAAAATATCAGATCAAAGTTTGGAATATAAGAGATACACGTAAAGATTGTTTCTTGCAAGTTCATCATGGTATATATGAATGAAGATAGCTCGTCGGTCAGAGCACGGACGGTTGAACGGCATACATATGCATCACCCCATTCTTTCAAGCATGGAATAACGGGGAAACAATCATTTCATAACGGAAAACTTGTGGTTTTCATCTAGCCGAAACTGAAAGGGCTGAAAGTAACATAAACAAATTGCGTCATTTTAAAACTAATATTTAAACATGTAAATAATAACAAACACACGTGTCTTTGTGCAACCACAAGAAATAAACTTACCTTCTGCTTTATAGTTATGAAAATGTCTGAACTGTCATATGGTCCGTTTCTATCATAGTCAACTTCTTTGTCTCTAGTCGTGTTATGGAACTCTTCAAGACTATATCAAAGAAAATGCGTAAAAATTCTTCATAAAGTTGTTGACAATTTGCCAGTACCCTTCCGTCATAGTTATTTATATACAGAAAAGGCAATACTTATTCAATCTTTGTGATTCAGTATTAATTTTTCTGAATCATTTGACCGATGTTTGTGAACTTTATAACAGCTGATGATTTTAGTCATTGAAACAATTTTTGCGTCTTCGATCAGATCCGATCATCGAACCTATATTAGTAAGTCCATTATCGATCGAAGTCGCAAGGAGAAAACAAAATTACTTCGATTATACAGTTACGTAACGGATGTCTGGCGGGAAAAATTAATGGATGCGGCTATACTATTCCCGCCTTCAAAGACCTGTTTTTAGATCCTAATTCCAATAAAAATGTATTTCTAAGAAAGGGATGATGAAATAGTAGTATCACAACATGAAATCGTATTGACTTGGAAGTGTCTCTGACCGAACGATTTCAATTAATCTGGGCACCAAATACACGAAAACTAAGGGAGCAACCATTTGATTTTTATGGGGAGCTATGGAATTTTCTTCGCCCTGCCTTGTTATTTTCGGAAAAAGCAGAGCCTGGATTTTTTAAATGGTCGCTCCGTCCGAAGGAACCATGCATGCTATATTAAGCGTCCATCCACGAGCAGAGTAGGCGATATAAAAAGATTATTTTTGCGTCCACACAAACATGTAGAATCTTTCTTGCTTAAGGGTTTTTGTTATTAATATATCCCCGCTATTAAAGTGCGGCGGTGGAAATATAGTCATAGGGCTGTCTGTCTGTCCTTCCGTTACACTTCTTGGTGCCCATCTCTTGCCCGCATCTCCTCCTAAACCTCATGAAAATATCGCATTAACCTTTGTGACGTAATAAATGTTGTAATAATTTATTAGGTTTTACAAAACAAAACATAAATGAATGTTCTTATCCATATTAACTCCTCATAAATTCTGCGATGGATTTTCATGAAACTTAATATGTAAATATTTTTTACATGTGATATATAATATTTTACACTTTCATCCAATTGATTTTTATGGGAAGCGGGGGTATTTATTTGTGAGCTGCTATTTTAAAATCAATCTAAATTCAAATTCAAATTTCATTATTTGAAGGAAATCCATATAAGGATTGTGCAATTCTTATCCACAGCTACTTCTAAACCCTCAATTGACTGTTATGAATTTTTTACACGTCAATCTTCATGACATATTTTAGAAGTGAACCTTTAATTTGAAAAAGGTATTTCTTTGAATTGTGAGGGGCAGGGGCATTCACTTGTAAGTTGTAACTCTAATTTTTCTAATGCGTTTCCTTATTCTTGATGACAAATGCAAATGTTTAGATTTATAGAATCCAATCATATACTTACTTTAATTAAGCATACTGTTACCATTTAGCCGTAGGCTAAATTGTCCCACTTTACCCATGATGTCCCATCCCCCAATTTTACAGTGTTAGTCAAAATTCGTTAAATCCCACTTCTTTTTTCATCATCATATCATGTTCATCAGATGTTGTAAGATTTTTATCCACCATGCAGACATATATGGAAACGTAAAGGCTAAGTTTCTCTGTATTATTGCGTGGTGTCTTCACAGGATTAAGACATTATGTATTGCGTAGACAAATACGCAGATGATTACAGATGTTGGTTTTATACTTTTGTTGTTGAGACCTAGCTATCCTTAAAATTACAAGCCCTCGGGTGACCTTACTTCCTCGGGGAAATAAACCACCGGGTCACACACCAACTAGGGTGATAATTGTATAATGTCCCATTAGATGCCCTATTTTTATATAGTTTGCGCTGCCGTTTTCCGCCCCGATTTTTTGCAATGTTGTTTGGTTTCTATTTCTATGTAATGCCGTTTCTGTTTATCTTTTTTGTTCTGCTTCTCTGTCTATTTTAAAGTTTGCAAGCGCCTTTACGCTTTTATATCAATATCTCTCTTTTGTAGTTTGTTTCAGTGCTCTAATTGATAAAATCATTTTTACAAATTTTGACAGCGCAGGGTTCATTGGTCACATTGATTGAGTTTCCATTGTGGATTTTTACGTAATCAGATGGCTCGTAATGTTCTGTTGCAGTTGTGTGTCCTATAATAGAGTCAAAAATGCACATCTTGATTAGTTCTTTGCTGTTGTTGTCATCACTCAAAATATTAAATGGTTATCATCTTGTGTTCGGAAACAAATAGTGGGCACTAGCTTCTATTTCCCAGATGAGTATAAAGGTGTTTATTTAATGTTCCTGGTATAAATGAGGGTTTGTCATCGAGTTTTATGTATTCGAAAGTTTGCACTGTTGGTTGCAGTTTAGTTGTATGTTTGAGTATTTCCACTATTTGCGTGGTTATCTTGTGTGAAAGAGTATTTCCACTATTTGCGTGGTTATCTTGTGTGAAAGAGTATTTTCACTTTTTGTGTGGTTATCTTGTGTGAAAGAGTATTTTCACTTTTTGTGTGGTTATCTTGTGTGAAAGAGTATTTTCACTTTTTGTGCGGTTATCTTGTATGAAAGAGTATTTTCACTTTTTGTGTGGTTATCTTGTGTGAAAGAGTATTTTCACTTTTTTTGTGGTTATCTTGTGTGAAACCTTGTATTGTCTTGGTCTTTGACTTTTAGGACTTCCGGTATTAACATTTGTTAATTCCGTGTTGTGTATGTTGTCTGATTTTTTTTCGCCCTGTCCATGCTTGTGTTTACTAGCTAGTTTTTACTCTTCCCTTTCGGACTTTTGACATTCGAATACCCCGCTTGTACCTTTACTTTTTTTGAACACCCTATCGTTACAAGTTAACTTTTCTTAGAGATTGGTGTTCATTTGCTTTGTTCAGGGAACTAATGCCATATTGTAACCACTCCGTATCTTCTTTAAAAATCGTTATTCTTGTGTATTCTGTTTCTTTTTGTTGCTTTCGATTGTGTTTTATGCTCCTGTTCTTGCTTTTGTTCATATGTCCTATTGGTACCTATATATTTGCTTAAATCTACTATTTTCTATATTCTTATAGTGGCAAACTCACTTGATATTTAGAAACTGCAAGACCTTTAATATTAAGGACCATGCATCTCGTGGCTTTAAGATGATGCTGTAGTTCATTTGTTTTCACTTTGTCTGTCTGTTCGTCTATGCGGGCAATGTTGGAAAATCCCCAGAACAATAAAGGGTACATATCGATTCTTATAAATTTTGCACAGGGATTAAAAACAATTCGAAGATTTCCATATTAAAATTTCATGTAAATTTGTTGAATATTATTTGGGGGATTCAGATTTTTTGCCGACTGATCAGACCTGACAGATTTTTAGTTGCAGATGTAATAATTAGAAGAAAAAAAGAATAGAAAGTACATGTAGAAACTATAAATACTAAACTGGGAAAATCAATCTCAAAGAAGAAAATACAAGTTAAAGACATAATGGAGATCATTTATCATGATCGCAATGGTCCTGACTTGATCATGAATGATGGGTTAAGTTGCTTGACACTAGTTTTATACCTAACGGGAGTTTAACGTCGTGACTATACCTAGATATAGGTCTGCAGCGATGTTCACAAACTCCCCTATTCCACTGCGATCTTATAACACAATACAATTCTGAAACCCATCAGGGATAGTCTTAAATCTCGGTTTCGTCCTGATATTCTGTATAACGTCGTATTTCTCAAAGTGTCATTGTTCTATGAATTGTACTCTTTGAGACCTTGGAAAATGTAGATTCAATAGTTTGTTATGATTGGGTTCCGCAATTGTAAGGATTCTGTTTACCAAAGAGTTGTATTTCCAGGAATCCGATAGAATATGAGTCAGTAGAGTATCGTATAAACATGATACATAGGTGACAAATCAAAATATCGAACAACCGATTTTGTGACAAATCAATCGATTGGCCGAGTTTTCAACCAATTGTTAATTGAGGCGTCAGTTAGTGCAGACTTACGATATAACCAGACAGAATTAATCAACTATCGTAAACAGATATAACTTTCTTGTCCTTACATCGATTAAGAAACAGAAAACGATTGTTTACTTTTTCAGAAATGATTTGAAAAAAGAATATCGATTGGTTATGGAAGCTTAATTTGAATTAGGGATAGACGATATTGAGATGTGGAATAAGTGTACGCGACACAACAAACATAAACAAACAGCAATTCAAAAAATCACAACGGAAAACAGCAAGCAGTCTTCAACATGACCATAGGTCACTGCTTACCGTCTTGCATTGGCCCAAGACTTATAATACAATGCAAAAGTTTCAAAACCAATCCCTAAATCATCAACGAAAGACCCAATTCTTGACATAAAACCAATTAACACAGAATGACAAGGACAAACAAAGGCTTTGGCAAAGTTTCCTGGCTTAGGACAGGCACATATAAAATGTGGCGGGGTTAAACTAGTTTTTTGGATCCAACCTTCCCCCTATTGATTAGCTTGCACAAAGCATACATATAAAACACACTGTAAAACTCAATCGACAAAAGTTCAATTCAACAAGAGAGAACCTAAGACAAAATACTGTACGAAAACAACAAGACAAGGAGGAACTCTCTTGATAACACTCGAAGTTACTGACAACTAGCTAAGAAACATTTATCGATTGATGTAAAAGAATCAAATACATCAGTTCTTAATCCGACACCCCACGTCAAAACAATGAATGATTTAGAGTTGTATCACCACACAGAACCGACATACTTGATCGCTGTGGTGCTTATAAATAATACAGTGGATACAAAGTGAAAATTTAACGTTTTAAAGTTACTGTCAAGCTATCAATATTTCTGCCAAAACATACCAAATGCAAAGATTTCACTAAAACATTGAATTCGTATCCTTTTTTCAAAAGGTTTTTAAGCCAGTTTTTAATTTCCATAAGGTTGTTTTTGAATTTTTGTGCTTTATAAACTACATTGCTATAAAAATCAGGATGAGATATTCCTTTAACAATCAGAAATCTACGTGTACAATCAAATTTTTCGATGAGGTGTCAATATTTATGTGCAAATGTTGTAAAAGATTTGACTAATTTGTGGTAACGGTAACCTTGTTTTAGCAATTTTTCTGTAATAAAACGGCTTTTATCATTAAAATCAGACACATCACTGCAAATGCGAGCATACCTGACTAATTGTGAAATGTATACCCCGTAAGCTGGAGCTAATGGTACGTCTCCTTCAAGAAACGGAAAATTAACTATTGGGAATGAAAAGTCATCCCGTTTATCACATACTTTAGTGTGTAATCTACCATTGATAATGCTTAAGTCCAAATCTAGAAATGGACATCTACTGTCGGTCGAGTTTGCTTTATTTAGCAACCATTCGATATTTAGAGGGGGGCTATGGATATTTTCTGCAATAGTTTTCATTCTAAATAGGCAAAAACCACTATTCTTCACCTTTTAAGGGGCTGTAACCCCTACAAGGGGCCATCTTACAACTTCGACCCTATGGAGACTTTTGTATAGCTAATTGAGCTGAACATTTAAGCACGATACATCTTTTCTCTATCTGCAATAGTTTTCAATCTATAGGCCAAAAACACCAAAAAAATGCTATTTTTCACCATTAATTGGCTGTAACCTCTATAAGGGGGTCATCTGACAACTTCAACCCTATGGAGACTTTTGTAGAGCTAAATGAGCTGAACATTTAAGCAAGATACAGCTTTTCTCTATCTGCAATATTTTCATTCTATAGGCCAAAAACACTATTTTTCGCCTTTAAGGGGCTGTAACCCCTATAAAGGGTCATCTGACTACTTCGACCCAATAAAGACTTTTGTAGAGCTTAATGAGCTGAACATTTAAGCAAGGAACAGCTTTTCTCTATCTGCAATAGTTTTCATTCTAAAGGGCAAAAACATGAAAAAACGCTATTTTCGACCTTAAAAGGGCCATAACCCCTGTCAAGGGTCATCTGACAACTTCGACCCAATGGAGACTTTTGTAGAGCTTTTGATTCAGAAGAGCTTAAGATCATTTGGATTTTTTTTCTATCTGTTATGGTTGCTGAGTTATAAGCCATTTAAAGTGATTTTACCCTATGTTCTATTTTTAGTAACAGCGGCCATGTTTTTTATCGGATCATTTTAAAATGAAGATCGTTTGTTGCCAACATGTCAGATATCATTCATGCAAAGTTTCATTTATATTGGTTAAGTGGTTTCAGAGAAGAAGATTTTTGAAATTGTTAACGGACGACAGACGACATATAACGGACGACGACGGACGCATAGTGATGGCATAAGCTCACATGGCCTTTGGTCATGTTTGGCCATGTGAGCTAAAAAGGAGGGTAAGCACCCGGTTTTTGTATATTTACTATCACTCACTTCTAGATGACGTTAGCGTGACATAGTAATTATGGCCGGGCAGAAAACAGAACTACAGTGAAATAACTTTTTACTGTCATAAGATAAACCGATTTTTATTTTATATGTCAAATATTCAATTTATAATGTATTGATTTACATGACAATAAAGTATTGTTTGTATTTATTTGATTGTCTCATTTAAACACCTGTAAAGTCTTCCAGACATATCTTCCTGGCATGAAATTGTCACAAGATGTCAGCTTTAGACGTATATGGATGATATGAGATTTGTACAGATGCCAATTACCTGTGACTGTATCAGTATTCCAGGAAGAATTCGTGCTCATTTGGAAAACAAAAACACCATGAGATTTAGATAAATAAGTAAAAACTGATTTTTTCATGGGAGAAGGTGGAGGAATCTTAGCCATCTATGGTTAGGTTTCCTTTCAAATAATTTTCAATTTGAAGAGATTTTGCGGTTTTTGCATCAATGTTTGCTTTCTTCACTCAAGAAATTTTACGGAAGACATCATGCGTTTATAGACAAATATAGGATTTCGATCCCTCAGATGAATGCAGATGTTGGTTTGTTATAGGGTTTTGTTTTGTTGTCCTTTACCGGATTTGACACAGTGAATTGACAATTGGGCCATGGCAGCTCAACGGATGTGTTATAGCAAGTAGGAACTGCTTTCTCTCCCTTTCTGAACTTTTCTGAAGTTCATTCTTTCAAAACTTTCGGCCTTTTCAAGTTCAAGGAACTTTGTAGTTAAAAAGGGTAAATTCTTCATTTTCCCCAAAAGCATCTTACAAAGTTTGTTACATATTTGACTTTTCTATACAATAAATTATTGAAAGGATATGGAGTAAATGAATATGAGACCACAACACATATGTTAACTCCAACTGTAATTAAAATTGTTATGAGCTGTATGGCCATTTCGGAAATTGTTCCTCATCAGCACTAGAACCCAAAAATAAGGAAATCCACAATTTAATTTAGTCAAAGCAGACCAGACCTTAGTTCTGGCCTGGTATGCTTTAAACTGTCATGGGGCCTAGAGCGGACCAGACCTAAGGTGCATCGATATACAGTCTCTCTACACGCCCATCTCCTTGGGAACATCATCCTGTATACTGATATACATTCACTTTTCAATCCTCCTTCCTAGGGAACATGATCCTGTATACTGATATATAGTCTTATCACACACCTGCAATAAGACTATATATCAGTATAATCATTCTGTACACTGATATACACTGAGTCACTCTACACACCTTCATCATTCACTCTATACACCTGTGTCTTGGGGAACATCATCCCGTATACTGATATACAACCACTCTACAAACCTGCATCCTGGGGAACATCCCCCTGTACACTGATATACAGTCTCTCTACACACCTGCAGACTGGAGAACATCACCCTGTACACTGATCTAGAGTCACTCTACACACCTGCCTCCTGGGGAACATCACCATGTACACTGATATACAGTCTCCCTACACATACTTTGAGTGAACAAGGCCTACATGTATTGCGGACCAGACCTAAGTTGTGGTCTGGGCTGCTTTAAAGATTGAACCTAGAGCGGACCAGACCTAATTAGTTCTGGTCTGGTCTTCTTTAAAAATTAAATCTAGAGCGGACCTTACCTAAGTTCTGCTCTGGTCTGCTTTAAAGATTAAACCTAGGGGGACCAGACCTAAATTCTGGCCTGCTTCAAAGATTGAACCTCGATCAGACCAAACCTATAGCGAACCAGACCGAAGTTTTACCCCGGGGTCTGGTCTGCTTTAAAGACTGAGCGTACGTAGACCGGGCCAGACCTACTAGGTGTGCTTTAAGTGGACCAGACCATTTAAATTCTGGTCTGGTCTGCTTTCAAGAAAGAATCTAACGGATCAAATAAATTAATTAAGTCGCCCAAAACAAAGTTTTGGCGACTTATTGTTTTTACCCCGTTTCTTATTCTTCTTATTATTATTCTTCCTCCTCTTCTGGAACTTGAACTTGTCCGAAGAACTACTTTAAGGGAATTTGAGTGAGATCAATAAAACTTGGTACAATGTTAGAACATGTTCTAAAGTTTTGCGAACAGGTTTTGGAATTTTCAAAATGGCCGCCATTTTAAAATGGCTGCCTTCTGAAAAAGTGGGCGGAAATTTTTATTTCATCGGATTGTCTTGAAAATTGGTCATCTGGGTAAAGCAGGTATGCCGAGTTCAAATCTGCGACCGGATTTGAAATCCGACTTACAGTTTCAAAATAGCGGCCATTTTACTACACCCGCCCCCTTAAAAATGTAAACTTTGTCTGATTTCAATGAAATTTGATTTCTATACATATTTTATTGTACTGAATGGGAAGAAATAGTATCCAAGGCGATTTTGGGCGACTTGTGTGTTGGCATCCCAACACAAATTATAGCTAGTTAACATTGACATTACTTTTCCGATGACTCGAACTTATATACTGTCTATGCCTCAATAAGGCCTTCAGATCCGCCCAAGTGAGATCAGAGCGAAGCAAACTTCTTCTTTATGTAATAATTGCTGATATTCACGAATTATTGCGCAGCGTGGCTTGAAATTATTGAAATAAGATTAAGTAATTAACTGTAAACAATGTAGGAAAATTAAAAAAAATGGATAAGTGCACGTTAAACAAAAATAAAGTGATTAAAACTATGTTAAATGGGTATGATCATTAGTAGAAAGCATATGTGTAGAGAACTTAGAATGGACTGGGTCCGTGTGGGGTTTACCAGAAAAAGCAGACCTAGAGTAAACCTTTGGACCGATTTTCGAGTCTAGTTGGCATATAGATAAGTTGTGAAGGACCTATCTGTACAATTAATTACCTCTTGATTATTCCATGTGAGTACGTTTTTGTAATCAATTTAAATTTGTTCAAACTTTTCATTTGTTTTTTGGGTTATGTAAAAAGATCACGTGATTTTCCAGATTTTCGTAATAAAATCATGTGACCTTAAAATGGACGACGTGAAACACGTATAATTACAAAATTTGATTTTAAACAGATTTCGTAGCTTTGACATGATGATTTGACGCTATTATAAAGATGGGAGAAGATGGATCATCAAGTGTAAATGTTTATTAACAAAAATAAAGAATGCGGATGGTATCAGTCACCGTAAAATCATAAAACATATAAACAAATACAAAAGTTTTGTCCAAAAAAATATGAAAGTGATAATAATCTTAATTAGCAACATAAGCAAAATATTAAAACATGTATTTCAATGAAGTCAAAATAGATGCTGGGAATGCTATTTTTTGTTTTAACTTTTCTTTGTACCTTTCTGTTAAATCTATAATATGATGCAGGTTCAACCTGATAAGCTCCCGCAGATATATTTAAGGGGATGACATATTTGATTCTGATGGGGGCACATGGGTGGCAGTTCTTGTAAGGCACGGACCATTTGATTTTCTGGGGGGGCCTGGGATTTTTTTGAAAAAATTTTCCCGGCCCTGGTTTTTGTAAAAAAAAATAATCTGGTCAGCACCTAGGTTGAAAAAAATAATCTGGTTTCAATCTTGCCAATTGAAAAAAAAAAAATCTTGCCAACAAAATTTCCTTGCTTAGTATGTGTGTGAAAAAAATAATCTGGCCCGCAAAGCGGGCGTAAAAAAATTCCCGGCTCAAGGTAAAATCCCAGGCCCCCCCAGAAAATCAAATGGTCCGTGCCTAAATAAATAATCTTGCCTGCAAAAAAAAAATGGAGATAAATAATCTGGCTTCTACTTCCAAGGGAAAAAATCTGTCCCAAGATTCTTTACCAGTGTGGTATATAAAAAATAAATAATCTCGGCGGAACAAATAAATTTTTTGACTTGACCAAAACTGCAGACCCCCCTTTTCAGAATCAAATGGTTGTCCCCTTATTTCTTTAATAACAAATTAATTAACAGTAAGAAGTGCAAGCTTTTGAATGGTTTTGAAAAGGAGCGCACCTGCAAACAGAACGAGGAAGTGTTTCTTTCCACTCAAACTAAAAATGACGTCATAATATATGCTTTAAATAGACGATAGAACCGGGCGTCATAGAGGACACCTTTACAAAGAGTTTCTACTTTCATTTCCGAATGTAAAGTTTAGAGAAGAAACAATATCATATACTTCTCAAGACACAACATGGACAAGGTTATAATTTTATGACTGCAGAAATATTTCGGCAGAATATTTATTTAGTTGCCATGTACATTACGCTTTGTGCTGTTCCACGAAAATTGGAATGACAGTTTCCCGCCATTCTGTAATTTTGTTTTGAACAATTATGACGTCAAAGAAATATATAGCGTTTTCATTTAAAAAAAATCTTTACATGAACCTCTTTAGCTAGAAATATTCAAAATATTCATATTAATACCATATTTACGCATTTAAATTTTAGAAATACAAATTACAAAGTAGAAAATTAATTTTGCATTCCGTGCCATTGGGTGCGGATATGTCGACTAGCTTATACCTATTCCGGTTTCATGCATCATAGTAGGTATACTCAGGCAATTTAGATCCCGCCTTGCGGGAGCTTATTTTACTTGCAAATGTTCTTGTTGTTGTTGTTTTTAATCTGTGACCTCTTGATAGCTGCAAAGATGTAACTGGTGGCCAGTGGTTAGCAACTAACAAGAATGAAGTGGACATAAGCTACATGTTTGCAGCTAATCTCTTGAACCATCTGTGTTGATTTTACATGATTGTAAAGTATAAGAAATTAGGATATGAGATTCACTTTCCCGAATAATAAGTTTTAGTTTTTGTTCTCTTTATTCAATACAAAATTCCTCTGAATTCCACTTGCCGGTAAGGATTTTTACTGGCCAGTGCAAATTTCACAGACTGGATTGTGCATGTTCACATGTACAATGTATGACCACCTATTAACAACAGCTAACAAGGGATCAACCATTCAATTTTTATGGGGGGGCTAAGGATATTTTCTCTGTCCTGCCTTTTTATTTTTTGAAAAAGCTGAGTCTGGATTATTTTTTTGCGCACTTTGCGGGTGGCAATTTTTTTATTTTAAAAGTTACAATGTATTTTAATGTTTTCAGCCAAAACTGCCATCCTGCCTTTTTTTTAACTCAAAGGACTGTCCTGCCTTTTTATTTCTGGATTTTTGCCATCCTGCCTTTTAATTTCAAATTTCACCATAGCCTCCACATAAAAATCAAACGGTCACTCCCTTAACAAAAAAATTTTTCCTAAATACTTTGAATTATATTTATGTTGACCAAATAATAAAAAGTTACATGTTTTGTTCATGTACATGTACATGTATAGTCATACTTCATTGAAGAATGTCTTTAGGTTATATTTTTCCATAATAATACAGGGGTTGTAAAGGGGGCTGCCAACACAAAAACACATACTAAAAATATGCCGAAAACGAAGCATGAGTTATAAAAATTGCCAATCCAAAACACGATCACATGACTTTGAATAATTGTGAAATTCAATCAATTTCTTTTGATTTTTTATAGTTTTTGAGAATATAAACTGATTTCAACATGTTCCAGATTTTAAAGCAAAAAAGACAATCAGGCATGAGAAATTGGTTGTACAACACGAAACACAGGGCTTAAATACAGGCAAAAACGGAGCACAAACATCCATGTAAAAATAAATAAATAAAAATAAAAATCACAAAAAAATGGAGAATAAAAACGACAAAAACGTTGCATGAAAATAACCCTTTACCACTCTAAATACATGTACATATACATGTACCCCACCCCATTTCTGCGTGCATTATGTAGATATGTCAATGTATGTGTAAAGTGCTTTTAAATTATTGTTTTGACTTTTGATTTAAAACAAATTAATTTGATTTTAATTGTTTAGTGTTCTGTGTAAACATATTAAAGTAAAGAAAATTTTGTTTGTTGAATGAACATTATTGGGTCTATTTCTTTCATTGAATTAATGAAAATGTAAGTTTACAAGCATGGTAAATTTTCTTCCAGATAACCATGACCTCTTTCTACATTCTATAGGGTTTTAGTCATTTAGACTTTTTTTTTAGATAACATAGAAGAAAATGAGATGTGGAATAAGTGTACGCGACACAACCTACAATATAAACGTAAATTTAAAACATCCAAGTTGTCATGGTTGTAGGAAATCTAACTAAAAAACTCTGAATAGTCTTCCAAGATGGCATGATTATTTGCAATTTAAACACGCTTATAACAATTAAAGAAATGTAATGATAAGAAACACAAATTTTTGGTTTTTGTCTCGCCTGCGACGAATAGTCGCGGAAGGCGAGACATAGGTATTACTTTCCGGCGGCGGCGACGGCGGCGGCGGCGACGGCGGCGGCGTAAACTTTTTTGTAAGACTTTTGTGGACAATGAATTGCTTGAAAAGTATAATAGCTAGGCATCTGATATTTGGTATACAGACAGTTCAGGTTATGGTCTACGCAACTGTCACCATGCCGTTTGACCCTGACCCCATTTTCACGCTCCAGTGACTCTGTGAACTTAGGTCTTTTTTCAGGCCGTAAACTTTTTTGTAAGACTTTTGTGGACGATGAATTGCTTGAAAAGTATAATAGCTAGGCATCTGATATTTGGTATACAGACAGTTCAGGTTATGGTCTACGCAACTGTCACCATGCTGTTTGACCCTGACCCCATTTTCACGCTCCAGTGACTCTGTGAACTTAGGTCTTTTTTCAGGCCGTAAACTTTTTTGTAAGACTTTTGTGGACGATGAATTGCTTGAAAAGTATAATAGCTAGGCATCTGATATTTGGTATACAGACAGTTCAGGTTATGGTCTACGCAACTGTCACCATGCCGTTTGACCCTGACCCCATTTTCACGCTCCAGTGACTCTGTGAACTTAGGTCTTTTTTCAGGCCGTAAACTTTTTTGTAAGACTTTTGTGGACGATGAATTGCTTGAAAAGTATATTAGCTAGGCATCTGATATTTAGTATACAGACAGTTTAGGTTATGGTCCATGCAACTGTCCCCATGCCGTGTGACCCTGACCCCATTTTCACGCTCCAGTGACTCTGTGAACTTAGGTCTTTTTCAGGCCGAAAAACTTTTTTGTAAGACTTTTATGGAAGATGAATTGCTGGAAAGTTATAATAGCTAGGCATCTGATATTGGGTAAACAGACAGTTGCGGTTATGGACAACGCAACTGTCACCATGCCATGTGACCATGACCCCATTTTTATGCTCCAGTGACTCTGTGAAATTAGGGTTTTTTTTCAGACAGAAAACTTTTTGTAATACTTGTGTGGACAATGGATTGCTTGAATAGTATAATAACTAGGCATCTGTTATTAGGTATACTGACACTTTTTGTGTTTATATCAAGAAATGAAAGCTTAGGTAGTTGATTTTAGCGATGGTGCCGGCAGGCGAGACATACTTTTAGTGGCCACACTTGTTTAAATTTTTGTTTGTTATGCTGATTGACTTATTATCATGATTATTCATGTACATATGCTTTTAAAATCATTTCAGGGATTCAATGGACATTTGGCATTTGCAATAGCTTCATGTGTTCTTGGGGCTTCCTTTACTTTTGGATACAACAGTGGTGTTGTCAATAATGCTGAAGGAGTAAGTACGAGGGTCTGGATGGGGTGTCTTCATATTTGTAGTCTTTAAATTTTTAACCTTTATTAGAGCCTCCCATCAAAGATGCGGCCGCCCTATAATTTTCACTTTGTCTGTCTGTCTGTCCAATCGGCAACAATTCTTGTGAACACTTAAACTCAAAAACTATTCACAAAACAGTTCTAAAATTTTGTACAGCTACTAGTAGCATATATTTATTTTTTTTTAAAATCACATATTTTTAAAATTAGACTTTGTGACCACTAAAACTCAAAAACAATTAACAATACAGTTCTAAAACTTTGTACAGCTGCTAAGTAGCATGTCATGATTTGCATATTAAAATTCGTGCTAATCTGTTTAATATTTTTGCAGAAAACTTTATTTTTGATGGAAAATCACAGATTTTGAGAATTGGAATTCTGGAACAAAAGAACTCAAATGCTTATAACAATACAGCTCTGAAGTTTCATACACATTCCATGGAACATGCCTTATTGGTTATAATTAAAGTTCTTATGATTTTGAAAACACTTAGATTTTTTGCTCCGGGGCCCTTTCTGACTTTGTCAGTATTCTAGTTCTCTTTTCTTTTTGTCACTTTTCAAATAATTCTTTACACTTTAAGGGTCATTTTGCTCTATTCTCTGTTTTTGGATTGTAATTTTTTATCTGTTAATTTTTTGGCCAAATCGTTTGTTATGTACATGTAGTTGAACACTCACATATAGGTGTTTGTTCAGCAAATCTTGGAAAATTAATCAAATCAAGACCAAAAGATTGGTATTTACCATTTCTGGCACTTACATGACTTAACAAAGTATAAATATGATAAAATTTGCTTTCATTATTGAATATATTCTGACATGTAATTTTCAAAATTGTTAAAACTCATAAGTTTCCTTCTACCTGAGACATAGGTTGATCTCAAGGATAGAAAAAAAGTTTTAAATAGATTGAAGAAGTTTTTGAAATTGGACCAGGAACAGACCTTTTAAAAATACTGGAATCTATCATTAATATTGGAATTTACAGATAAAAAATATTTGCCAAAACTTGGTCATTTTGACTAAAATTGCAAAATTTTGTGTAAAACTAAGTCCAACAAACCCTGTGCTGGCACAGCTTTAGTCCAACAAACCCTGTGCTGGCACAGACTTAGTTCAACTAACTAATTGAAATTGAACTTAACCATGCTAAAAACAGGGTTAGTTGGACTAAGTCTGTGCCCGCACAGGGTTAGTTCGACTTATTTTTTTTACAAAATTATGCTTTTTTTTTAATATTACACATAATATCATATGTTATGTCCAAAATTTGACAAATAAATTTTACAGGTATATTCCAATATTCATGATAGATTATGGTATTTTTTTAAGGTCTGTTCAGGACTGACTTATGAATAGCATTTCAAAATTATAATGTCCAACTAATACATTTAACAGGTTATCAAAGACTTTTACAATGTCACTTATAAAAACAGAGACGGAAAAGACATCAAGGAAAGTACCGTGACGTTACTATGGAGTATAACTGTATCTGCCTTTTGTCTTGGAGGAATGATTGGGGGGTTCAGTGCAGGATATTTGTGTAACAAATTTGGAAGGTGAGTGAAAGAGGCTCAATAAAGGGAAATTTATCTTCACCTTCTGTCTGTAAGGGATGATTGGCAGGCTTAATGCAGGGTATTTATGTTATAGATCAGACAGGTGAGTGAAAGAGGCACAATAAAGACTTTATACTGTAACAAATAACTGAATCTGCCTTCTGTTTAGGAGGGATGATTTGGGGTTCAGTGCAGGGTAATTGTATAACAGATTTGGCAGGTAAGAGGCTTGATAAAAGAAATTTCACTCTTTAGTTCTCAGCATCATTTATGGGATAATGGTGCTTCTTTTGGTAAAAATAAATTATAAGATATCTAATTTTCAAATTCAAAATATATGAAAAGGTCTTTAAAGTATGGTGTTTTCAAAATCTCATTAATGAAGTATAGAAGTGGCCCCTTGTTGCAAGGATTGTCTCAAGTAATGTTGATCTATAGTTCTTTTGAATTTACTTTTAATGTTGGGAGGTAGGGCATTATGTGTTAATATATTTTGTGTCCATCATGTTTATTTTTTTGCAGGAAAGGTACATTACTTAGAAACCAAGTTTTGAATCTTGCCGGAGGACTGCTGATGATGTTTTCAGACACGTCTAAATCTTATGAGATGTTAATTGCTGGTCGATTTGTTATAGGAATATGTGCAGGTATTTACAAGACTTTAAAAGAAGCAGAAAGGTGCTAATGGGGCATTTAAATGTCAATAGTCATAAAGGGCAAAAAAAACACATGTGAACATGAAAGAGATCAACGTAATAAAACCGACAACATTTTCAACAACAAAAACTGAATAGCATTCAACGATAGCATACCAACTTTATCAATGAAAGAACTGCACACATGTAATTACTCTTGTATATGAATAAACTAAAATGTTTTCATTTAAAAAACAACAAGAAAACAAAACATTTGTATTTATTAAACCGCCGCAAACAAAGTTTGGAGGGGTATATAAGAATCACCCTGTCTGTCCGTCTGTCCACATTGCTCTGGGATATCATTTAGGGGAGATAATTGGACTTAGGCTTTTTAAATACAATATTTTTTGGAAGACCTCGTAAGTGCAATTCTCCTAAACTGCACAACGGATTAAGATAAAACTTGACATGAAGGAATAACATCATTGGTAGATGTGCATGAAGAATTTTCGTTACTCTTGGATATCAATCAGGGGAGATAATTTGTTTTAGACCTTTACATATAGTGTTCAATGGGAGACCATGTAAGCACAACTTCTGCTTAACTTCTTGACAGATTTTGATGAAACTTTACATGAAGTAAGTACATCACTTGTAGATGTGCATGAAGAACTTTCATTGCTCTTGGATATCAATAAGGGGAGATAATTGGAGTTGAGTCTTTTTTTGGCAGTATAGAATCCAGTATATTAGTTGTTGGATATTGTTGGTTTTTTTTTCACTTGATAAAAGTAAGTTTTTATTTAATGACAAATTGTTGTCTATTTAGATTTGCATATTATTTGATATTTGTGATGATAAAACTTTCTTTCTAGTCTTGTATTTATTCATTCATATGTTGGAAAGGGCATCTTTGGTAAGTCTTTTTCAGATTTAAAGATGCCTTTAAAAAAGTTTAAATGCATAAAAAATACTTGTTTTTGGCCAGATTTCACGGAGTGAAAAATCCGGGTTATAAAATGGTGAATGGCGGCGTGCGGGCAGGGGAAACATTTTCGTAACAGTTTTCTCAGCAACTACTTATCACAGCCACTTGATATTTGGTATACAGCATCAGGTTGGAGTACCCATAAGGTGGGAATTCAGGTCTGTCACTCACCTACTTCCTGTTTTAAGAAATCCGGCCATTTTTGACTTTGACAGATTTTTTTTATTTCAGGAATCTTTACTGGGGCTGCTCCATTATATTTGTCAGAAATAGCTCCAGTTTCATTACGAGGATTTGCAGGGGTCTTCAATCAACTCGCTATAACACTAGGAGTAATGATATCCGAGATTATAGGACTGCAATTTGTACTAGGCACCAAACACTATTGGAAATATGCAGTGGGTATGTACTATATATCTGGGGCATAAATTTTAAAAGGAGGGGGGCTTTCCAGGTAGTCCAGTGAATATGAATGGTGGTAATTTCAGATCAATTTTGAAAACAACTGTACAGGACAACACATTCCCTACCAACATCCCCTGGAGCAATCGCTGCTAAATAATTGGAGAGTTTATAATTTTGTGACTACCAATTGCAACATGTACATTATATGTGGATAGTGTATGCATTACAACCTGCAAAAACCTGAGCGGCAAATTAAAATATCCACAATGGTTAACAGCCAGCAGCCTTCAATGTGACCAGTGACCTGTCACATCTGGCTGTCTTGCATTTGCCCCAGAAAAAAATGTAATACACGATTTTCAAAATAATAAAAAAATAATCAACAAAAGACCCATTTCTGGGCAACCCAGGGGTTGATTAGGATTTTAGTTAAGGAGGCATCAATTTTTTTTTAGTGTTTTTTTACATGGGTTTAATGCAAAAAAATCTGTTTTTTGCAAGTTTAAAGGGTGGAAAGGGTTGCTATCACTTCCCATCCCTTCTTAATCCCTATCTTTTATGCTGCAGGAATGACCATTGTATCATACCCATGCTTCCAGATCTGTACCTTAATGTGGTGTCCAGTAACTCATAGATACCTCATGTTGAAATTTCAACAGAAATTTCAAGTACCTCATGTTTTAATATCAGTAAAAAGAAGTAAACTTATATAGGTCTTATATTTCACTTTCTTTTGTTTCAGGCATGACCATTGTCCCCATGTGCTTCCAGATCTGGTCATGCTGGTGTCTAGTAATTCTTAGGTACTTCATAGAAAATAAAGAGATGTGGAATAAGTGTACGCGACACAGCCCACAATTAAATGGCAATTTAGAAAAACCACAATGGACAACCGCCAGCAGCCTTCAATGAGGCCATTTGGCACTGCTCGCGGTTCTGCAATTGGCCCATGGTCTAAATAAGATGCATATAATTCAAATCCAGCCCTGAAATAGTCACAGATAGACCCCCTTCTTAAACAAGGAACAGAAAACATCAAAAAGACAAGTACAAACGAAAGCTTTGTCAAAGATTCCTGGCTTAGGACAGGCACATGTAATATGTCGCGGGGTTAAACTATTTTTTTGGGCCCAACCTTGATATCACTAGAAAAGATAATCTAATAAAATTCTTATACTGTAGAGCAGGCTATTTTCGCGGTGGTGTAAGTTTTGCTTATTTTCGCGGGTCGATGGAAGCCTTGAAAATAAATCTTGCGAAAAATATCCAACTAATTGAATTCATACAGTAACACATTCACAAACCGCAAAAATAAAACCACAGAAATTTTCAAATACCTCATTACACAAAAAACGTGAAAATTTACCCCCGCGAAAAATAACCTGCAGTACAGTATTTCTTCTTTCTTTTGTTTCAGGTATAATCATTGTCCTCATGTCACAAAGTGCAGATCTGTTGTCAAGTGATTCCTATTAAATTATTTCATGTTGAAATATTAACAGAAAGATGTAAACTTATTTATCTGTTACTTTTGTTTCAGGTATGACCATTGTCCCCATGTAATTCCAGATCTGAACTTTAATCTGGTGTCCAGAAAGTCCTAGGTACCTCATGTTGAAATATTACTTTTGTTTCAGGTATGACCATTGTCCCCATGTGTTTCCAGATCTGTACTTTGATCTGGTGTCCAGAGAGTCCTAGGTACCTCATGTTGAAATATTACTTTTGTTACAGGTATGACCATTGTCCCCATGTGTTTCCAGATCTGTACTTTAATCTGGTGTCCAGAGAGTCCTAGGTACCTCATGTTGAAATATTACTTTTGTTTCAGGTATGACCATTGTCCCCATGTGTTTCCAGATCTGTACTTTAATCTGGTGTCCAGAGAGTCCTAGGGACCTCATGTTGAAATATTACTTTTGTTTCAGGTATGACCATTGTCCCCATGTGTTTCCAGATCTGTACTTTAATCTGATGTCCAGAAAGTCCTAGGTACCTCATGTTGAAATATTACTTTTGTTTCAGGTATGACCATTGTCCACATGTGTTTCCAGATCTGTACTTTAATCTGGTGTCCAGAGAGTCCTAGGTACCTCATGTTGAAATATTACTTTTGTTTCAGGTATGGCCATTGTCCCCATGTGTTTCCAGATCTGTACTTTAATCTGGTGTCCAGAAAGTCCTAGGTACTTCATGTTGAAATATTACTTTTGTTTCAGGTATGACCATTGTCCCCATGTGTTTCCAGATCTGTACTTTAATCTGGTGTCCAGAGAATCCTAGGTACCTCATGTTGAAATATTACTTTTGTTTCAGGTATGACCATTGTCCCCATGTGTTTCCAGATCTGTACTTTAATCTGTTGTCCAGAGAGTCCTAGGGACCTCATGTTGAAATATTACTTTTGTTTCAGGTATGATCATTGTCCACATGTGTTTCCAGATCTGTACTTTAATCTGGTGTCCAGAGAATCCTAGGTACTTCATGTTGAAATATTACTTTTGTTTCAGGTATGACCATTGTCCACATGTGTTTCCAGATCTGTACTTTAATCTGGTGTCCAGAGAGTCCTAGGGACATCATGTTGAAATATTACTTTTGTTTCAGGTATGACCATTGTCTCCATGTGTTTCCAGATCTGTACTTTAATCTGGTGTCCAGAGAATCCTAGGTACCTCATGTTGAAATATTACTTTTGTTTCAGGTATGACCATTGTCCCCATGTGTTTCCAGATCTGTACTTTAATCTGATGTCCAGAGAATCCTAGGTACCTCATGTTGAAATATTACTTTTGTTTCAGGTATGACCATTGTCCACATGTGTTTCCAGATCTGTACTTTAATCTGGTGTCCAGAGAGTCCTAGGGACCTCATGTTGAAATATTACTTTTGTTTCAGGTATGACCATTGTCCCCATGTGTTTCCAGGTCTGTACTTTAATCTGATGTCCAGAGAGTCCTAGGGACCTCATGTTGAAATATTACTTTTGTTTCAGGTATGACCATTGTCCCCATGTGTTTCCAGATCTGTACTTTAATCTGGTGTCCAGAGAGTCCTAGGGACCTCATGTTGAAATATTACTTTTGTTTCAGGTATGACCATTGTCCACATGTGTTTCCAGATCTGTACTTTAATCTGGTGTCCAGAGAGTCCTAGGGACCTCATGTTGAAATATTACTTTTGTTTCAGGTATGACCATTGTCCCCATGTGTTTCCAGATCTGTACTTTAATCTGGTGTCCAGAGAGTCCTAGGGACCTCATGTTGAAATATTACTTTTGTTTCAGGTATGACCATTGTCCCCATGTGTTTCCAGATCTGTACTTTAATCTGGTGTCCAGAGAATCCTAGGTACCTCATGTTGAAATATTACTTTTGTTTCAGGTATGACCATTGTCCCCATGTGTTTCCAGATCTGTACTTTAATCTGGTGTCCAGAGAATCCTAGGTACCTCATGTTGAAATATTACTTTTGTTTCAGGTATGACCATTGTCCCCATGTGTTTCCAGATCTGTACTTTAATCTGGTGCCCAGAGAGTCCTAGGTACCTCATGTTGAAATATTACTTTTGTTTCAGGTATGACCATTGTCCCCATGTGTTTCCAGATCTGTACTTTAATCTGATGTCCAGAGAATCCTAGGTACCTCATGTTGAAATATTACTTTTGTTTCAGGTATGACCATTGTCCCCATGTGTTTCCAGATCTGTACTTTAATCTGATGTCCAGAGAATCCTAGGTACCTCATGTTGAAATATTACTTTTGTTTCAGGTATGACCATTGTCCACATGTGTTTCCAGATCTGTACTTTAATCTGGTGTCCAGAGAGTCCTAGGGACCTCATGTTGAAATATTACTTTTGTTTCAGGTATGACCATTGTCCCCATGTGTTTCCAGGTCTGTACTTTAATCTGATGTCCAGAGAGTCCTAGGGACCTCATGTTGAAATATTACTTTTGTTTCAGGTATGACCATTGTCCCCATGTGTTTCCAGATCTGTACTTTAATCTGGTGTCCAGAGAGTCCTAGGGACCTCATGTTGAAATATTACTTTTGTTTCAGGTATGACCATTGTCCACATGTGTTTCCAGATCTGTACTTTAATCTGGTGTCCAGAGAGTCCTAGGGACCTCATGTTGAAATATTACTTTTGTTTCAGGTATGACCATTGTCCCCATGTGTTTCCAGATCTGTACTTTAATCTGGTGTCCAGAGAGTCCTAGGGACCTCATGTTGAAATATTACTTTTGTTTCAGGTATGACCATTGTCCCCATGTGTTTCCAGCAGATCTGTACTTTAATCTGGTGTCCAGAGAATCCTAGGTACCTCATGTTGAAATATTACTTTTGTTTCAGGTATGACCATTGTCCCCATGTGTTTCCAGATCTGTACTTTAATCTGGTGTCCAGAGAATCCTAGGTACCTCATGTTGAAATATTACTTTTGTTTCAGGTATGACCATTGTCCCCATGTGTTTCCAGATCTGTACTTTAATCTGGTGCCCAGAGAGTCCTAGGTACCTCATGTTGTTCCACGAGGATGAACTGTCCGCAGAAAGAGGTAAACTACTGGTAGTAAACATTAAAGTTCAAAGCTTTAACAATATTAATCAAGTATTAAGATATTAATCCTACATAATATTAATATTGATTTGCTTAGTGTTCAAAACTATTTTAATGCCCCACTTATGAAAATAGAGGGGCATATAGTGTTCGGGTCAGTTTGTCCATCCGTCTGTCCCTAATCCCCATATTTCCAAATTCCCACTATAAACCGACAAGTGCAATATCAATCATATTTGTATGGTAGATGCACCTAGTGATGCCAAGCACAATTCATGCTTTGGATGCTGGATTTGACCTATATGTTCTGCATGAATGACTTCTTACAGCAGAATGGTTAACATTCATTCCTGCTTACTGACAAATGCCACAATATATAACACAAAATACAAACAAATTAAACATATATTAACAATACAATGTGTATACCATCAAATAAGATATGAACAAATTTGTTTTACCTACATATAGTACCTTTATCTTGACTATATTACATGTAAAACAGGTAGTTCAGGTACTTTAACTCTGCACTTTTATTCAAATGATTTTTTTGCAGCTTTACAATGGTTAAGGAAGAAAACTGACGTGTCGGATGAGATTGAAGAAATGAAAATTGAAGGAGAAAGACAGAGAAACTCGAAAAAGGTCAGATCATGTTAAAAAAAATCTGCATTATCCATTAACGACTTCCGCAACTGTATGTGATTAGGTTTGTCAGTTACCCGCCCAAGGTCGGTGGTTTCCTCTGGGTACTCTGGTTTCCTCCACCTATAAAACTGAGCGACCTACATGGCCCAGGTGCGTCAATAAAAAGCGTTAAACACCAACAAACACACACACACCATTAACGATCCTCTCTTTTGTATATTATCAAAGCAAAATAATGGATCCAAACTTGTAATTGCCAGTCTTTTCTTGTGGATTTTTAGCTCACCTGACCCGAAGGGTCATGTGAGCTATTGTCATCATTAGGCGTCCGTCGTCCGTCGTCTGTCGTCCGTCCGTCGTCCGTTAACTTTTCTTCAAAGATCTTCTTCTCTGAAACCACTGAAGGGATTGCATTGAAACTTGGTATACTTGATCTTTAGGATGTCCTCTACCAAGTTTGTGAATTATATACACGTCGACCAACCAACATGGCCGCTGTTGCTAAAAATAGAACAGGGGGGTCAGACTACTGTTTTTGGCTTATAAATAAAAAAGTATAAGAGATAGAGAAAATCTGAGGCCACGCTTCTGATTCAGCATCAAAAGCTCTACCAAAGTCTCCATTTGGTCAAAGTTGTCAGATGACCCCTTATAGGGGTTACAGCCCCTTAAAGGTGAAAAATAGCCATTTTTCATGTTTTTGGCCTACAGAATGAAAATTATTGCAGATAGAGATTAGCTGTTGCTTTCTTAAATGTTTAGCTCATTTAGCTCTACGAAAGTCTCTAAAGGGTCGAAGTTGTCAGATAACCCCTTATAGGGGTTACGGCCCCTTAAAGGTGAAAAATAGCCATTTTTCATGTTTTTGGCCTACAGAATGAAAACTATTGCAGATAGAGATTAGCTGTTGCTTGCTTAAATGTTTAGCTCATTTAGCTCTACGAAAGTCTCCATAGGGTCGAAGTTGTCAGATAACCCCTTAAGGGGTTACGGCCCCTGAAAAATAGCGTTGTTTCATGTTTTTGCCCTACAGAATGAAAACTATTGCACATAGAGATTAGATGTTGCTTGCTTAAATGTTCAGCTCATTTAGCTCTACAAAATTCTCCATAGGGTCGAAGTTGTCAGATGACCCCTTATAGGGGTTACAGCACCTGAAAAATAGCGATTTTTCATGTTTTTGTCCTACAGAATGAAAACTATTGCAGATAAAGATTAGCTGTTGCTTGCTTAAATGTTCAGCTCATTAAGCTCTACAAAAATCTCCATAGGGTCGAAGTTGTCAGATGACCCCTTATAGGGTTTACAGCCCCTGAAAAATAGTGATTTTTCATGTTTTTGGCCTACAGAATGATGACTATTGCAGATAAAGATTAGCTGTTGCTACCTTAAATGTTCAGCTCATTTAGCTTTACAAAATTCTCCATAGGGTCGAAGTTGTCAGATGACCCCTTATAGGGGTTACGGCCCTTGAAAAATAGCGATTTTTCATGTTTTTGTCCTACAGAATGAAAACTATTGCAGATAAAGATTAGCTGTTGCTTGCTTAAATGTTCAGCTCATTTAGCTCTACTAAATTCTCCATTTGGTCAAAGTTGTCAGATGACCTCTTATAGGGGTTACGGCCCCTGAAAAATAAAGATTTTTCATGTTTTTGGCCTACAGAATGAAAACTATTGCAGATAGAGATTAGCTGTTGCTACCTTAAATGTTCAGCTCATTTAGCTCTACGAAAGTCTCTATAGGGTCGAAGTTGTCAGATAACCCCCTTATAGGGGTTACGGCCCCTGAAAAAAAGCGTTTTTTCATGTTTTTGGCCTACAGAATGAAAACTATTGCACATAGAGATTAGATGTTGCTTGCTTAAATGTTCAGCTCATTAAGCTCTACAAAAATCTCCATAGGGTCGAAGTTGTCAGATGACCCCTTATAGGGGTTACAGCCCCTGAAAAATAGCGATTTTTCATGTTTTTGGCCTACAGAATGAAAACTATTGCAGATAGAGATTAGCTGTTGCTTGCTTAAATGTTCAGCTCATTTAGCTCTACGAAAGTCTCCATAGGGTCGAAGTTGTCAGACAACTCCTTATAGGGGTTACGACCCGTGAAAAACAGCGTTTTTTTATGTTTTTGGCCTCCAGAATGAAAACTATTGCACATAGAGATTAGATGTTGCTTGCTTAAATGTTCAGCTCATTTAGCTCTACAAAATTCTCCATAGGGTCGAAGTTGTCAGATGGCCCCTTATAGGGGTTACGGCCCCTGAAAAATAGCTATTTTTCATGTTTTTGGCCTACAGAATAAAAACCATTGCAGATAAAGATTAGCTGTTGCTTGCTTAAATGTTCAGCTCATTTAGCTCTACAAAAGTCTCCATAGGGTCGAAGTTGTCAGATGACTCCTTATAGGGGTTATGGCCCCTTATAGGTGAAAAATGGTGTTTTTGGCCTATAGAATGAAAACTATTGCAGGTAGAGAAAAGCTGTTGCTTGCTTAAATGTTCAGCTCATTTAGCTCTACAAAAGTATAGGGTCAACATCAAGACCAGGTGAGCGATTCAGGCTCCTGGGAGCCTCTTGTTTGAATTAGTACTTGTTTAAGAATGTTATGTTGTGTACACTTATTCCACATCGCATTAAAGTCTATTTAGATCCATTTCACTGGGTTGATGTCTCTGCTGGTGTACATTTTGTCCCCAAGGATGTCACCAACTATCCAGTAGCTTCACAGCATGATATTAGACACCAAAATCTGGAGCACCTGCGGTCATTCTCGTTGCAAATAAGTTCCTGTTCTTGATTGCTATTCAGTTATTTTTGTGTTTTTATGTCTGTTTCTTTGTCCAGTTCTTGTTTGTGGTTGTTGGTTTTGTCTTTGTCCTTTTCACATTGATCTGTATGCTGCAGACTTAAAAACCATGAATTTAACAATCCACTACAATTGATACCCACGAAAATAAATGAATCCACAGTAGGAACATGAATAAACTCCAACCAGTATTCAAGATTACAATGTGTTAAGGATGTTCGCTACTACTATTGAAAATAAATAGGTTTCAAATTTGATGCCTTAAATGAAAAGATAAAAGTAAAAGGTATAAGATAAGCAAAAAATTTTGATAGGTTCGTGACCTCGTTTTCAAGATAATTGACGTTTAGGTTTTGGTGGGAAAAGGTTATCTCTGACTTTTTCATAGGTTTAGCATTAGCTCTATCAAGCTGTAAAAACCCATGACAGAATAAATAGGATTTCTTAAAACTTTGTCTATAACCTCTTTATGACATATTTAATACATTAATGACAAGAAAATATGGGGTTCGTGGGCAAAAAATTTAACCCTATTTTGATGGTAAAATCCAGAGGATTCCGAAAAAATGACAGAAATACCAAAACAAGACCAGCGAGCATCCTTAATTCTCAGCTGATAGAAGCAAAGAGGATAATGGGGCATTTGAATTTTAAAAGTCCAAAAGGGAAAAGACAAAACCAATAAACACAAACAAGAATAGCACAACAAAATAGACAACATAAAACACTCAAAAACAACTGGATAAAGCAACTAAAAACTCAAATTGTAAAGCAAATGAACTCGGATGCTTTGGAAGAGTAAGCAGTGCCTGCTTTTTGCATCACGCCCATGGCATTGCTAACAGTTAAACCAGTGTGTCAAAACGGGTAAAAGAGAACAAAGAAAAAACTATGGACAAACCAACATCTGCACTAGGCCGTTAGGTTGAGGATTAGGGTTAGGGCTGGTAACATACATTTTGTACATGTAAGTAAACAAAATAATTTTTTAATTAACATCCTGATAAAACCAGCAACAGAAAAATTGGGTCAAAACTGGTATAAAAATTATTCAAATAAAGTCATTATAAGATTAATGTATAGTAAATGTAAATGAAAAACCAAAAAATTATTTATCTACAATAAAGACTTATTTTATTTTACAGTTTAGTATCACAGATTTATTTCACCATAAAGAATTGTTCACACCACTCATTATAGGACTAGTAATGCAGTTATCCCAGCAATGGGGAGGTATTAATGCTGTAAGTATTTATCTACCTTGACCTGAACTGTAGGGAGGTATAATTGCTTTTATTTATTACCTATCATGTCCAAAACAATTCACAAAACATTTTTACAAAATCATTTCTAATAGCATAAATTAAAGGTTACAAAGCCAGGTAATACAAGAATCTGTAAGAAAACCGATTGTATTGTTCAATACTGTATATTCTTACATTGAATTTTTAATAATTCCATGAAATTCACCAATAAATAATTAACAATGTGCATATTTAAGACTCTGTTACCTTTTGTTTTCGCTTTATTTGGCCATCTCTCTGCCTATTTACAAAGTTAAGCTAAAATCCAAACTACAATGAGAATATGAATTTTACTTTTTTATTATCCGAAGAACTTAGATTTTATGGCTGCAATTCTTCTCAATTTTTTTCAGTCCCTTTTTTGGCCCGATTTCACAGAGTGAAAAATCATGTTTATAAAATGGTGCATGTCAGGTGGGCAGGCGGACGGTGGGCAGCATGCGGGTGGGGAAGAAATTTTCGTAACCGTTTTCTCAGCAACTACTAGTCACAGCCACTTGATTTCTGGTATACAGCATCAGGGTGGGGTCCCATGAAGGGGGATTCTATTTCAGGTCTGTCAGTCACCTACTTCCTGTTCAATGAAATCCGGCAATTTTTTACTTTGACAGATTTTTCATCTTCTTTTTAATGGTTATTACTTTTAGAATAATTGATATACATATTTCAGGTCATATACTACTCAACAGAAATATTTAAAGGAGCAGGATTATCTCCAACCAGCTCCCAGTATGCATCAGTAGGAGTGGGCGGAGTTAATGTGGCCATGACATTTGTATCGGCCCTGATCATGGATAGGGCAGGAAGAAGAACCTTGCATTTGATTGGTTTAGGAGGCATGCTTACTGGATCTGTTATTTTAACTATTGGACTGGAATTCCAGGTCAGTACTTAGTACCAGTTATATGCTTGCTACTTCTTAAAAGCAGAGAGGTACCAATGGGGTATTTGAATGACAAATGACTGAAAGGACAAAGACAAAACCAGTAAATGCAAACAAGAAGAGCACAAAGAAATAGATAACATTAAAACAACTGAATAGCAATTAACATTGGAATTAGATTCATAACAGGAATGAACTCAAAAGAGTAAGCAGTTTTTAGCTCACCTGGACCAAAGGTCCATGTGAGCTATTGCCATCACTTGGCGTCCGTCGTCGTCGTCGTCGTCGTCGTCGTCGTCCGTTAACAATTTTCATAAATCTTCTCCTCTGAAAATACTGAACAGAATTGAATGAAACTTGGTATGATTGATCTTTAGGGTGTCCTGCACCAAACTTGTGTTTCGATTTTTGATCTGTCAAAAAACATGGCCGCCGTTTACTAAAAATAGACTAGGGGGGGTCAGACTACTGTTTTTGGCTTATAAATCAAAAAGTATAAGAGATAGAGGAAATCTGAGGCCACGCTACTGATTCAGCATCAAAAGCTCTACAAAAGTCTTCATTTGGTCAAAGTTGTCAGATGACCCCTTATAGGGGTTACGGCCCCTTAAAGGTGAAAAATAGCATTTTTTCATGTTTTTGGCCTACAGAATGAAAACTATTGCAGATAGAGTTTAGCTGTTGCTTGCTTAAATGTTAAGCTCATTTAGCTCTACGAAAGTCTCCATAGGGTCGAAGTTGTCAGATGACCCTTTACAGGGGTTACGGCCCCTTAAAGGTGAAAAATAGCCAGTTTTCATGTTTTTGGCCTACAGAATGAAAACTATTGCAGATAAAGATTAGCTGTTGCTTGCTTAAATGTTAAGCTCATTTAGCTCTACATAAGTCTCCATAGGGTCGAAGTTGTCAGATGACCCCTTACAGGGGTTACGGCCCTTTAAAGGTGAAAAATAGCCAGTTTTCATGTTTTTGGCCTACAGAATGAAAACTATCAATGCAGATAGAGATTAGCTGTTGCTTGCTTAAATGTTTAGCTCATATAGCTCTACGAAAGTCTCCATAGGGTCCAAGTTGTCAGATGACTCCTTATAGGGGTTACGGCCCCTTAAAGGTGAAAAATAGCCATTTTTCATGTTTTTGGCCTACAGAATGAAAACTATTGCAGATAGAGATTAGCTGTTTCTTGCTCAAATGTTTAGCTCATTTAGCTCTACGAAAGTCTCCATAGGGTCGAAGTTGTCAGATGATCCCTTACAGGGGTTACGGCCCTTGAAAAATAGCGTTTTTTCATGTTTTTGTCCTACAGAATGGAAACTATTGCACATAGAATTTGGCTGTTGCTTGCTTAAATGTTCAGCTCATTTAGCTCTTCAAAATTCTCCATAGGGTCCAAGTTGTCAGATGACCCCTTATAGGGGTTACGGCCCATGAAAAATAGCTATTTTTCATGTTTTTGGCCTACAGAATAAAAACCATTGCAGATAGAGATTAGCTGTTGCTTGCTTAAATGTTCAGCTCATTTAGCTCTACAAAATTCTTCATAGGGTCGAAGTTGTCAGATGACCCCTTATAGGGGTTACGGCCCCTTAAAGGTGAAAAATAGCATTTTTTCATGTTTTTGGCCTACAGAATGAAAACTATTGCAGATAGAGATTAGCTGTTGCTTGCTTAAATGTTAAGCTCATTTAGCTCTACGAAAGTCTCCATAGGGTCGAAGTTGTCAGATGACCCCTTACAGGGGTACGGCCCCTTAAAGGTGAAAAATAGCCAGTTTTCATGTTTTTGGCCTACAGAATGAAAACTATCAATGCAGATAGAGATTAGCTGTTGCTTGCCTAAATGTTTAGCTCATATAGCTCTACGAAAGTCTCCATAGGGTCGAAGTTGTCAGATGACTCCTTATAGGGGTTACGGCCCTTGAAAAATAGCGTTTTTTCATGTTTTTGTCCTACAGAATGGAAACTATTGCACATAGAATTTGGCTGTTGCTTGCTTAAATGTTCAGCTCATTTAGCTCTTCAAAATTCTCCATAGGGTCCAAGTTGTCAGATGACCCCTTATAGAGGTTACGGCCCATGAAAAATAGCCATTTTTCATGTTTTTGTCCTACAGAATGAAAACTATTGCAGATAGAGATTAGCTGTTGCTTGCTTAAATGTTCAGCTCATTTAGCTCTACAAAATTCTCCATAGGGTCGAAGTTGTCAGATGACCCCTTATAGGGGTTACGGCCCCTGAAAAAAAGCGATTTTTCATGTTTTTGGCCTACAGAATGAAAACTATTGCAGATAGAGATTAGCTGTTGCTTGCTTAAATGTTCAGCTCATTTAGCTCTACAAAAGTCTCCATAGGGTCAAAGTTGTCAGATGACTCCTTATAGGGGTTATGGCCCCTTATAGGTGAAAAATGGTGTTTTTGGCCTAAAGAATGAAAACTATTGCAGGTAGAGAAAAGCTCTTGCTTGCTTAAATGTTCAGCTCATTTAGCTCTACAAAAGTATAGGGTCAACATCAAGACCAGGTGAGCGATTCAGGCTCCTGGGAGCCTCTTGTTGTTTGTTGCAATGCACCCACAATCGATTCAGCATGTTAAATCTCCTAATGGAGGACAAAACAAAATTCTCTATGATACACTAACATTTACGTTAAAAAATAGTTGTTGAATATGGGGTCCACTACTCCATCCATTCATGTTAAATATCCCTTTATTAAGTTTGATAAGAGAAGACTCAAAAAGGGGGGTGGCACTAAAAGGCAATACTAGCTAACTAGAGAGACATTCAGATAAATCTACCTGCTCAAATATCATTTCAGGGAAATTATAAAACTTTTTTTTTCCAAGTTCAATATAAAGCTGCTAGTTTATGATCACTCAAAATATTCCTTGTTGAACTTTAAAGTGCTTACTCACTTTGAACTGAAGTGCTCACTCACAATATTTCTTGTTGAACTTAAGTGCTTAATCACAATATTTCTTGTTGAACTTAAGTGCTCAGTCACATTATTTCTTGTTGAACTTAAGTGCTCACTCACATTAAACTTAAGTGCTCACTCGCAATATTCCTTGTTGAACTTTAGTGCTAATTCATATTGAACTTATGTGCTCACTCACAATATTTCTTGTTGTTTCACTTTCCATCTCCTTACATATGTTAATGTATTGTTAAAATTATTATATTTTATTTGTTTGTTTTTATTTCAGTCCAGTCATCAGTGGTTATCCTACCTGTGTATTATAGCTGTTGTTCTTTACATTATATTTTTTGCAACAGGTCCAGGTAAATAGTTTATATTTTATATTTGGGGCCTGGGTGGCTGAGTGGTCTGGTTTAAATATCACATTATTGATCACTAGCTGATCACCTCTCAGCTGGTGTTCGAGTCCCATTTGTATTTAACAAAAAAGTGACTTCCTCAAATGTATGTGATTAGGTTTGTCAGCTACCTGCCCAAGGTCAGTGGTTTCCTCCACCATTTAAACTGATGGCCTTACATGGCCCAGGTGCTTCCATAAAGGGTGTTGAACACCAACACACACACACACATATATTTTATATTTAAACAGGTTAAATGTAGCTTGTGTTCGACAGTACAACCCAGGGAACCCCAGGTAGGAAAAAGTGTCGCTCACTTGGGTCAGAACAAGAACAACCTGGATAATGTTAAATGTAACCCTAGGTTGTTCTGAATGTACACTTTTATTTGTAGAAAAGACAAATGCAAAAAAGAAGGTCATTCTTTTTTAATAATTTAACCCGGGAAAAACAATCTACCCAGGGTGCCCTTAGAAGGAATGTCAAACGCGCCGTAAACTGTTTGGGGATTAATTATGTATAGCTCTCAAAAAATGCATTTTTTAGACAAAATTTCACTATGATAGGCTAAGATATGAATAATCATCTTAATTGAAAACAGTATTGGGACTTATAAGGAGGCAACAAATTACAAAATTTAGGAAAGAGAAGAAACTCTGCCAAAGGGAGACAATTCACAATATATAAAGAGAGAAAATGAGTAAAATTTAAAACAACATTCCTGCATACCTGTAACTAGGGATAGTCACAACATTTTACTCCCCAGTCATTCTTTTAATTAGTTTTTATACCCGGCCTCACGAAGTGGCAAGGTATTAAGTTGTACCCTCAGTTTATTTTGGTGTCTGTCCATCCCCCGAAGGTTTAAGGATGATAACTTGAAAACGCGTCAAGGGATTTGAATGATAATTTGCACAGCTGTTGAGTGCAATAAAATACAGGTCAAGTTCAATTTTCAGGATGATTTGAAAAATATTATTTAATATTTGCCACTTTGTAAATTATTCTGATTTGAAAATGATGAAATTTTCTGGTCTAAGAAAGATAACTCATTTCTTTTCTGTCTCTATATAGATGTATAGTATATACAGTATAGCATACAAATAATTTAACTATGGATAAATATCCTGGCGGGATTCATTTAATGTCCCATTAGATGCCCCAGTTTTTTCACATAGAAATAAAAGTGTTTGTTATCATTGTAGGTTCTATACCCTGGTTTATTGTAGCCGAGTTATTTGATCAACAGTCCAGATCAGCGGCTGTCAGTTTGGCTGTCCTTACTAACTGGTTTGCCAACTTTTGTGTGGCCCTAGGCTACCCAGAAATGAATGTAAGTTAAAAATTGTGATTCTTTCCGTAATTTTTAATTTATAGTATGATTAAAGATAACAAATTTATGCCCCACCTACATAAGTAGAGGGGCATTTAGTGTGCAGATCCATTTGTCTATTTTAGGATTTACATGTATGCCATTTCTTTCCCTAATTGTTCCTTGGCTTTCATTTATGCATCTCAAAACCTTTTATAGCAGAGACTGCGCACTCCTATAGAGAAATATGGGATTTCTATTTCTCAAATGAGTGCAGATGTTGGTTTGTCATAGAAATTTGATTGGTCTTCTTTTACCGGATTTGACACACTGATTAAAAATTAGCAACACGACAGGTGTGCTATAGCAGGCAGGAACTGCTTACTCATCAGGAGCACCTGAGTTTGCTTTTGTTAAAACTTGAGTTTGTGTTGTTGATTTCAGTTTGGTTGGTTTTGTGTTGTGTGTTTCTTCGTGCTGTTCTTGTTCCTGTTTACCAGTTTTGTTGTTGCCTTTTGGACTTTTGACACTTGAATGCCCCATTGGTGCCTCTTTGCTCCTTTGTTCATCTTCTTCCATAGTGTTCTAGCAGTTGATATCTTTCTTTTGTTTTTCAAACAGCTATTATTCCAACATAAATGCTTCATTTAATTTTTCTTTCTAATCTTAAACAGCTCTCAATCTTTTGCATTTCAGACTAAACAGCTATTATCCCTAGCATTTAAGGGGGCTCGAGGGTCTAAATTTGAAATTATAGATTTTTCTGTAATTTGGCACATTTCTAGTCCTTTGTGTTTGAATAAAAAATATGCAATAAAAATGGGGGTCACTGTTCATTTAAGCTCGCTATTAAGGTTCTCAAAATAGTTTATTTCCCATCTATTTTATATAGATTATATAGGAAAAATGATAATTAAAAGCTTAAATATGACATAGAAAAAAATCTAAACAACAGAATTTCTTCAAATTTGCAAAGAATGTGTGTTTTAATGCATTCTTCAAATTGAACCAATGAAAAATGGGGGTCACCGTACAAATAAAAAAATTAAATTTAAAAAATTGATGGAATTCTTGCAATTTTCACACAAAATGTAAAGAAAATGAGGATTTCAATGAAAAACATGGCATACAGAAAGAACTGAACAATAGAATTTCTTCAAATTTTCACAGAAGGTGTGTTGTTTAATGAAATCAGTGACGATGCTATTGACATTGGGTAGATTTACAGATACAATACGCAAAAATGATGCGCAACTTTAGACCTGCGAGCCTCCTTAATGAATCTTTTATGAAAAAATTCAGACACTCTTCTATCACAGCTCTCATTAATCTCCCATAAAGTGTTTTCTTTTAATCTTCTGACTGTTAATCTCTTTCTTTTGTTTGTCAGACGCATCTAAAACAAATATTATTCCTAGCATATATGCATCTTTTGAATTTTCAGACCCATCTAAAACAGCTCTATTTCTTTCGTTTTTTCAGACCCATCTAAAACAGCTTTCTTTCTTTTGTTTTTTCAGACCCATCTAAAACAGCTGTCTTTCTTTTGTTTTTTCAGACCCATCTAAAACAGCTGTCTTTCTTTTGTTTTTCAGACTCATCTGAAACAGCTCTCATTCCTCCCATTTATTTGTCTACTACTAGTATTCTGGCTGTTTACCTATTTCAAAGTACCAGAGACTAAAGGGAAAACTGTAGAGGAGATCAGACTGCTGTTTAAGTCCCCCATAAATACTGACGCTAAACATCCAACTGTACATGTCCAGGGTCTTGGAAAAACAACTAAATATACACTGATACCTACAGAAGAGGAATCACAGGAACAGACAGAAGCTTGAAAACTGTGGTTTCATTTATTTTTGTGGGTACAAATTGAAGTATGTGGATGACTTCTATTTCTGGTTCTGAAGTCTGCTTCCATAAAAACAATGATTTCTGTTAAGAAAGGAATAAAATTTTCTTGGTCAGCCCAGTCACAAAAACTATACCCCACAAAAATGAAAACCTAAGTATAGCTCAAAAAGTGCAGAAAAAGAAAGTTAGGTTTAATCTGTGATATGGAAATTGAGAATGAGATTATAATTGGTAAACGTATAAGTTAATGCTTTTTTTTCTTTTTGGATAAATTATACACAGTCAAAAGTGGACATATAAAATTCATTGGAATTTTCTTGTCATTTTCATGAGCATATCATGAAATGACTTGAATATTGTTTATTTTTTACCTAATGATTAGGGTTTTACAAAAATGCAGTTTCCAACTCTAGTGATATAGCATTTATTGTTGATTTATTTATTGTTCTTTCTTATATTAATTTTTGAATGCGGGTTATTAGTGGTATATTGGGTCTTAAGAAAGCTTAAAATTATTTATTGTTTAGTTATAACAGGTTTTTGTGAAGTGGTAGACTTTAACATTTATTTTTAACTTTTTTCTTTGATTTTTTGTCTATTCAATAAATTAATTGTAAGAATATGTTTCATACATAACTTCGTCATGTATTTTGTTTACATTTAAGAATTGTCATATTAGCCAATCTGGTTGATTTGAACCCATTCAACATTTTTCCATCTTTGCTACTTATAGGCCATTGGTAAACACATCTTATTAAAATGCATAAATTGATCACAATGTTTGATTGTTCTAAAAAGGCACTAACAAATTATTTGTATTACTTACTTTTACTACTTGTTAACTTAGAAATCTCTTTAATTTGTTTATTTCTTCCATCAGATTTTTGAACTACTTTTTTCTGGAACACTGTTTCAGCTGCGGTTAAACCATTCTTTGATATTATAGTTTTATAAGTTTTTGAATTTTGAATTTATTCATTTATTTATATATTTAGTGCAATATTTACTAAAATTATTATTTAACCAAAATATTATTTATTCAAGTGATTTTTTCTTCAAATGAGCAATGCCAGTAAAAATGAATATAATTGTGAATTTTCTGTCACAGTTTTTAATGAAAGGAGAGTTTTTTTTGTTGAAATGACATAACAATTATAATCTTAGTTTTTATTCATCTTGAGTTTACAAATTTATAAGTATATTTTATTATAATAATATGTATATCTTATTATGTCTCCCCTTCCCAGAAGGGGGAGACATATTTTTTTTTGTGTCAGTTCTTCTTCTTATTCTTCTTCTTCTCATACAAAGCGTGTCCGGGCCATAACTTTTTTATCCTTTGAGATAGGGCTTTGATATTTGGCATGTGGATGTATCACCATGAGACGACGTGTCGCCTACCAGAATGACCTTCATATGACCTTGACCTTTGACCTCAAGGTCAAATTAATGCTAATTTTACATCCAAAGTGTTCCTGGCCATAACTTTTTTGTTCTTTGACATAAGGCTTTGATATTTGGCATGTGGATGTATCACCATGAGACAATGTGTCACGTACCAGAATGACCTTAATATGACCTTGTCCTTTGACCTCAAGGTTAAATTAATGCCTATTTTACATGGAAAGTGTGTCTGTGCCATAACTTTTTTGTTCTTTGGCATAGGGTTTTAATATTTAACATGTTGATGTATTACCATGAGATTATGTGTGGTGTACCAGAATGACCTTCATATGACCTTGACATTTGACCTCAAGGTCAAATTAAAGCTTATTTTACATGCAAAGTGTGTCCTGGTCATAACTTTTTATCCTTTGATATTTGGCATGTGGATGTTTTGCAATGAGACGATGTGTCGCATACCGGAGTGACCTTCACATGACCTTGACCTTTGACATCAAGGTCAAATTATTGCTAATTTTACATCCAATGTGTTCCAGGCCATTACATTTTTGTTCTTTGACATAGGGTTTTGATATTCGGCATGTGGATATATCACCATGAGATGATGTGTCCTGTACCAGAATGACCTTGACCTCAAGGTCAAATTAATGCTAATTTTATGTGCAGAGTGTGTCCTGGTCATATCTTTTTATGCTTTGATATTGAGCATGTGGATGTTTCGCTATGAGACGATGTGTCACATACCAGAATGACCTTCATATGATCTTGACCTTTGCCCTCATGGTCAAAATAAAGCTAATTTTACATGCAACGTGTGTCCTGGTCAAAACTTTTTATCCTTTGATATTGAGCATGTGGATGTTTCACCATGAGACGATGTGTTGTGTACCAGAATGACCTTCATATGACCTTGACCTATGACCTTTAGGTCAAATTATTGCTCTTTTTACACATAAAACATTTCTGGGCCATATATATTTTAATCCTATTCATAAAGCTTTGAATTTCCACATTTTAATGTGTCATCATGGAAACAATGTGTCACTAACTTTAATGACTTTGACTTGTGACTTCAATGTCAAATAAATGCTTATTTGACATGCAAAGCCTTCCAGGCCATAACTTTTTTATCCGTTTACATAGAGCTTTAGAATGTAGATGTATCATTATTAAAAAGAAAATTGTACAATGTATGTCATTGTGACTTTGACCTTTTGACCTCAAGATTGAACTTGTGTTATTCAAGGAAGGGGAGACATCAGTTTTAGTGCGCTAAAACAGTTTTTCGTAGTTTATCAAGTTTATTTCATCAAATGATTATTAAGTTCAAGTCAATAATTAAGTGGGTTTAAAACTTGAACAGGTTGTGTTTCATTTGATGTTAACTGTATATCATTACACAATAGATGGAAAACAGTTTATTTGCCATTAATAAAGAAAATATTTAGCTTGTCCGGCCCGTGCCTCATCTGTTCACAGGCATCCTCATTGTCTCTTTTCAATGTAAAAATTACCTTATCTTCTTTTTGGACCAATAAAAAAATAAAGTACAAGCCTATTTGCTTCATCTGTTTTGAAAAACAATGGCTTGCAAAGCTAAATAATATTGTATGGCCTCAAAGAACTATTTTGGTTGTGCTGCACAGGCCTAGGGCATTCATCTTTAGATAAATCATATGTGATGTTTATATGTATGTTTAATCTTGACTCATATTAGAGCAATACAAAAATATATCTATTGTAATTTCAATAATGACAATTTTGTTTATTAGATAATAGCTACATTGAATTTGCCTCTGTCATTATGAAGTGTAAGAAATTTTGTTATGTGTTATTAAAATGTTTATTTATATTTAACTAGCAAAAAAATTTAACACTTTTCGTATTTTTCAATAATTTGAAACTTAAGGAAAGTGGCAGATATAATGTCTTTTCTTTGGTATTTTCAAGACTTTATATCACTCAATATTTAAGAATTCCAATTTTTGTAATGTTTTCATTACAAATGTACATTAAAATCAGTTTTGAACTTTCTACAGTTGTTTTGAAATGTATGAATATTGTTCTAGGTATTTTATTTACACACATATGAAATATACAATATGAAAAAAATGGGTTCCTTCTTCCTGTATTTTGCATTGGTTCAGTGGTGATTAGCCGAAATAGAAACCATTCACAATTTTGCTATCACACTGCTCAAGATCTAATGATTTTCCTTCATATCTTGTGAAGTCAGAAACTTGATGGTATTGGAAACCTTAAATAGCAGAAAAAGAAAAATCAGATATCAGATGATAATGAAATGTGAAATAAGTGAACATGACACAACCTGCATATATAAACAACGGCAATTTAAAAACAGTCAGCAGCCTTTCCCCAGACTAAAAAAAATATGCATTTTAGATTCAAACCAATTTTTAGGTGTCAAAGAAAAAATGTTAGGATCAAACTGTTAGATATTCAATGCATTAGTTATCTTATTTTAGTACATAATGGTTATTAATCATGGGGCTCTACATCGACTACTTCAGCTTGTGAAGTTTTACAAATGATTAAAGTACTATTGGATAATTTAAACATCAAAGATTAAGGATGTTGGAGGGTCAGCTTTTGAGATTTTTTATATTTTTTTCGGAATCCTCAGGTTTTTTCCATCAAAATAAGGCAAACAAATTTGCACGGTAACCCCTATTTTTCTTTTGCGTAAGGTCTTCATTACATCATAAATATCTGTTTTACAAATTTATTTCAAATTCTAATCACTTTTTCATAGGTTTAAACATATAAACTATGCTAATGATAAAGCTATGATAAAACCAGAGAAAACCTTTTCCCGCCAAATTATGAACTCTAATTATCTTTAAAACGAGCACGGTAACCTATCAACATTTTTAGCTTATTTTGTATTTTTAAGTATTCCCTTATGATTTAAGGCCTTAATTTCAAAACCTCATCACTTTCAAAGTCACCCTCGGACATCCTTAACGGAACCCTTCAAATAATTTTGGACAAACTTCTGGTTTGTTTTCGTAGACAGGCCTTTCTATACATTGACAGATTTATTGTTACATCAAATCAAGAATTTAGACAGAAAATAGGCTATTAGAAAGAACAGGATAAAGAAAGTGACGCTTTGTCAGAATGGGTTAAAGCTATGAGGTCATTGATTTTGAAAAGAACCAATTCTTGGAAGGGCTCAATGAGCACTGAATCAATTTCCATTTTCAGCAACGCTGATGTTGCCAAAACATTGTCCACCTTACATGACAAATATGTTGTTGTTCCTGCAGAGATAGCACCAAATAATATGATATTTGTGTGCAAGAATCATTACATTGACTGTTTGACAGCTGAATATGGGTTGGTTGTACCTGCAAAGCACCACATACATAGATACAACACTGTCAGACTGTCTAAGCAGGAAACTATTGACAATCACAAATCTGTCATTTCTTCTTTCGACCTTTCTGTTGGAGCTAAAGATGATGACACTCCATCCCTATATTGGATTCTTGTATTACACAAAAATCCATACAAACCACTCTTCATTGCGGGGTCATCCAAATGTACTACTAAAACCCTTTCAGTTCTGTTGACTTTAATACTGACGACAATAAAATCCGGCCTCTAGAAATATTACGATTGTTGTTATTCTAGAAATGGTGTCAATCAAATGTGGATCCTGAAGAATTCATATAAAGCTGACTTCTTACAATCACTTCTAAACAAAAAATATCGTAGTCTAGCTTTCTTTTTATTTCACTTTCCGTGATTTGAGGATGTCCTTTCAGTGACCAATTCTAATTTTGGTGACTTTCTCCATCTAATATATATCCTCTGGAAGTTGAGATAAAGGACACTACGGATTCTAGAAAGTCTGCTTCATTATACCGCACGCAGCGAAGTTGCAGAGGGTATAATGATTTCGACTGGTCCGTCCGTCTGAGATCACAGTTTGTGGACACAACTCCTCTGAAACCACTCATCAGAATTCAACGAAACTTGGTATACAAGAAGTTGTGCATATAACCGGGAATTCTTGATCCGCAAATTTTTGTGGGAGCTATGGCCCCTTTTTCTTAGAAATTGGCTGGAAATTCTGATTCATCCTCTTGTGGACGTAACTTCTCTGAAACTACTGAACATATGTTAATGAAACCTTGCATGCAAGAAGCTTACACAATGAAAATGTGCATGATACCAGGAATTTTTCATCTGACGAAAAAAAGCAGACATCATAATTATCTTTATTAACGCAACACAAGACTACATGTCATGGCGATACAATAACAAATCACATAACATATAAACATATATAAAGACATAATAACAATTTAGAAAACTAAGACTGACCAGGGTCTTCCTTCCTCAGTTCTAATGACTGTTCTATAAAAGACGATACAGCCTTAATTTGGGTTGGTGTTGATGGGTTTAAGATGACATTTATTTTATCAAAATTATTCAAACTTTCAAAATTTTCATCATGGTTATTAAAGTTTAAATAAAAATTACTTCGTATATTTTCATTATATTTACAGGTGAAGAAGAAATGCATTTCATCGTCAATTTCATTACAAAGTTTGCATATTCTGAGAGAACGAGGAATATTTTGATATCTTCCAAGTTCTATCATAAGAGTATGATCACTCATACGAAACTTTGCAATAAGTTGTCTTTTAAATTTATTTGGGTGATGAAGATATTTTTCACACTCAAATTCATTATTTTTAATATTTTGTAAAGAAAAAAAATGTTTTCTTCTTTTAACTCTGTTATCATAGAAGTAAACATGTTTTCATAGTAATGCAAAACTTTCTTTTTAATGGTGTCTTTGCATTTTGTCACTTCATTTTTGTTAGTACATATTTTTGTTTCATTCACATTAAAGCCAATTATATCTGAAGATTGTTTTTACAAAAGTATACCATGTATAAATTCCTTCTTCATCTAGATCTTTATTTAATTGAAAAGATTCTTTTAATAAAGGATTAATATCTTCATTATCTAATCTTATCAGATAGTTAAGAGCTTGTATAAGAATAAAAGACTCTATTGGAAGTCTTCCAAGATCAGCTCTTACTGACAAGTTTGAGGAACTTTTTTTTGTCCCTAATATATTTTTACAAAAGGATAGATGAAGTTTTTCAATTGGCGTTTTATTAATAAAACCATAATGAATTTCATTCACATTATGTGAATTACTATTATTTTTATCAGCTCTTGTTTTAGCCCTAAAAAATTTTAAAAAGTAGTCCATAAATGTAATTTCTGCATTATAAGTAAGTATAAAACACGTAAGCACAAAAAAACTACTGAATATCAATTAACAACGTGAACTCGAGTCGTAATGAGAGTGAACTCAGAAAAGATTAAGGGGTTTTTGACTGCTATAGGACACCTGTCGCGCTGCACATATCTGACTCAGTGTGTCTAGTCCGGTAAAGGAGGACAAAACAAAACCCTATGACACACCAACAACTGCACTCATCTGAGAAATGGAAATCCCATATGTGTCTATGAGTGCACGATGTCTATCGTAAAATTTCTTGAGTGACGACAGCAACCGAGGAGCAACATAACCTTGTGATACAATTTTTGTGTCAAACGTGACGGTCTGCCGACGAAATCGATGTAATTCCCGCAAGGTCTGGAGAAACGAATCAATTGTGATACCTTAATTAACTCCATAAGCTGGAGTGGAACTACTGTACAGAATTTAATGAAATTTGGTATGCAAGAAGTATAATATATGTACTTGCATATGTTATTTTTTTATTCGCCAAAATTCACGAGCTTGATGTATTTTAATTGGTCAAATAGGGGAACACGTGTGTTATATGAGCGTGCTCACTAAGTTTTTTTTTTCATAATTCGATCTACATCTTGAAAAGACTCTCAAGGAAGCTCTATGACAAAGGTGATGACTTTAACTTTCCAATCGTAAGCTTACCCTTTTTGTGTAGCAACATTCCTATAAAGTTTACGTATCATAATTGATTCGTTACTCCAGAACTTGCCGGGCTTACATCGATTTCCTTGGCAGAGCGCCCCGACTGACTAAATAATTGCTAACACAAGGTTATGTTGCTCCTCGGTTGTTTTCTTAACTCGAGAAAATTCATGGACGCCATTATGTGCTTATGAACAAATCTTTCAAATGAGTGCAGATGTTGCTTTGTCATAAGGTTTTGTTTTGTTTTCCTTTATCGGATTTGACATGCTGACATAACCTTTGCCATTTGTAGCGCGACGGGTGTGCTATAACAAGCAAGAACTGCTTATTCTTGTGGAGCATCCGAGTTCACTCTCGTTACGACTGGAGTTCGCTGTTGATTGTTATCAGTTGTTTTTATACCCCGCCACACGAAGTGGCAGGGTATTATGTTATACCCTCAGTTTTTTTCGGTGTCTGTCCGTCCGTCCGTCTGTCTGTCTGTCTGTCCGTCTGTCTGTCCGTCCCCCGAAGGTTTCCGACCAATAACTTGAAAACGCGTCAAAGGATTTGAATGATATTTTGCACAGCTGTTTAGTACAATAAAATACAGGTCAAGTTCGATTTCCAGCATTATCCAAAAAATAGTTTTCGAGATAGGCCACTTTGAAAAATCAAATTTCATGAAATTTTGAGTTTCCGACCAATAACTTGAAAACGCGTCTAAGGATTTGAATGATATTTTGCACAGCTGTTTAGTACAATAAAATACAGGTCAAGTTTGATTTCCAGCATGATCCAAAAATTAGTTTTCGAGATAGGCCACTTTGAAAAATCAAATTTCATGAAATTTTGAGTTTCCGACCAATAACTTGAAAACGCGTCTAAGGATTTGAATGATATTTTGCACAGCTGTTTAGTACAATAAAATACAGGTCAAGTTTGATTTCCAGCATGATCCAAAAATTAGTTTTCGAGATAGGCCACTTTGAAAAATCAAATTTCATGAAATTTTGAGTTTCCGACCAATAACTTGAAAACGCGTCAAAGGATTTGAATGATATTTTGCACAGCTGTTTAGTACAATAAAATACAGGTCAAGTTTGATTTCCAGCATGATCCAATAAATAATTTTCGAGATAGGCAACTTTGAAAAATCAAATTTCATGAAATTTTGAGTTTCCGACCAATAACTTGAAAACGCTTCATGGGATTCAAATGATATTTTGTACAGCTATTGAGTACAATAAAATACAGGTCAAGTTCAATTTCCAGCTTGATATGAAAAATAGTTTTCGAGAAAGGCCACTTTGAAATCAAATTTTATGAACTTTTGATATTATAACGTGGCGGGGTATCATTTAATGTCCCATTACATGCCCTATTTTTGTAGTTTTGTGTTGTTTTTTGTTGTTGTCTATTTCTTAGGGCTGTTCTCGTTGTTGTTTACTGGTTATGTATTTGCCTTTTTTTACTTTTGTCATTCGGATAACCCATTGGTACCTCTGCTTCTTTAACTGTATGCATATTGAATATTTTATTTTCAAGTCGTCAAAAAAACTTACACATTTGAAGGCAGACTTAACAAGCCTTCTAGGTTTGGCTTCTCTGTAATGGTCAATCAGATCCCTTGCTGCAAAAATTGACATCGTTGGAATGACCAGACCATGTTGTTTTATGCTCGTTAGCGTATCACGTAACTGGTTCGCTGTAGTCTAAAATAGATATCACATGTTATACCACTATGTCATAAAATGTAACGAGATACCCTGCATTAATTATGCTTTATCGGTAGATAAGGCTAAATTCCTGAAAGACCCCCCTCATTAATTATCATAAACTTTCATTTAGCACCCTCTACAGTCCCGTGGTATAAATCAGGGGAATATCTAACACATATTAATAAGTATCATTCATTCAGTTGTTTATATGACAAAAAAACTGCCGAAATCTTATTTATTTATTATTTGGACAGTACATTGTGTTAGCAAAATAAGTTGTAATTGTACTTCGCAGGGAAAAGTAACACTACCCAAACGAAAGCTCTTATTTTGAGGAGCCTAGGATGGTGTAGTGGTTACAACCTCTGTTCTGTTAGCTAGGCGCGTACTCCGTGGATGTCCCAAATGTTGTGAGTTAGATCCTCACTGAGGGCACTCAAAAAATCAAAATTTGTTTGTCAGAAGATTTTCAGGGTAGAGATTACGGTAACATTGTTTGATTATATACTTGACATTCATATATATTAAAACAAATTGAATAATCTTGCTTTCTGCAGTTTCTGTGGAACCCAATGGAGCATGAACGTAAACATATATAAATGGTGTTGCGTACAGCTCTGTAAAGTAATTGATATAATATAGAATGGATATGGTGAGCTGCAAAGTTAGAAAGGGTGCCAAAAGTCCGAGTGCCAACAGTGATGAAAATTATCTTTTTAAAGCCCTTGACACCGGAAAATCCAGCATGGGGTTGAGCTGGAATCGAACCCATACTCTGTCATCTATGGCAACTTTGCGTGCACTGTGTCCAGCGCCCTAGACCACTAGAACACCTAGGCTAGATAAAAATCTAGCTTTCGGTTGCCTAGTTAAGCCTCCTCGTAGACAATCTAAGGTTGTAACACAGTACACGATGAACATTAGGCCAGCGCTCCGCAGATAGCCCTTTTTTTTCTAAGGGGCAGGACCCCCTTTACTAAAATATCTGTAGGGATTCAACTGTTTTTCTGGCATAGCTACATGTATACATCAAGTGGTTCATAAATCAACATACTTTGAGAAAAAGGGGTCATAATGTATGAAACAAGGGATTTTGCATTACACTGTTGCCATGGAAACAGCAATAATTTGCTTAAAAAAAAACCTAAAAAACAGTGTCAGCACACTTTTTTTGCATGAAATTTGAACACTGTTCTTCCCAAATATGTTGACATTTTATTTCACTTTCCTGTAGAGCAGATGTTTAATTTTCAAAAAAAATAGCCTCAACCTGGGTCATCGCCGTTTTGATTTTGCGCTATCTTAGTGGCCATAAAAAGTTTTTATTTTAATGCATAGAAAATTACCTAAAAATACACCATCCTAGTTTCCCTTTGCATCCACCATGTTGTTTACATATAAAGCTAGCAACACTAAATTATGTATCAAAATTTTGGGGAAGTGCCAAATACCACATTTTTTCAAATAAAAATATATGATATAATATTAGGTAACCATAGCAACAGGTTTTGTAAAATTTTCTATATTTTCAACCCTAGCCAAATTTGGGAAACTAACACCCATCTGTGGAAAGCCTGGGTAGGGAGAGAAAGATAGAGAATTGGTCGCAACTGGTATAGTAAAAGAAGTATATATATATAAATGGTGTTGCGTACAGCTCTGTAAAGTAATTTATATAATAGGGTTTATCAATTAATCTGATAAACCAATTTAATTATAGGGAATAAATGGTTTGTGCGATAATTTCGTTTACTCCGTTCTAAGAATTTTCCAGTTCAATCTGGTTTTATTGATTATTTGTGACGTCTCAGTTCATCCATTCAAAATCCCACCACCTCCCCTACATTCTCCCTTATATATAATATGTTGATGTAAGAATATTTTCTGCTGCTGTTGTATTAATTTTTCAGTTACCTTGAAAGTTGGAAGCGAGATTCTCTACTGGGACGAACTTTAGACAAGTACGTTATAGTTGCTGTACCGTTGTCATATTAAATGGAAGCAGTTACATTATTGCCATATGGAAAGGACATTCCATAGAAAAATGACACCATATTGGACCTTTGACCAGTGAAAATACAACTATGAACTTAGAATTTACAATGTTAATAATAAGAATTTATAATTGTTAATAATATTTCTAATAATAAAATTTTGTCACAGTTTAGGCTGGCGGGTTTTGGCAAGATAAGGGGCCCCGATCGTTCCCGCTATTCTACGTCGGATCATATCATGGATTACTTTTCGGCGATACCGCTGGAAGTTTGCAGGTTAAGACTTTCTCATGTTGCCATGTGTAGTCGGTTCTAAACTGATACCAGTCTGGGCTTTCCTAGTTTGCCTAAATAATTGCTTAAATTTTGCCATTTGCTATAATTGCCTTAAATTTGCTGTTCTCCCCTGGTTATGAAGTAACAGGGGGTTCTGGGATATGACCCGTCGTATTGGGGGTCGGGACCCTTGTTCTCTCTTGGTGGTTGTTTTAACAAGAGGAATTTAGCATCCTTTGATACCAAAGGTGTACAGATTTGCCCGTAATATTTTGGTATTCTGTTTTTCTTGTCAGATGTCGACAGCCTTGCTCAACTGTGGCCATTTATCCAATTTAATATGTAGTTAGTTTTTATTGTGCCTTAAGAAGTATGACTCTATAATTAATATAGAATGGATATGGTGGGCTGCAAAGTTAGAAAGGGGTGTCCGTGTGCCAACAGTGATGAAAATCATCTTTTTAAAGCCGTTGACACCGGAAAATACAGTATGGGGTTGAGCTGGAATCGAACCCATACTCTGTCATCTATGGCAACTTCACCTGCACTGTGTCCAGCGCCCTAGACCATGAACGTAAACATGTTAGAGAAAACAATAAATAGACCATGTATTATTTGGACAATAATATATGTTTGATATTAATTTTATATGCAGAACTTATTACTAATCCGGTTACAGGAGAGAAATAGGTACTATTCAATATAATGTCTTGCTTTCATGGAGAAGGAAGCAGAGAAGTTCCAATGGGACATTGTAATGTTGGGAGTAAGAATTGAGTGGAGGCCAAGGACAACCACAACATAAGTACAACAAACCACTTATCATAGTACTATGTTACAATCAATTATACATTAAATACAATATTTTGTAGTTTTACTTGTGTGTAAAAGCGTGGGCCTAAGCCCATTTTTAATGAAGCACGGTAGCGCATGTTTAAAATGTGTGCAAAGGTCCACGCTTTTACACTCCTGTAAAACCACAAAATATTGCAATCAATATATATAATTACATTTCGATAGAATATATGAAATGTTTGCACAGAAACTTGCACGAAATGAATTATTTGTCATTTAAAAAATTATTCCGCGAAAGAAGTCGTCAAGGTGGCACGTGCTAGTGAGTTTTATCGAGAAATGTAACTACATTACCGAAAAACTATGAACCAATTAAAATTTTCCTTATAAATTAGTATGCAATTATTCATAATGAGAAAATTCATATATGCCCTCTTTACATCCATACTATACTTGCTAAGTCTTTTTATAAAGGTTATTCTACATTTCCTTACCGTTTCATCGCCACTGTCACACCCGAATAGGCATATCAATAAATTCAAGGTATTGCTGGTCGGGTTTGTATTTTCATCATTGTTTTCCTGTTGCGTTATTGGACATTCTTCAACAAGTATCGACAGAACATGTCTTGTTAATCTTATGAGTTCAGCAACATTTGCTTCATATTCGACCTGTCTTACAATGTTCTCAGCTTGTATTCTAGGGTCAATGCTATATTTTCTGTTTCGATATACCTTCTCTAAAAGTAAAACAAAATAAAACTATTGGTTTGATTAATTCCCTGTCTAACCAATTATGGATGCGCGCTGGTCTAGTTTTGGGGATTTCTGTTAATGTTTTGGAACCCCCAAATTGGGTTTATTTTTCCATGAACCCCCTATTTTTTAATCAATGTCTTTATCATATCACAAAAAAGCGATTTGCAAAGTTTTCTTTAATCCTATTTATTCTGTCACGGGTTTTAGTAGCTAAATACTGAGGGGGGTAGGACCATTTTCGGGACACCGGGATTTGCCATATTTAAGCTCGGGATTCCGGGATTTGGACAATTTAAGTTCGGGATTCCGGGATAGAATGATATCAACTTTACCGGGCTTCGGGATTTTCTCATTTTTAAGTCGGGATGACGGGATTTTGTAAAACTTAGTTCGGGATTCCGGGATGAGACCCACTCCTACCCCCTAAATACTGCTAATGCTAAACCTATACCCTACATTCAACTTCATTGTTCAGTTATTTCCTAAAAAGAAAAGTTTTAGTTTTTTATGAATATCCTTAGTGTCCGTCAAACAACTGGTAAAAAGTGTCTGTTTAATGTCATTGGAAATCTCTCTAATTTGTACAAACACTTTCTGTTTTGGCATTAACAAACTGAAGCAGAGTCTGACATGTATTTTTTAACAAATAAGCTTATAAATGACGTGTATGCATGGAAAATAATTTAGCATATTTACTTTGTTTCTTATGAAGCACGTATATCCTTCCTCTCGCCTCTTGGATGTCAACATCGAATTCTTGTATATTGATACTTTTACAATCTTGAATGTGTAGAAGTATCTTATCTACGTCATTTCCGGCAATGGCTGCCTTAAGTGCTCTTCTAGCTGAGTGATGAATACAGCCCTAGAACAGAGATATTTATAGGAGTAGAAAGAATATTCTGAATAAAGGTAATAACAAAACTACCGAACTTGAATGATCAATCTCATAGGCCAGAGAAAATGACAAAAACGAATCAGTCATACCGGAAAATTGGTGGATCGCAATGGTACTAATAGTTAAACTACTAGTTAAAGGTAAAAATCAAAGAAAATGCCAAAATGAGTACAGCCCTGGAACAGAGATATTTATAGGAGTAGAACGAATATTCTGAACTAATAGTTAAAGGTATAAATCAAAGAAAATGTCAAATTAATATTTTAATACAAACTCTAAGACATCCCACTTTCACTACAACTATTGCAGAATACTTTGACAGAATTTTGTATGAATTAATACTCAATATACATTATTTACCACCTTATTTCTATAAAATATGAAAGAAAAAGAATATAGCAAAAGCTTAATAGCCTGTTCATGATTTAAAGTATATTGAACATGTTGGATTTACTTTAACATGTTTAAAAGATATGTGAAAGGAAATACCTCGCCTGGAACATTATCTGACATGTCAAAATAAACCAGGTAATAGCACCCGACAACCGGGGTATACTCTGAAAGTAACCGGGTAGATATTTCCAGCAGACACTGACCAGGAAATGGCTGAGGGAAGATGCATATCACAACTTCTTTGTATGTCCTCTTTTGTATGAGTTGACAAAGCGGCTGTCTAATTACTATATCATCTGTTACATCTGTCGGCAATTGGAGTGTTGCTTTCACAGAAATGGTTTCATACGTTCTAAATTTGATAAGTAACTGCTTCCTTATATCTGAATGTATGACTCCAGATGTGTGACTTGGATAATAAAGTTTAGCAAAATCCAGCATCGGGCCCGGCCCAAGACCGATTACTCCTGGTTCAAGAGTCAAAGGTATCGGGTCGGAACAGCAAACATCACAACTAATTTCAAATTCACATAAACGGAATAATGGTTCCCTTATCTTTCCTCCAAACAGAATCAAATGATATGTACCGGTAAATGGAAAAAGAATTTCACATGTCCAAAATGACTCATTGCGAATTAAGTATACACATCTTTGAAGCATGTCTTGCTGATCTTCGTTTATGCTATCAACATCTTGAAGAAATTCAAGCTCATACCACATAATCAAATCAGAATTGTTCGTTATAAACGGGATCGAAATTCTCCCATTATCAGATTTCAATCGGGAGCCATGTTCAGAAAACATCTGTAACCCAGTCCGCCATATTGGATGAAAAACACGCTCTTGTGACATGAACTGTTCCTGAGTAACAGCTTCCGGAAGTAGCTGCCATTCTTCCTCATCTGGAAGGCATTCATAGATAAAATGTTCAGGATTTGAGAGTATATAGTGATCTAGGTATGTTTCCAGGATAATTTTCTCTCGACCATCTAGACGTTCTTCTGGATAAGATTTCGTAGTATCGGGAATTTTTCCAGCTATTGCTTTGCAGACTCTGTATGGGTGAACAAGCTGCCAAGTGTTTTTGATTAATACTGCCACCCAAGCCGACCTTGCACTTTCATTTATTCCTGTTCTTATGATTCCATTAATCTTTTTACATTTAATTTTTGCCACCCTAAAATTTACATAAAGAATTCGAGTTATCTTTTTTATCAGAAAATATGTTGTTTGTGTAAAATGGTTGCACTGTCGTCCTTGATCGGATATGACTTGTAGTAAATTGATCGTTGGCAAGGTTACAGGTGCACATGTTCAATAACAAGTAAAAATTACGAACCCTTTCAAAGCACCGGAGTTCACCTTTGTTCATCGAGTTCGCGTAGCTGATTGCAGTCTGGGTGTTATGTTTGTTGTTGTTTTTTGTTGTTGTTACGTTGTAGTGTTTGTTTGCTGTTTTTTGAGGTTATAAATGCCAAAAAGCGGATAGGAACGGTTTATTTGGATATGCTATATATCGATATTTCATGGAGTAACCTCTCATCAGTAGCATTTAAATCAAAACTTCCAAAATTGTTGAAAACGAAAAGTACTCAAAACCAAATCCAGCACAGAGGATATCGACCATGTACATTACCAGGAAAGAAACCTGGTGTTTCAAACAATTTTGAATTTAAAAATCGGAAAGTTCGGTGACAAAAATATTAGAAACTTAATGGCAAGGCATACGATTTTGACAATCTCACCAACATAGCAGTGTAAAAACGCTAAGCACAGTCGTTTTGCTTTTCTTTAAAAGTAGAAGAACGTAAGTGGGTTGTCGAAGATCTTCCAGACTTGCTATCGAAACCTGATCCTTATCACCATCTTCGATAGCCGTTCCAGTTCCCGTGTCGGATATCAGATGGCCAATCCATACAAGGAAAGATCTAATTAATAGTTCCTCTCTACTAGAATGATTTTGTATAGGTTCTTCGAAAAATGCAAGTAGTTCTGGAAAACTTGTCAAAGCTTCCTCGGGAACCTGCAAAAAGGAGAGTAGTTGCAGGGAGGCAAGAAAATCTAAATTAGTTAAAAGCTTTTCGACATATTATTGAAAGGAGGAGAATTCTATAGGTATTAAGCATAAGTATATCCTTATCGGTATCAGGCTACAAAGTATGTAGAACATACATCTTAAACTTGCACCCAAAAGGTGTCATAGAAGAAAATCATATCCAGCATGGATGAAATTTGGAGTCCTTTTACATGCCTTGATACTTATTTATCGTTACAAGTTTCATGACAATACAATTAACAATTATTAAGATGTGTGAACTAAAATACTCATACCCTGGACGCATGTTTATCAACCCTGTCTTTCAAATCAAATGGCTGCGAATTTGTTGAAATGACAAGATTCTCTTCCAATGCATTTCTGTACAATACCCGTTTGATGACAGATTTTGGATGGATCTTCTTTTGTAGCTCATCAGTAGAGATGGGATTAGGAGTCGTAGGACAATTTTTTAAAGGTTGTAATTTAATCTGCAATTAAAAAAATGTATAATTTGAGTTAGGAAAGGACCATTTAACTTGAAGGCGGGAATTTGTCAAATTGTTTTTTGCAATGCGCTCGAAAAAATACCCTGTATTTGCAGAAACCTTTTTACCGATTTTTTTTTATCATTTACTTCTTCCATGCTGCCATAAAATTTCTTACAAAATGTCAGATTCAAAATTTGTTTAGAAATAGCTAAACCCTCTCTTTAAGTTTAATTGTCCGTCAATCCTGAAGATATTCTTTCAAGGATTTTTTCTACAGTTTCTACATTTTTATGTGTTTACGTTGTAGGAATTTAAGATAAGGTGTTGTTAGAATTACTCATGTGATCTTGCTTATCTTTGCTACAATAATGCTATATCTTAAGAATATATATACCTTGTCTTCGATTTCCTCCTCTTCTTCGTCCTTCAAATAAGAAGATTTATCTGGCTTCGTTTCTCCAGGGCCTCTTACTGTTTCGGAATTAATTTTTGGTCCCTGACTTGTACCAGCACCCATTATCCAACACCTATAACGTCGCGGGTTTGCGAAATTACCCCCGATATCAAGGCTTCAACTTTTGATCGTAAGAATCGCACTCTACTATGATAATCTTTTAAATCTTATTTTATTCCATAAATTATACTTTTAGTTGCTATATTTCCTAAAATATAGTCAATTTAATTACATTCTGAATATTCAAAATATTTTTTACATTCTGGCTTTGCTTAACAAAACCTTAAAACAACAAATAATCCGGATAGTATTGTCAGTCTTTCAAAAGATTTAACTGATACCTTTATATAAGAAACAGTACAATATCATGAATAAAAAGATATCATATTTTGATTAAATCTATGATATCTCCTCCTCTAATCTAAGATAAGGTCAACTTATCTAAAACTTTATAAGTAGCGTTCATATCAAAACCACATCCATACGATCTGTTTTTTAACCTGCTTTAAAAATACAATTGTATAAATCATGTATCATTCAATCTAAAAAAAACAATAAATACATAAAAATGTCATCTTCATTTAACCATAACATAACAAATATACAAATAACAACACCACAAAAAAACATATAAGCAAAACACTTTTTTATCATATTCTTTAAATCTAAACATATAAACTTTGTGCTATACGAGTGGTGTGCCTTCTTGGTGACCCATCGATGAATGTCGGAAATAAGCTTTGTTTTGAATTAGAGCCGTTTTTTCAAGATATCTTAACAGAGGGCAGCTACCAACAACATCGAAATTGACCCCTTACACTTTATAGATAAAACTCCTTTTGAAAAAGCCCGCCTTAGTTTCTGCAAATTTACACTTGGGACATGAAAAACTCCATCGAATTTAGGGCCACGTTTAGAATTTGGAAGGGTTCCTATTGAAAATTTTATTTTTAAAAAATCACTTTTATATTTGGCAAGATTATACACTGATGATTTAAATCCATTATTAAAAGAAGCATTTGATCTTTCAAAATCTCTTAATTCAGAAGGTGTTTATTCTTGGTAAACATATATTAAAAATGCATTTGCTACCAAGATCTTCTGGACATTATATCCAACTGCAAATGTCTAAAAGATGTTACAAAATGAAATTAACTATTAAAGATAAGTCCTTTGGCTATTACCATACCCTTTATATAAAAAAGATAGAGAAAATAGATATAAACAGCAAACTCTTCTTGTATAAGAATTTAAAACCCTTTACAGAACCTAAAATTTATCTTTCATATAATAATTTTTCAATTAGGAATATTCTTACAAAGCTTCGTATAAGTGACCATAATTTGGAAATTTAGAGAGGTCGCTATTTCAAAATAAATAGAGATGAAAGATTATGCAAATTTTGCAAAGTAGTAGAAGGTGAAGAACACTTTGTTTTAAAATGCTCGAAAAAAGAGAATATCGGACAAGCTCTCTTTGGAGATATTAAAAAAGACTGTAACAATTTCTCTGACCTTCCAAATGATCAAAAGATTAATTATCTATTGAATCCTAAAACATTTAGACATGCTAAAATTAATTGCTTCTTTTTAAAACGGTCATATGAACGGAGGTCAGAAGACTTTTGATAACATGCCTACTTCCAATGCACATAATGTCTACTTGCACTCAATGGTATGTTTATTTTCATACAATTATAATGTTGAATTGTTCAGTACAATTTTTTGTATTTTGTATTTTGATTATGCTATATTTGTGCTTGTATATATGTTACTGCTGCCCTAGTTTTTAGGGTTAATAGTTTGAAATAAAGTTAGTAAGTTAGTTAAGACATCTTTACCTAATACAATGTACAATATCACTAGACAATCATAGGATCAAAAACATAGACAAAAACATTTTGATTAGTTTTTTGAAAGCAACTACAGCATACATGTTAAACAAACCACATTGAACATATTGTAATAAGCATTTCTTGTTAAGATGTTATCACCATTTAGAACATGGCTGTCAAAAAGTTGCTCTGGTCATCCATTGAACAACTTCTTTTATCTAGAACAAATAAAAGAAAAGATATTGTAACAATATATATTTGAATTGAAAAAACAAGAATGTTTATGTTCACTGATATTCATATATAAATGCATTTCTAAATATACATTGTACATGAAATAATCTGCAGTTTATGTTTTGAAAATGGGTATTTTCAAGGATACTGTAGAAACATGTTAAGCGAGATACGTTTTACTAAAAATGTTAATGTTTACTAACTAACATTTCATGCAATATAACTAACTGTTAAAGAAAACAAGAAAAAGTACACAGTTCATAGTCGACATTATTTGATTGGTTAACTTGTTGGGTAGACTCTTTCTTTTACTTTTTTTCTGACAATGTCTATTGTAAATCAGTTGTTTGTGTGTGAACACTAGACTTGCTGCAAGCCCCTTTCTTTTTAAACATATATATATTTTTTTAATTATTATTTCTCAATCAAAGATATTTTTTCTAATAGGTACTAATTTACTGATTGCTGCGGGAGTAAGGCCCCTGTCTGCAGCAGTTAGAATGTGTTATCAGTAGAGGTTAATTAAGGATAGAATAAATAATACAGAGGCTATGTTAACACATGTACAATTTTATTTCTTTTTTTTTACCTTATTTTTCTCGTTCTTCACGAAGGACTACGTTAGGCTCTTTTTAGTACTATTTTATATTTCTTTGATCTGATTTACTGGGGATTCATTTATTTTCGTGGGTACCAACTTTCTTGGTTTGTTGCAAAAGGATCAGTTCGTGGATTCAATCCACGATCATTCTTGAACTCGTGGTTCTGAAGTCTGCAGCATCTAGATAAATGTTAACTTTACTTTTCAATGGGTTTCAAATTTCGTGTATCTTGGCCACCTACGAAAACCACGAAAATTTATACCCCTCGAATAACTGAAACCACAGTATGTGTTTAATTTTAAAACTTAAACTATGTAGTCTGAAATATTTACTTAAGTTTTGTATCATGTTCCAAGCATATTAATAGTATATACTTTTGCAAAGGATAAAACTTTTAATTATAATAAAGGTAATAACAAAACTACCGAACTTGAATGATCAATCTCATAGTCCAGAGAAAATGACAAAACGAATCAGTCATACCGGAGAAATTTTGGTTTATTTTAAGTTATTTGAACTCACAGACTTGAATGCCCGGAATACTATTCCACATGCCAATTTCATATCATTCATTTTAAACTGAAGCAACAGTTTTGCTGTGTCTTTGATATTTCCATCTTCTAATACGAGCCCTTTCTTCTCTAGCTCAGTTATAATGCTCTTCAGATGCTTCATATAACTCTGTCATAGAAATAATTTAGCATATACCAATCAACACAACAGACAGACAAGACAAAAATTACATGTATGTATGTCATCCAATGTACTAGTATACAATTGTTTACTGGTCATGAGGGAAACAGTACATTTGTTTCTACGAGGTACTTACTATTTCACTAGGCGCGTAGCGCCGAGGGAAATGGTAAGTACCGAGGGGAAACAAATGTACTGTTTTCTGAATGACCAGTAAACAATTGTTTTATTATACTGAATCGGTAAACAACTTAACTAAAGCCACGCCTACTGCTCACTCTTTACCTTGTGTACAGTATACTCTAACCACGCCTACTGCCAATCATACAAAACCCCGCGAAATTGTATTACGGTACTATTACCCTAGGGAAATAGTTTTTACTATATCCCTAGGGAAATAGTACTAATATTTAACAAATTCAAGATGTAATAGTTAAAATGTTTACCTGTATTTTATATAGAAAAAAATCTACTGAAGTATAATAATACTTGTTGTCTTCCAGAATTCCAACCAGTACCTCCACATGGTGCAAGATCGGTACTGCTCCAGCGGTTAATGATACTCTGGAGCAGCTTACACTGGCGGTGGTGTGTCATGGGCTGGGCGACCCATGGCACATACAGAGTCTTTAAAAGTCGCTGCAGAGGCTCTTTAGCCTATAATCACGACTATTGATATAACTTGTTCATCGGGTTCAAACGGGATGGATTAGCTATAAGGAAAGCGTAACGTAACTCCTATATGTTTTCAAAAATCTCGGTTTTATTTAGCTTACTCTATTAATGTCCTTCTGATTATACTCTTGGCCACTCTCCATGTCTTATTTTACATGTTATAAGTTCCTATTCAAAACAATCGTTAGTATTAAGGACATATGACTCTTAATTAAATACTTGCAAAGCCAATACATACATTGCTCATGCAAAATATAATGTTTTATATGCAATTGTGTATTTCTGCTGTTGTATTATTTCTTTATTTGTTTTTGTCACAAACTCTGTTTATATGTTTTAAAGACAATAAATTTGATTTGAATTGATTTAAGTTTTTTTAACAGCAGTAACTCCCTGTCCAAAATACAGGTACATATGCATGTATTATCATTTTGGGGCCCTTATGGGCTCACTGGTCCGAACAACATCTGGTATCATCTCGGACTTTCGTGCGCCACAAAGTCGGCCCTTTGCAATGTATCTTCGCCGAAACTTCGAGGCTTCTGGCCTTTTTTCCATTGTGTTTTTTTTTTTAAATTGTCGTTTATTTTGTAGATTGTGTCGCGTACACTTATTCCACATGTACATCTCATTATTTTCTAATTGAGGCCTACCAATAAACAGGAATTTATAGCTCACCTGTTTTTCGTACAATGGTTTTCCAAAAAACGTCATAAACAGATACAGAACATTCCTATCTTCATTGGCTAGTCTTCGTTGATCGAATACCAGTCGCTGTTTGGAGCTGGAACAATACATTTTTCTGAGGTAATTGTTCAATTTTCTACCACTGTTGATCATTTCAGTCATCCGTTTCTCGTATAGAGATTGGCTCAATATGTTATTGCTGTTTAGGCCTTTTTCATTCAGATCTGCCGTGTATTTTGTTGTTTTTTCTGCAACAAATGAAAACTCAAAACAAAAACAAAACTAGTGACAGACAAAGCAATTAAGTAAACCTCTACTAATTAGGAAAAAATTATTTTGGTAAGACTTATATGGGAAAGTGAGTTGGCGTTGTTGTTTGTGTTTTATGTGATCTGTTTCTTCTTGCTGTTTTCGTTTGTGTTTACCGTTTCTGTCGTTGGGCTTTCGGGCATTTCACATTTGAATGCCCAATTTGTACCTCTGTGCTTCTATAAAAAATGAAATGTGAAAAGTAAAACTATTGAAAGGAAATCATGGCCCTTTTAACAACTGGTATACAGTATATTTGTTTATCAATACTTCGACTTATATTGTTAACAATCTTGAACATTTCTTTTTTTAAGATGCCGTGCCTGCTAATTCTAAGATTGTCGTTCCATCTACATCTTAATAAAAGGAGTGGGTGAGTATTCAAAATAGAGAATATTGGCCAAAATATGAACATTTTTTTTCATTACTATGGCCAAGAAAATTAAGAGTAGAGAACGATGACCCTTAAAGTATAAAGAATAGTGAAAAGGGTGCCTACAACATCCAAAAATATAATAAGCACGACCAAAAATAACAAAAATACAGAATGAAGGACACCCATAGTCATACCCTCTTATAAGAACTAATACATACTTTTATTTAGTTTCAACACAGCCACACGACCTCTTGCTCTCTGTATATCACAATCAGTTTCAACCATGCCCTTTGCAAGAGAGTCTTGAATCTGTAACATGATCTGATTTTTGGTTCCAACTTCAATGACTTTTGAAATCTTTTTCCTGGCTACTTTTTGGGAACATCTCTTAATTGGTAAGAAAAAACAAAAGTTGTTATTACTTGATGCAGCTCTGTTATACAGTTTTGAAAGGACCCTCCTAAAAATACTTGCATGACAAATAAAGTTACAGAAACCATATCCTGTATTTATTAAAGCAGAAGAATTTAACAGTCTCAATACCCGCGCTTCATCTTTGGGCACAGTATCTTATTTTTAACTTAAGTTTCATTTTTGACAGCTTTATTAACATAAGGTATGATGATTGGTATCACTTTATTCCTTCATATGAACTTCAGACAAGGTCTCAACATGAATGTTTAGGTTTTGATAAATTCTTCCAAATTAATATCGTTGTTGCATGGTTTCACGTTAATCACCTTTCAGGCATGTATATTTAAAAGCTTTATAAAGACAAACAATAGTTAAGATACATTTTTAGCGATCGACATAGGATGTTAAAGATGCAAAACGATGAATGTTTTATTATACTTAGTTACATTTTCTAACACTGTGGATTTTAATTAACGTACCTCAATGAAGATCTTTGGAATGGATTTGTAAACTACCAGAAAATAGCATACTGGTTGCCATTTCACTCCATCCACACTCTGTAAGATCTCCAGCAGGTACTGCCCTGTTTCGTCGGGTCTCAGTACAGTGATTTCCAGATGTTTCTCAAACATGGCGGTAGTCTCGGAACAATGCGTAAACTTGTCCGCAATTTCATTCTTTTCGTTTAGCAGAACTGCTTTGAAAGATCGTTTTTGTTTTTGCTTTGAAGCTAGTCCAAACTTTAGTTTGATAATTTTCTGCATTTCGAATTTTATTATACCACCTAAATAATTTGACGACAAAAGTCCGGCAGACTTTAGCAAAGGTCCCGGTCCCAGTCCTAAAAATCCGGGATCTTTAGCCAAAGGAAAAATGTCCCTACAACGCTCCCTACATGCGATAATAAAAGAACATATTGCATACAGAGGTTTATTGACCTCTCCGCTGTAAAATGTAAGTTTATATATTCCTTCTGTCGGACTAACAAATTTACAGACGAATGAAGACGTCTGTCGATTTAACATTACCAATCTTTGCAAGAACTCACTGTTGTACACTACAGCTGTATTTTCAGTTTGGTTTACGGCTTCTATAAGTTGTACTTTTGCGTATAAGAGAGTTCGTTTGATTACCTTTTCGTCTCCGGAGAGACTAATCGTTACGCTTCCATCATTTGTTGACAGTTTATGCTGTCGTCTGCTAGTTAATCTGAGTCCAGAGGTCCACCAAGGAAAGTGATATCGTTCCAACGTGAGAAATTCATCATATGATATGGCGTCATCAATCGTCTGCCAAGATGAATCATTTGGTAGACACTCGTAAATGAACTGTTCAGGGTCTGGAAAAATATAATAGGCCAAAAACGAAGCTTTTGCTGTCTGAACATCAGTTTCTGAAATGCTTTTGTTTCCAGGAACCATTTCAATTCTCAATTGGTCTGACAAGGCAAGACATATACGTAAAGGATACACTATTTTCCAGCCATCTTGAATCTGAACAGCTACCCACTCCGTTGGTATAGTTTCCTCTAGATTATCAGTTCTGCAAACACCCTCAATGCGCTCACATTTGATACCTGCAGCCCTAAAAAAAGTTAAACTATCAAAAAACAAGAGGCTCCCAGGGGCAAGAATTATATACGTGTCTGAACCAAAGGCTATTGGGTAAATTTAATTGACGCAAGGATCATAAGTTTCACAAGGGGTCATCTGACTACATGACTTTACCTTAATGCAGTAAAGTGTATAGTAATATTTTAGCAATTTATAGCTTTTTATCATTTACGTCTTTGACATTTTAAGGGAAATTACCCCTCAAATGAACAGTCCTACAACATTGGTCCTATTTCAAATCTCTCATATGGGTTGGTTGATCTACTTCAAAATTACAGGGTAAGCGCTGATCACTTTTGTTCTTCAGAATTAAAAAATATTGTTAGCAAAGGCTGCTATTTGCCCTTGTGTTCCAACAAACGGAAACCCCATTTGAATTCACTTCTGAGATATCTTACCAGCAGAATAGTTTGAACATGGTAGTGTAAGTATGTGGATCATTCTTCAGCAGCTGAATAAGTTCATCCGGGGATTTATCATCTACACGTGCATTACTCTTCTTTGCTTTCTTGGTCTCTTTTCCATCGTTGATGTTTAGACCTCCGAGCCATAGGAGGAATGCTTTAATCAGATGCGTTTCTCTGTGTGTTACATTTTCTGCTGTTGTCTCAAAGAAGGCAACTAGTTCTTGAAAACTTTTCATAACAGACTTTGGAACCTATAACGTAAAGTATTTGGACAAGATATGATAAGGGCTGTTTTTGGCCAAATTTCTTCGAAAAGTTCATAGTGCTACTCTAAAGTTGTAATTTTTAAATAATTTGTATATTTCAACCGTATAATTTATCCGTTTTCGTCTCAGTGGTGGGCTAAATATGGCCTAGACTTCTAAAGATGGGTATTTCAGAGCTCAAAAAGCCGTTATATGATCTTTTTTAACTTATCACTGAATAAGTCGTATTTTCCCTCTGCGTGGAAAAGAGCAAACGTCACTCCAGTTTTTAAATCTGGAAATGCAAATGAAGTTAAGAATTATTGACCTATTTCATTACTATGTATCTTGTCCAAATGTATGGAACGATGTGTCTACAGGTATATTCATAACTTTTTATTGGAGAATTGCGTTATATCGGAACATCAGTCCGGTTTTACAAACGGTGATTCCGCTATAAATCAATTAATTGATATATCCAATACCTTCGGTAAGGCACTGGATGATGGCAAGGAAGTACGTGTAGTGTTCTGCGACATCTCCAAGGCCATCGAAGACGATAGGGCATAAGGTCTTATTATACAAACTGAGATTATATGGGATCTCAGGACGTACCTTGAAGTGGTTCAATAGTTACTTTTCAGAAAGAATTCAACGCGTTGCGCTTGACGGTCATTTTTCTGATTGGAAATCAGTAAAGGCCGGAGTTCCGCAAGGATCAATAGTTGGTCCCTTGCTTTTTTTTATATTTTTATTAACGATATTGTGATTGATATTCATGCGGTTATTAAATTGTTCGCCGACGATACAAGCCTGTTTATCACCGTTGATAATCCAGGTACTGCTGCAGCGTATTTAAATGACGATATTGATAGGATAAATCGTTGGGCGAACCAGTGGCTCGTGCGATTTAATCCTCAAAAGACAGAAACGATGCTTCTGTCTCGTAAACTAAACCAACAAGCACATCCTCCACTGCTTATGAACAATAATATACTTCAGGAGGTTTCTAGACACAAGCATTTAGGCTTATATTTCTCAGATGACGGTTCGTGGTATCAACATATAGACTATATAGTAAAAAAGGCATTTAACCGCATAAATATTCTACGACGTGTTCGTTTACCATTAGATAGATTTACATAAAAAAAGATGTTCATCACGTTCATTCGTCCGATCATGGAATATGGCGATGTGATATGGGACAACGGTACCCAGTTACTTATTGATAAAATCGAGAGTGTTCAGATAGAAGCCATGAGAATCGTTACTGGGGGTACTAAACTAACGGCACTCCAAAAACTCTTCGAAGAGACGGGTTTGGTTTAACTTTCTGACCGTAGAAAAATTCATAAATTAGTTATGATGTATAAAATCATTAATAGAGAATCACCTGAGTACTTGAGGAATTTGATTCCGAGTGCTCGGTCTGATCTCCATAGTCATTTACACGTCAATCTACAAACATTACTGATATTAGGACAAAAACTTCGTTATACAGGAATGACTTTTTACCATCTGCTATTAAGATGTGGAACGCTTTACCGATTGAAACACGAAACTCGAGATCATAGAGTTTATTTTAATCACGGATTCAAATAAATCCGAACAAACCACGTAATTATTATAATGCGGGAAGTAGAATGGGTCAAATCTTGCACGCCAGATTGCGCATGAATAGCAGTTCCTTGAAGGAGCACCTGTTCAGGCGATATCTGGCGGACAGTCCAAATTGTGCGTGTGGACTTCGAGAGAGTAACAGCCACTATCTTATTGATAGCAAAAATTATCGAGATTTACGTCAGACAATTATTTACTCCTTGTCTTTTAACGTAAAAATAAACTTGAAATTATTGCTTTATGGTTCAGATGCTCCATCTGTTGACCAAAATACTGAATTGTTCATCGGATGCCCGATAGCTACCTCTGCTTCTCTCTAATACGTATGGTGGCATATTTCTGCCCTGAAACGTTTTGAAAATTATATCTTTCAAATACTATTTAAGGGGGTACCCAACTCTTTGGCTAAATGGTGTCGTTTAATTTTCCTGAAAATTTGCAAAAATATTCACTTTGAATTAATAAATTCAATCGCAAAATCTAAAGAAACATTAACCGTAGGTTTCTCGTGAAAATTTTTGTTGAACATAATGGAGTTTCAACATTTCCTATTTTGATCACTGAGAAGCTTGATTTCTTTGATTAAATGTAATTTACTGAAACATTCAAATGATTTTTAAGAGTTATCTTCCTTAGGTGTTCTGTACTCCCTTAAGACACAAAAATACCTCTTCGGTTGGCGCCACTTGTTTTTCATTTTCGTGAGCAACTAGTGTATTCTCTTCTTTATTCTCCTGTAAATGAAAGTTGACAATTTAGTTACTTAGTTAGTTAGTTATTATTGCTTTACTCCCAAGCAGCACGATTTCGGCTATATCCGGGAGATGAACATGAAAGTGGTGATACAATGAACAAGAAATGATGATGAAGTGGAGGAAATGGGGACACAAGGCCAATCGGGTAGGAGATTTTTGACTGCCACTGGAAAAAGGAGTGATGGGTAGGGACGGGAAATTTAGCCTCCTGCATGGGGATCCTACGGGTCCTACTCTTACCAAGACCTGCAGCAGGGTTCTTTAACGTGCGAGGAACGTGACATTTTCCCAACACGGTGCACCACTATGGTTTGCGGTCAGGTTTTCCGCATTATCGCCTGACAACCCCGCATCTCTCGATGTCAGGGATGCCCCATTCAACCACCTGGGGCGCACATCCCAGTCGCTTTGTGGGCAAAGTAGCCTGACCCGATGTCAGGTTTCTAAGCGCTCTTTAGTGGATTTTTACCGACAAGCTAAGCGCTGCTGCGGGCCTATTCGCCACCCAGAACACGCATGGGTTGAAAGTTGACAAAACTAAAATAATTGATTCCTGTGGTCGTTCCTTTGTTTCGCCACTCTATCTTCATATTTCATTTATCATCATCATTTCATGTTCATTTTATCATCATTTTCATGTTCATTGCCTTTAAAAACCCATAAAGTATTGCAAGGGCGTAAAAAACCAACTCACTTACTCACTTACTCACTCACTCACTCACTTATCCATTTAGGCAGAAAATGATAAAGGGTAGAATTTTATTTACAAACAAAGAAAGGCAAAAGAAATCAAAGCTACAAAATCTGTGACAGACAAACTTAATATAAACAAAATTCTTATCATGAATATTTTAAAATATTTACTTGAATTTCGTTGTTTTCAACATCATACTCAGCGCCAGTTTGATCACTGTCTGATTCTGTGTCGTCGTCTATATCCAGTTCCTCTGAATCTGTGACGTCATCATAATCATCAGGGTAAATGATTTCAACCTCTGCCGCCGGCATTATACATTGCTCTATCACACTTCCAGCCGATCCCATTGAGCAGTCCTCAACAATACTTTGTCTAAATGATAAAACACTGTTCTTGAAAAGACAAAAGCAAACAATATCAAATGGGCTTTCTAAACTTGAAAACGAGTCTCCCGCCGTCAAAATCGAGATCGAGGTAAAAGCAGTTTTGATTTTTCGTTACTGAGATGACTAACCGAGTCAAAAATTGGGCTGTAAATTCAAAAACGACGTCGAGTTGTTTCTCTGAAGGATAAAATGAAGGAATTGTTGACAACGAAGACATGATCGATACATGTTTATTTGAAAGCAAGATGTTCTTGACGAGTTCCTGACGAAACTGAACAAACGCATCTTTAAACTTTACGTGCATCCAAGACTTATCATACATATTTTTATATAATATTCTAAAAGGAAAAAATACTCACCGACAGATGAACTGATGGGAGGAATTGCTATTTTTCATATGAATACGCACATATGCCTTCTCTGCACAACCGTGAGAATGTCTGGATATGTCTAGATATATTTTGGCTATTTGTTCAATACTCACACTTCATCAAATCAGTATTCATTAAATTTGATTGTTTTGAAATTTTAAATAGATAAAATATGTATAGTTTCAAATGTTTTCGATTAGATTTAAATTAAATACAGATTTCCATCTGTCATAAAAAGACTTGGAGTCTTAGTATTAAGTATATTTCTAATGCAGTGAATCAGTATTTCAGCGCTGGATTTTGATTCATTGCAATTTATTTAGACCATGGGCCAATTGCAGAACCGTGAACAGCTCCCACTGGCTTCGTTGAATGCTATTTTCGGTTGTCCATTGTGTTTTTCTGAATTGCCGCTTGTTATAAGGGCTGTGTCGCGTACACTTATTCCACATCTCATTATTTTCTATTATATCTATCAATATATTTTTAATACAGTGAATCAGTATTTCAGTATTTTCATTTTATTCAGACCATGGGCCAATTGCAGAACCGCGAGCAACGCCTACTGGCTTTGTTGAATGCAATTGTCGGTTGTCCATTGTGCTTTTCTGAATTGCCGCTTGTTATGTGGGCTGTGTCGCGTACACTCATTCCACATCTCATTATTTTCTATCCCTAACAAATGAGAAAAATGCGATCAGAAGACAATTAGATGAACCAATATAGATAAGAGGCAATTTTAACCCCCCCCCCCCCCCCCCCGAAAAAAAAAACACCCTGCAAAGTGACAAGTGCATCGGTGAAAGATCTATTTCCATAATAGGGAGATCCATTTCCATAAAGAGGACAGGGACATCCCAAATTTTTGACAAAGTGTTCTGGCTTAGGACAGGCACATAAAATGTGGCAAATTAAACAGAAATAATATTGTTGTCTTTCCTTGAATACTGAATTTGGAGTTTGAAATATGCGTTAATCTGTAGAGAAATGAAGAAGATCGCGTGATAAAAGATATAATTTAGGTATATAATTAAATAGATTATATAGTCTTATAATTTTACAGTATGTCTGACACGTGGCACAGGCTTGTAAATTTAACAAATGTGTTTTAGTATAACAATGTTTTGAATACGATAAAAAAAAACAGCTCTGCCTTGCCCTGCAAGACCATACTTCTGGAAAGAATACTCTTTTTCGTACTTTTACAACTGGAATATTTTACATTTTATCTTAACAGCTTATATTTACTGGGTCGATAACCGTAGCTGGTAGACCAGAGGTCCACGAGGGCAATCACAAACCTGGTCGTCAGACTTGTCGGACACGAATTTACCATTAAATTGCCATCTTTTTTGTTAGTGGAATTCCCGACTGTAGAATTCTTAATTGTTTAAAACGCCAGATTTCATTCCTTGTACTGCACATGGTCGATATCCTCGGTGTTGGATTTGGCTTCCTTGTTCGAACCTTTTGGCTTTGGGTACTTTTCGTTATTCAATAGTTTTGCGTTTTGATCTTCCAATGTTTTGATTCAAATGCTGCTGATGAGAGGTCAGTACTCTTTGAAATATCGATATACAGCATCACCAAATTATTCATTTTATACCCGTTTTGGTATTGGGTTCCTAATGTTAACAGCATTATAAATTGATATTTTTATTTAAAAAATATCTTTAAAATAATTATTGGAATTTATTAGAATAATTTAATATATATACTTTAAAACAAATTCTTAAAAGTACTATATTAAAGTTTGTTTTTTTTCTGGTTGTTCTCGTTTGTGTTTATTTAAGGATTTTGTTTTTGTCATTTACACAGGCAAAAATTAGACATACGTCTGACGTACGTTAATAAAAACGTGCGTCTGACATAGTGCATAAACGTACGTTAAACATACGTTTCTAACCGCTGTACGGTAAACGTATGTCAAATTATTGCAAAAACATATGTCAGACGTACGTTTTTTAAACGTGTGGTAAACGTACGTTTACCATACGTCAGACATATAGTTTCCTAAAATGTATGAAGTTAATAAGTTATTTATTTAGTGTGTTTTATTATGAAATAAAAATATTGCCAAGATAAATTTTTAACGTGCGTAAGACGTACGCGGTTAGAAATGCCAATTTAATATGCATCAGATGACATGCGTTTAACGTACGCCAGACGCACGTTAAACACAGTGAACATTTTGCCTGTGTAGGACTTCAATACTCGGCCATTCCCGCTACGCCAAGCTAAATGCCGAGTTGTTCCGATTGTTAGGATTTTTAATATTCAAATGGCTTATTGGTACTTCTTTGCTTCTTTAGTGCATTTTGTAAATGGTGGGCCTATGAGAGAGCATGGTATTAGCAAAATATGGATCTGAGTAAGAAACAATAAAAGAGAAATTCAATTTATTGAGTCATAACTTTCTGTTTAGTTAAAGCTAGCTTATCAAGAAACCCGAGAAAGCAGACCAACCACCACTGTGCATAAATTTTCCGATAGTGTATGTTTTGATTGACACCGTGTCATCCTTCTTCATGTAGGTGACAGCGCTCTGGCTAGCTGACATGCTGTTGGTGTCCGTACCCTGAGCGTGGTTTCTCGCTATAAGTTGTTCATTCAATACCAGGTAAGTTAAAAATGATCTGTTAGGTGACGTGGTTATTGTCCATGAAAAGGAATATAGACCATCCACGGGTGCTGTAAAAATCCCTGTTGTTGGGTCATAAGCTTTCCCTTGGTTGGTTTTTACCAAATCAAAGATGACATCCTTATCAGCTGGATAATTTTCTAACACCTTTGAATTCCAAGCTAAAAACCCTATCTTGGCTTCCTCTGAAAATTAAAGATATAAAACCATTTGGAAAGTGTCAGGTTAAGAGTGTTTTTTTGAAATAGTCATCTGAATGTATTTAATATTAATGAAAATGAAGCAACAATAATCAAGCATATATATTTTGCAGACAAAATATCACAGTTTTTCATCGGTATGAGAAAATGGGATAAAAGGATTTTAAAAAAATTCTACGAGAATTTTTAGTTATAATTACTCTAATAAATTTATCCGTATTTCATGCCTTATGAATTGTTTATGCGTTGCTGGCCTTGCGTTTTTATGAGGGAACGATTAAAATAAACGCATAAGCTGTCGAATAAAGGTAATAATAAAACTAACGAACTCGGAGTATCAATCTCAAAAGTTTAAGACAAAAGTCAAAACAAGGAAGAAAAAGATCTTGGCTTGGTGTTGACGTTTCAGGCATTTCACAAGAAATGATGGGTTTAACCAGGTTTATTATTGAGGATAATTTTGAACTTTGCCTCTTACTTTTGTTCTTGGCGCTAACACAGTCGCACCCCTCCTTGTTTTCCTCTACCAGTTTGAGTTGATACTGAATGCTCTTCATCAGTCCAGAGTTTTTCCTGCATGTTTCATGACCATTTACAATCAAGATGGCTCCAAATAATATCAAAATTCTCATTTCAATCTACAAGTGAGACAAAATTGTATGTCATGCAAATTCATGTAAGTGCATTTACATTCAACTCCAAAAAAAGAAATATGGTGAAATAAACTTAAGATAAACAGAATATATTGGGATTTTTAGCCAGCGCACTAAAGATCAAATAATATCAAATGTTATAAGAATAATACAATATGTCCAACGTCGAATGTTATCAAAATTTTACTATAAAAAATGATTGCTACACGTAAGATGCGCGTTTGGTCTATTCAAGACTCACCAGAGGCGCTTTGACAAAAGATTGGTAATGCTAAACACTATAAAAAAATATATATTAATATGAAGAGCATATAAAAAATATCTATTAATATGAAGAGCATATAGAACAATAAAATAAATTAACCGAACTTAATATTCAAAATGAAACAGAGATAAAGGTCTTACTTACAAGGACTGTCCTTCTCTGTGAAAAAAAATAGCTCAGTTCTTTTTGCTGGATAAAACACTTATGATTTAAGTCTTTTATATAACAGCTTGTATCATATTGATTTATGGCATGGACCAATATCAGTAACAATATTGCAAGAGACATGCAATATCCACATTTCATTGTTATTTTCAACTGAAATTGAGCTTTGCCTGAAATAATAATACAATCTTCATTCCAGAACTGTTTTATAAAAAAATGGTTGATATTGGCTCTTGATAAAGAAACTTTATACATATATATACCACTACGAAGTGGAAATACAGCAAGTATAATGCAATTTCATGATACTAGCAAAATGATTTGTCCTTCTCCGTTGATTAATAACAAACAAATGAGGGTTCTCCTCGAAATATGCAACATAACCATGCATAGTAACTGATTTGTTGACAACCGTTGGTGTTTTGTATTTTAAACCTACTTAATTAGTCGATAACCGCTTTTGATAGACTAAATGTCACTGATTGTCTGGGCCTTTTTTTGAAATTCCGCACCATTGACAAATGACTCAATAATTCAAACCAGAACCCAAATGTAACGGGGAGACGGTTCTGTCTACAGTGAAACAAAAGAAATTGCAACGTGTCCACTTGGGCAGCTAACTGGCGTGTTGCCAGGACGATCATGACACATACCGTGTCGTAAAGCAGCATTCCAAATTGAAGAACTTTCAATTGCATGTGTCTGTTTGTTTTGAATTGAGCAGCGAACATCTTTAATTCTGTTCAGATACATTTTTTGGATGTCAAGTGCTAATGAGAGGATTCATAAACAACATTAACTTAGCTGGTCCACCGCTGCTCAAAAGTGGGAAATATTAAGACTACCAAATCGCCATCGGTTGTCAATGAAACGGGTCTTTTGTGATATGCTGTATATGCATAACCTGCATAATGTGATCGTAGGCCAAACCTATACCGGATTTTCCAAGCTTTAATTGACTGTTAGTAACGCGATGAGAGTGTTGCAACAAGCAGGAACTACTTACCCTTCCGGAGCACCTGATTGATGCTTAGTTTTTCACGTTTATGTTGACTGATTTTGTCTTTGTTCACCCGGACTGAGGTGCTTCTTTAATACATTTTACCTATGAAATTCTGTCCGGGGGTCCAAAAGGTATGTTTCGGAAATCACGGTTTGTCGGAAAACCGAATGTATAACTATGCTTAATAAATCAAATCTAAATCAAAACATCGACTTAAATAATAAAATTATACATATGCAACGAATTTTGAATCCCGATATAGAACTGATTCCCATTGTATGCGACTTTATAAAGCAGTCATTGGTACTACGAAAATAGGGTCCACATTGGTCAAAATGTTCTTAAAACTATAAACTCCATATGTTAATGTACTGTATACTCTGTTGTCTTCTGTATATGTTTTGTATTTTAAATGTTTTTGTTTTTGCTTTGACCCATATGGGTGTATTTTGCAAATAAAGATATAACTTTCTGGAACTTTCGCTTTCGCAAAAGGACGTGAGACAAAATTGGTCATGCAGCAGCATTCATAAAACCACAGTCACTTGCTCGCTGTCAAACAATTTGCCCTTGACACAAAACAAATATTTGAGTAGAATGCAAATTAATTTCCTTCAATAATTTCGCAAAGTAAAAATATATTGTTATGTTTACATGATTTTTTTTTTTGTAATACATGAAAAAAGCTCGTTTTGTGTTTATTAACATGTTTTCAATGATTATATATTTTTGTATGCAAATATGCAAATAATGAAATATATTTAATTTGAAGGTAATAGTAGCACTGAACGAAAATGTGATGTTGAAAAAAGTGTATTGATTATATTTTAGGTCTCAGCCATGTAGAAGATTTTCCATTCCCCATAATGTCATACACGCTTATAGAACAAAATATTAACAATTCTAAGAATTCTAAAATGCATTCAACAAAACTTCCATGCTGTACTTGGAAAACGATGAAAATATGAGTTCATGAAAAGAAAACCATACGAGGCCACAAAGTTTTTTTCAAGATAATTAACCTCAAAGTGAAAGTCGTATGTTTTCATTTCACTGTTTATCCTCCGCCGCACCACCCATAGTAAACAGCACATTCTTACAACTTCCTGTTTTTAATGCTGCCAAATTTTTTTTCAAGTGATATATTGATACATCTTTTAAATCAATGCCCCAAATTGTACATTTTCAACATTTGAGTGCTGCATTATCGGTGTCAATATTTTAAATGCTATTTAATTCCAGACAACGTTAATGTAGCAGCTTCATGTGGGAGATTTTATGACAAGAGTTTCGCAAAATGAAATATTGGTGGTCCAGTTTAACTTTAATGCTAAAAACCCGACGCTAAACCATAGTTGTGCACCGTGTTGGGGAAATGCCACGTCCCTCGCACGTTAAAGAACCCTGCTGTAGGTCTCAGTAAGAGTAGGACCCGGATGATACCCATGCAGGAGGCTAAATTGCCTGTTCCTTACATTTACTCCTTTTTCTAGTGGCAGTCAAAATCTTCTCCGCGATTGGCCTTGTATCCCCCTTCATCATTTTATTTTCATTGTTTCACCCCTTTCATGGCCATCTCCCGGGGATAGCCAAAATCGTGCTGCTTGAGAGTAAAACAATAACCTAACTACCTTAATTACTATCTCTCACTAAGACACGCAACTTCAAGATTAACGAAAGGTCTATTGATATATTGGCAATGCCATGGTTGAACTTAAATATTCGTCTGACTTTTCTACCTTATACTGCAACGGAAGAGAGCAACAATGGACAAAAAATTTATGCCGTTTTATTCGTTTATAAATGAAATCTACATGGAAGGAATCCATTGGTTTTAGGGTTGGTTTTTTGTTGTTGTTGTTGTTGTTGTTGTTGTCTTGTTCTTTTTGATTGCACTTGCATTTCAACTGAGATGATAAATAGTTTTCTCAGTTATTCAGTCGTTAAATGACGTAAAGACAATTTATATGTAGTACAAGCTTATTTGTGCAATACCATATGTACATGTTAATTGCAGAACTATATAGCTATATTATCAACAGATACTGAAAATTGGCACCATAAATTTGTCACTTTAATTATGAAGACTTATCTAATTACATTGACACATTCTTGATGTAAATTACTCAGCGTGTCATTGAATTCAGATTTTCGTAATGAGGAAGCACAAAGTTCAGGATTAAGGAACTCTCAGATAATGGAGATTTCAACGCTAAGATCAGAGACCTAAACAAAAATATTGGTTTGATCGGTCAATTATTTTTTGTTTATTTTGTATAATGTTTAAATAACAAGTTAATATTTTAATTTAATTGTTTGTAGTTAAATTTCCTCGAGGCACTGATATGTTTATCAAGTCATCAATGCGTGAGGTGGCGATTTTACATGATAAGCTCGTTAACTATTTCTATTTGTCATTTTGATATACCCTCAGGAGCCTCATATGTAAATGACATGATCACGTGATGTATACAGTAAATTTACCTAAACAAGGTAAAGAATGGAAATTATCAGTGAAATGAAAAATTGAAGCTGAGAATAGTGGAAAAAATAGATTTTATAACAAAACAAAGGAAAGATGTTTGAAGTGAAAATATGTATCTTTATTGGATTAATCAGTTTAGGTAAGTTATTATTATTAATTATTTTAAACACCTGTACAGTATGTTGTTATTAACAATGCAACGACATAACATTCATACATAAATAATAGGTACTAATATATAAGTTGTCACATTTCTGAATTGTTCTAGTTATATCATTCATTTCATGTTTATTTGATCACAAATATGAAATAGTATTTATTGTTATTATGATTAAGTGAGTTGTATTTCCCTCTTTTTGTATGCGTCCATCAAAATTTTAAGCATTAGACGAAGACTCCAAAGTTATTTTGTTTTTGAGAGTTTTTTGGAAGGGAAGGTTGTAAGATTAGAATGAGAGGGGTGATCGAAACATTTTTATTTATATTTTTACATTCCATTAATTTTTCAGCACAAACTCAATTTAAAAGTTCATGATTTATATTATATGATTTAACTTGTCACAGTGTTTTAATTTACCATAGATTTGAATATCTTTATATAGGTCTATGTTTGAACTTTAAAATTGAAATAACATTTTTAAAGGCCAGCGGGTCAAACAAATAATGTAAAATTTGAACTGACATGTTTTTCACAGCTTTATAATTCGTTTTTGTAGTTGGAAAATCCAGTTAACTTGATTCTTTTGGAAATTTTCATTGCAAAGCTTTATAAATATACCGTATACCATAAAACCCGTTTTAAATAACAAAAAACCTTATGTATGTTTATCATGAAACAATAATAAACTAGTCAACCATTGGATGTTATATTGTATCAAATATAAATACTAAAGTAGACTGAGAATTACAAAATCACACAAATGTACCTGTTGAAAGAAGCTGGTAAAACCACAATTTGTTATAAGTGGTTTGGACGACGGCCAAAACAGAGAAGGTCGCCATCATTTTGGTGTTCTGAATTGATTGAGATCCAATGAAAGACATCCGTGTAACTGTAATTATTACCCCCCCCCCCCCTTGTCCAAAAACGGTTTCTTTTTGTGGGGGTATTATAGCAATTAAGGGATCAACGCCTTTTACAAAATAAAGTTTCTTTTCGTGGGGTAGGGGATCCCATTGTCTGTCTGTTTGTCTGTTTGTCATCACTTATTCGGCTCTATCATGTAAGCGGAAAGACTCCCCATAAAATTGGTTTGGTGTTTGTTAAAAACCGTGGGCTCGCTCACAGTATTCCCAGTTTGAAGCTTTTGGTTTTTTTATTAGGTTGTTTTTCTTTATTTTTGGTTTGTTACCAGACTCGATTTTTAATCAAGATCTAACATGTTGTTATTTTATGACAAACAAGTTATTATAAAAGAAGATATTAAACTTATCAAATATATAACAATAGGTTTGTCTCAATATAGCCAGTATTAAATCATGGTCATGTTTTAAGAATATTATCTTGAGCTTAACTTGATATCACAATTAAGAAGATTAGTCTATATTCTCACATTTCCACTCTTTACATTTCCCCTATATTTAAAGTATGTTATTTCCGTTGGCCCATCATCAGCATCTTTAGTGCGTACTTAATTCTTAATACTAAGCGTCAATGTCAATAAACTTCATTTAGAAACAGGATTATTTTAGGAAAAATGAAAATGATGGACACCCTGCCCCCCGTCTACCCTTTAGATGATACCGTGACCATCAAATATTGCAACTTTCAATTACTCTGTAATAGTTGCATGAGAACTTTTCCTTTAAACTTTTCTTTTAAAAACCCTCCCTTTTGGGGTGATAATGTCGATAGCGGTGGATGGCAGGGAAAGGGTTAGAAGTAGCATTGAAATAGGCCAGATGCCAGCTATCACTGATAAAGTTTTATGGACACTACATCATGTACATATCTCAGAAACTATATATAAATCCAAATTTATGCATATGCGCAAATAGTATAGGATTGAATCGCATAGTTGCTTCTCCATCTCTTGACCTTGACTTTGATATTTTTGGCGATTGACCTTTCTTACCATCTTTGAATTTCAATACATTACAAGTCTAAGTTTTTTTTATATGTTTCTCTCAGCATATAATCCAGTGAAACTTGGTATTACAGTTGCATCCCCCGCTTTTGACCTTGACATTGGAAAGCAAATTTGGTGTTTTTTTAAAAGTACCAAGGAAGTAGTCGAACCAATTGACGAAAAGCGCTGGAGAGACATGTTTGAATATGTAGATTATATGCAAACATGACATACTTATGTACAATGATTTGCAAAGTGACTTTGCAGTAGGAAGGTAAATATCAAAATGATGCATCGGTCTGCAATTATAGTTTTATGACAGGCATGAAATAACTTTTATTTGTACATTTTAACCTTCGACATAGACATAATCCTTCATAAACGTACAATGTTATATGGATTGAATTTTTTGGGTATTTTATTAAGTAGGTGGGTCTATAAATATATAGCACATAGATAGATCGTATATTACTGTGTCATTTTTAAAAGTTAATTTATGAAAAAAATGATCGTTTCAGAAATTGCAAAGTCAAACCGTTGTAACTTGTAAAAATAACTACAACAAGCGAGTTCACAGAAGACATGGCTCAGGAAAATTTCAATGGAACTCATATGCTAAAACCAATGCCGACTTTTCTTTACACTCGTGAACTCCTTTCTACACCGGTTAAATGGAAAAGGACACAAGCTGTATGCTTATTGAATTCCTTTAGCTTCAGTTTTTAGCTCACCTGACCCGAAGGGTCAGGTGAGCTATTGTCATCACTTTGCGTCCGTCGTCCGTCGTCCGTTAGCTTTTTTCAAACATCTTCTTCTCTGAAACTGCTTGGCCAAATGCCGCCAAACTTGATATGGTTGTTCCTTAGGGTATTGTGGAAAAAGTTTGCGTTGGGATTTTTTATACGTCAAAAAACATGGCCGCTGTTACTAAAGATAGAACATGGGGATCAAATACAGTTTTTTGCAAATAACTCAAAAACGGTCACAGATATCAAAATTCTTTTCACTTTTCACTTAGCCCTATATCTTAAAAACTAGACAAGATATTTTAAAAATTCAAATTGCACATGATTAAACACATCAAGATCTACATTTCATGTAATTAGGTCAAAGCTGTAGAACCATTTCTTTTAGGAGTTATGACCCTTAAAGCGTCAAAATTTACCATTGTTCATTACTTTTCCTCTGAATTTCAAAGATTAACTTGTCTGACACCATACATCCACATTCAACCAAACTTGGCACAGTTGTTTAATAGCATAAATGCTACAATTCTATCGTTCGGATTTTGGATTCTTTAAAAAATATGGCTGCCATGGCTAAAAATAGAACATAGGGGTAAATTGCAGTTTTTTTGCTAATAACTCAAAAACGGTTACAGATATCAAAATTTGGATGGAAACAAAAGTGATCAGCATCTCAAGATCTACCTGCTATGAAAGTTTCAAGAAGATCCAACAATCGATGTAGGAGTTATTGCCCTTTTTCTGGATTTTTTCAAAATTTTTCACTTATTTAGCCATATATCTTGAAAACTATACAAGATATTTCAAAAATTTAAATTGGCTTTGCATATGACTAAGCACATCAAGATCTACAGTTTTTAGGTCCAAGCTATAGGACCATTCCTTTAAGGAGTTATTGTCCTTAAAACAACAAAATTTACCATTTTTCATTACCTTTCCCCTGAATTTCAAATATTAACTTGTCTGACACCCTAAAGACCAACTGAACCTTAACTTGGCACACTTGTTTAATAGCTTATATGCTACAACGCTATCGTTCCATGGCTAAAAATAGAACATAGGGGTAAATTTCATTATTTTGCTAATAACTCAAAACTGGTTTCAGATATCAAAATTGTGCAAGAATCAAAAGTGACCAGCACATTAAGATCTACCTGTCCTGAAATTTCAGAAAAGATCTGACTGCTGATGTGGGAGTTATTGCCCTTTATCGTAATTTTTGACAAATTTTGCACTTATTAAGCCCAATATCTTGACAACTAACCAAGATATTTCAGAAATTTAAATCGCATATGGTTAAGCACAATAATATCTACAAAATATATGTATCTGTGTAGTTCAGGTGAGCGATTCAGCCGGGCTCCTGGGAGCCTCTTGTTTAGTGTGCGGGTGTGGCTTTTGAAGAGACCCCATCAAGTCTACTCTTATCGATCTCAATTAAGTTAACTATAGCATAGGGTAATGCTCTTCCTTTCAAAGGGACATTTCAGATTTATACCGCCCATTCTGAAGGAATTGCATCGTTATTTGAGACCATCTTCATAGAGAGAGTCTCGGAATTGGTCCATGTAATTTTCACTGCGGATGTATTTTTGCGCGTTAAAATCTACATCAATATAGCTCACATCTACATCATTATTCAACAGATCTCACGAATGACACCTTACCGGGGGAGTATATTGTCTAGTAAGGTTGAATTTTCTCACCTTTTCACCTTCGATTTTTCTATTCAGATTGACGCTCTATTGATCTTTTAGGCTTCTTCTAGGTTGAATTAAAATATTTATAGGATTCAAGCTTTTAGAATTAGTACATGTATACACATACATGTACACTGATAGTATACATTAAACCTGGATTGAAGATGACTGAATGAGAATGCGTATTTTACTATATTAATCTATAAAACACAAACTCTATTCACAAAGAAAGAGATTATTACCAAAATGAAAAACAAACAAACAAACAAACAAACAAAAAACCACACCAAGAAATAGATACAGAAATTGTTCCAAAACTAGAAAATAGCATCATATCAAGTTTCACTAAACTCATGATGCACTGTGAAATACGTGGTACATGAACATGTAACCACCTTGTGGCTGACCCTCTTTGGAATGATAAGCTTTTGTGTGTTTGATCGATTCTTTGTTTATCATATTTGTTTTGGGTTTTTGTTTTCAATTCCCAAACTTTTTTAAACTGAATGACTCGATTAATCAACATAAATGAAACACCACTGGAAACCAAAGATGTTTTATAAGTTTATAAATGAATACATGTTATGACAATTGCTATGCGCTACCTTGGATAGGGTGTTTACAATATCGATTGGATTTACCACAATACTTTTTATTCTCGCATCATTGAATGTAGAGCACTATGACTTGGGTTTAATTATAGGGTTCATGTCTAACTAGGTCACGCACCTTTATTTTGGGGGTGATTGTTCTCTTAGTCATACTTTTATTATATTCCATCACGATGTATTTCTATTTTAGCATACATTTACCGTAAAAAGTATTGTCACATCGGTCAAACTGCAAAGTACTAAATATTTGCGCTAGTGTAAATTGAGAGAAAAGTGTATCATCGGTCAAAATTTTGCATCTAAATTCTTAGATATTATTTCATTTATTTTACATATTTTATGTATGCCAACTCACAAGTGTTCTTCAAAAAAGGGGTGTCTCTATCTCCTCTCACTCTGACCTCTGACCCCCCGCTTAGGTTTTTTTTACCCTGCTGTTTATCAATCCCCTCAACCTCATATCGCTCTCCCCTCCATTTCTCCGTATACCACCCACCTGGCCACCCAACATGGAAATATCAGATTATAAAGAATTAAGATAAAATAAAGTTACATTTGTACTGATTTGATTTTTATTTTAAAATATTTTTCTTATTTTATGAATTTTCTTGCTTTAACGCCTTTATATACATTTGTTAAAGAAACAAGCTTTGCACTTATAAACCACTTTTTTTTCTCCTTCGGGAGGTAAAAAAAATGGTTCCCCTTAGTATGGGAAGAGCAATACCACATGCATGTCGAAGTCAATCATTAGGTGAGTTTGATGAGAGTAGGATCAATAGGACCGCTACAAAGACCATGCTCGCAACCTGCAAAGCGGAGGCGATCTCGCATTCTTGTTTTCTTATGCATAGAAAAAGAAATTTCAAACTTGACCGTTTTTTAAGAGGAACACCGCCACAAAATATTATATTTACAACATGCCCTCATGTCAACTTTAATTTATTCGTGGTTTCATTGGCAAGGTTGTTGGAACTGGGAGTGCGTTTAGTGCGATCGCAACCCCTTACGTAAAAAAATATAATGATAAACATTTCAGGAATGCATCAAACTCCACAAAATGGGTCCAATTTGAGAGAATATTCTCCACCTGGGAGGGGTCCCCTTCAAGACCTCACACCCATCTTCCTAGATATCTTGCGGGGGCCAAGATTGAACATATCATAATTTTCTCAAATTATTGTGGATTTCTTGTATATATACAACTGAGCATGCAGTTGCACTTGTACATTTTCTTATGCATGCATAAATTAGTAATATGGACAATGATTGATCATAATTTTTTAAAATTTCCTTAATTTATGAGAATATATAAAACTGTTTACATATTTCTACTTATCAAAGTAAACATTTAGAGTTTATCTTTTAGTTTTGGTGGCTCAAGAGAGAAGAGTATCAGGGTTGAATGTCTGACCTCTTTTGTAGGCTTTAATTCTTGTTTTTATTGATTTTTTTTTGGGGGGAGGGGGTAATGAAACATTATTTGATCCATTTTTTCCTGCACATTGTCATTCCTCCAACCTGCTTAACTGTCATACATTATCCAACATCACACCTTCTAAGCATATAAGTATGCTTTTTAGTTTGATTTTTTGTACCTATGTGGTGATTTAAGTGCCTCGAAATGTTTAGCGAAATGAACATCCACAGCGACTAATAAGAAATGCCATGCTCAAGTTGAACAGCTCATTACAAATTAAACCGATGCCAGAGTTAGCTGCACCAAATGACCAGATACGATGACCTCCATTTTTGCTCTAACAGTAACGACCCATCTTCCACCACGAGGAGGTCCTGGTCGAAATTCCGGTCGAGATTCTGGTAAATCGTCATTTATAGGATAGCGTAGAAAGCAGTTCATCAGTTGAATCACATAAATGTACACCTCTACCACCTGAATCACGTGAACAAGAGCTAGGGGCTAAATAAATAAATTTATGCGCGATAAAATTGGTTTCGTATGGTGTCTCTCCCAAACTTTGTATCTCACAACAAAATCTTAATTTGTTATTATTTATTGGTTTGAACTTTTTGTGCTAATGATAATTTTCTTCTAAGTTCTAGCTTGATCCTGAATTCTCTAGATTTTTAAATATAGAATTAGGAAGATACAGAAATATTAAAAGAGAAAATAGACTGTGCTCTGTATGTGAAGTTGTTGAAGATGAATATCATTTTCTTCTGTATTGTAACAATAACAAACAATTAAGACAAACTATGTTTAATAAATTAAATTTAAATCAAAACATCGACTTAAATAATAAAATTATACACATGCAACGAATTTTGAATCCCGATATAGAACTGATTCCAATTGTATGCGACTTTATAAAGCAGTCACTGGTACTACGAAAATAGGGTCCACATTGGTCAAAATGTTCTCAAAACTATAACTCCATAATTATGTTAATATTCTGTATACTCTGTTGTTTTCTGTATATGTTTTGTATTTTACATGTTTTTGTTTTTGCTTTGACCCATATGGGTGTATTTTGCAAATAAAGATTGTTTAAACACATGAAGTTGGTTTTAGGTATGTAAACAACATGAACAAAACAATGCTGATAATGTCTTACGAAAACTTTAAATGGATGTGTCTTATGGAGCAATCTTATCCGCAGCAAATTTATGCAAAAATAAAGAGAATCTCTATTATTTGGGTTTAGTATATTTCTTGGGAAGGTGAATATTTTCCATACAGTATGATCACACCTCGGCAACACGAGGCACCTGATGGGTGATCTAAAGTATAATTACAAGTATATACCATAACCGATAAATCTGTATCTAAATTATACGTGCCTAATTGATCTAGAAGTTGGTTTTGCCCCCTCCCCCTTTTGCGATAGCTTTACTAGGGCAATAAGTTTTACCCGTGTCCGACTGTTCGTTGATGCGTACATATTCCTTTAAACCGTGCACGGGGATGTTTTACTGAAATTTTTACCGAATAGTTTGGTATGACGGTGCCATATCGATTTATAGATTCGGACACCTACTTCCTGTTTTGGATGTAAGGACATCCGTGTTCCGTTGACACATTTCACCATTCTTTATTTTTTGCATATTTTTTGTCCCTAGGTTTTGTTTGTTTGCTTTGTTTGTCTAGTATTTTGGGTGTTATTTACTTGTCAGTTTTCCTATGAATGCACAAGAAAACAACAAACTTCACGATTTTTTTTTCGGGATAAAGAGATAAGTAATAGAAGTTTAATACAATTCCACCCTCAGTTGCCTGTAAACAGTGCAATATTCACGTCCTGATTGACAAGGACATTGCAATACACATCTATTTAAAATTAATTGCCGTAATTATGGAAAATCTAGTCTGAGTCACGTCTATAAAAGGAAAGATTTAAAATCCGTACCTACACGAACAATTAATGTATTAACTGAGGTATTAAGTTTACACTACTAATCTGTAGTAACCTCCTAACTATGGTTGTTGACCGTCCTATACTAATATTGTCCGACTCGCACCTGAAGCTATTCTGTTGTAACCTCTCCTAATTGTCTAAACCCTAAGGTTCTGCCTACCCCAGACATAGGTTGGTCATCTAAGTTATAATTTTGGTTCCCCAGTTTGGTATTTTTGGTTTTATTCTATGCGCCTCATAAGCATATAATATAGTTTTTGGCTTTTTCGATATTTTTGGTAGAGCGCCTCTAATGAGTCTTGAATAGACGAAACGCACGTCAGGCATAGCAAAATTTAATGTCTGGAACTTTGTTGTCATTTTAATTACTATGGAGGCAGTTGACCTTTCTGGATCAAATCTCGACCTCTTTGATTTTGACTGTAATGGTTCCCTTCTCTTCAGAGAAACAGCGGGTACCAGCATAATCGTCATTGTTGTGAATTTTATTTCTAGATTTTCAATCAATAAACAAAGAACTCATCGCCATTTCAAATTCGCTATTTGCAAATAATATTCAAATATTCGAAAAAGAGTTTTTTGAAGAAATATAATTTAATGTTTCTTTAAATAAATCATTTCGTTTTTATTTTTAAAATCCAATGCTTGTGCCTATACAGCAGCAAGGACATAGATCAACATTGATACGAGAAAGAGGGGGGTAGGAGGGGGTCTGTACCCGGAATCCCGAACTAATTTTTACAAAATCCCGTCATCCCGACTTAAAAATGAGAAAATCCCGAATCCCGGTAAAGTTGACATAATTTTATCCCGAACTTAAATTGTCCAAATCCCGGAATCCCGAGCTTAAATATGGCCAATCCCGGTGTCTTGAAAAAGGTCCTACCCCCCCCCCCCCCCTCGAGAAAAAATGCAAAATGATAAACAATTGAGGAAATGATGTATGCGACATCCCTACATAAGATTCGATTTTAAAAATCACATAAAAAAGTGAGATTACAATTGATCTCGGCTGTAAACTGAAAAATTATCCTTTAAATCTAAACTTGGGTGCTTTCCAAAATCCGCATTAGACAGTATAATGTACTTACATGGACTATTGAACACAATAGGTTTGAATTTTAGTCTTAGGTATAATATTTATTTTGTGAGAGAGCATTTATAAAACCAGAGTTTTACGTTTTTTACCTTTAAAGCAGTTAACAACAAAATATGGATTGTTATTCCCCTATTAAACAAAGTTCGGGGATATATAGATATCAGCATGTCTGTCCGTCTGTCCATATATCTCGTAATCGGTACTCCTCCCAAGACGCTTGATGAATTTTAATTTAACCTTTTTATTTGCAAAATTTCACCCATGTGGGTCAAGCAAATACAAACAAACATGACAAATTTACAATACATATGAAACTTGATATGAAGATTTACAAGAAAAAATTCCATTGCTCTCAGTTGCCATTCTTGGAATATAATTTGACTTGTTTGTTTTTAACATAGAGTTCATAAAGCAGGATATCGATTGTGAGCTCGCTAACAATATTCCTTGTTTTTTGTATTCAAATGTTATATAAAGGAATCACCCTGTCTGTCCGTCTGTCCACACATCTCGTAATAGCAAACCGGCCGTTCCAAAACTGAACATGAAGAGAATATACATCATATGGAGATGACAATCCTATGCATAAACAAAGGACAAGATATGATAAGTGCTAGATTTGGCCCCCTAATTTACCAATTTTTAAAAATAATTGAACTGCTAAATAAGTTCTTAGATGAACAAGGTATAGTAAAATAACATTAATTTCAACTAAATCTTGTGTATTCCGTCACAGTGACGTCATCAAATTATGTGAAAATGGCATTTTTGTGAAAAAGTGTAAAAATCATGCAAATTTTGAGTAGTTTTTGGCAAATTTAACTATGAGCCACACGGAGTACCACAAAGATATTTTTGCGGTCTGTTTCTATATTATAAATGATTATCTACATAAATTTTTCTAGTGGTACTCTGTGTGGCTCATAGTTAAATTTGCTGAAAACCACTTCAATATTGCAGGTTTTTTACAGTTTTTCACCAAATCACGATTTTTAAGCCACTTTGGGAAATTATTTCAACACCATTATGGATCATTTTAAACAAAATAATGCTGATATAGTAAAGTTTAACTAATTTAAAGTATATATCACATACTTTTATCTCATTTTAATAATTTCAAAATTGGGGGGCAAAATTTGGCCCTTATCATATCTTGTCCTTTCATAGCTCTTGGATAAAATTCAGGGGAGATAATAGGATTCTTCAGTTTTCTTCCAATCAAGAGTTCTATCCTTTTGTGAGCTCGCTCACAGTATTCCTTGTTTGTTTGTTTGTTTTGTTATTTTTGTCTCGCCTGCGAAGCAGAGCGGGACATAGGTGTTACTTTACCGGCGGCGGCGACGGCGACGGCGGCGGCGGCGGCGGCGGCGACGGCGGCGTTAACTTTTTGGAAAAGTTTTATGAGCACCTCCATATCTCAAGAACTATAGGTCCTAGGTTGATGAAACTTGGTATGCATATGCCCCAGTAGTAGCTTAGCTCAGTTGCATCCCCATCTTTTGACCTTGACCTTGATTTTCCGGTTGAGTGACTTTGACAATTTTCAATACATATAATAGCAATGGAAAAGTTTTGCGAGCACCTCCATATCTCAAGAACTATAGGTCCTAGGTTGATGAAACTTGGTATGCATATGCCCCAGTAGTAGCTTAGCTCAGTTGCATCCCCATCTTTTGACCTTGACCTTGATTTTCCGGTTGAGTGACTTTGACAATTTTCAATACATATAATAGCAATGGAAAAGTTTTGCGAGCACCTCCATATCTCAAGAACTATAGGTCCTAGGTTGATGAAACTTGGTATGCATATGTCCCAGTATTAGCTTACCACAGTTGCATCCCCATCTTTTGACCTTGACCTTGATTTTTCGGTTGAGTGACTTTGACAATTTTCAATACATATAATAGCAATGGAAAAGTTTTGCGAGCACCTCCATATCTCAAGAACTATAGGTCCTAGGTTGATGAAACTTGGTATACATCATCCTCGGAAACCCAGGGGTTCTTCTCTCGCTTACTCATTCATCACCCCTGGGACATTTGGTATGAAGTTGTTCGTTTCGAGTTCAGGATCTGATCTTGAACTTGATATTATTTCTATATAGAAACAAGTAAAAATCGCATTAGAAAAATGTAAAGCGACCAATCAGGAAGCTCGATACAAAACTATCAAAAACGAAGCATTTCATGCGTAATGTCCCAGGGGTGATGAATGAGTAAGCGAGAGAAGAACCCCTGGGTTTCCGAGGATGGGTATACATATGCCCCAGTAGTAGCTTAGCACAGTTGCATCCCCATCTTTTGACCTTGACCTTGATTTTCCGGTTGAGTGACTTTGATTATTTTTATTGAATATATTTGCAATGTTTAAGTTCTATAAACATCTTTTGATCTCAGAAATTGAAAATCCATGTAAATTCAAAATATAGTGGAAGTAAGAAAGAATAATTGTTTCTGATGGTGCCGGCAGGCGAGACATACTTTAGTGTTAACTCTTGTTGTATTGAATTGTTTATATTATTCACCACAATTTATGATGGGTCCCATTCGATCTGTCAATATCCTTTGTAGCCTTTTCTATTTTTCCCAAATATTCTATTCAATTGAAAATCGTGTTTGCTCTTTCTTAATTTGGATACTTATTATTTGTCTACCTTATTATATTTGTAATAAGTTTTGTGTCTTACGGAGGTTTATATTTCATGTTGAGCTACGAAAAATGAATGTTGAACGTTGAACTAAAATTTAGTTCAATATTAAACCAAGAAAAAGTTTGAATGTTGAACGTTGGTCTAAAGTCTGGTTCAGTATTGAACAAGGAATGAACTTCAAACCTTTTGAATGTTGAACGTTGAACTGAAATCTGGTTCAATTTGGAACCAAGAAAAATTTTGAATGTTGGTCGTTCAGCTGAAATCTGATTCAATATTGATGCAAGAAAAAAAAATGAATGTTTTACGTTGAACTAAAGAATTATATTTGTTTCAATATCGATCTAAGGAAAAATGAAAATTGAACTTTGAGTCGAAATAACGAAAGAAAATACGTTTCGAAAAGTATGAATCACGGTTGTTTTTTTTTTAGTATACAAACTAGGAAGAAGGCGAATCATTAAAGTCACCCCATATTTCCTGCAATAAATACTATACGTTAAAAACTTAAATGTACTACTTCGACAACGAAATATTACACCCTCTTCACTTCAACATAATTCTTCATATTAAAGTAAGACAGACGATTTTCCTGTACTATACATGCCATATATCGTACGATTATATTTATATTTTTCCGATTGGATTTTGTTGTTGTATCATTTGAGTATATTTTTTCTCTTGTTCCTTACATAAATGAGCAGATGTTAATTTTATACAGAGGCTTCAATTAAGGGGTTAACACACTGGTCCCAACAGAGGTGATCCCTTATAGGTTACGCCCCTATAAAGTATGACAAATGTCATTTCAATCTCACTTGATTCGTTCATATTGATCTATAAACCCTTGGACCCTTTAATTGGGTTGTCTTTTAAGAAGATCGATTTGTTTTATTTACACCCCTTTTGAACACAACAGCAGCTACTTAAATATGTCGACGAACATACCAACAAGGACCATTAAGTTAATTTATACCTATACAATATACATACCTTAAACCTATATTTTATGTATGGAGTGTCTGACAAAAACCAGCGAGGGTCTTCAGGGGACACCTATGTATGCGTATCATTTAATATAATATGAATTAAGATTGCAGTCATAAATGTATCAAGATCTTTCATTGTACTTAATGATAATTTTTTTGTTTTTGTTTATAAGGATTTCAAGAATTTCATAAAGCAAAGTCGATCTGTACTTAAACATAAACTTTACATACTGTGTTTTCAACTCAGGTTAGTGAAGCTCTACAGGGGCGGATCCAGAGGTCCGTGAAAGGGGGGGCGTAATTGCTAAAAATGTTAGATTTTGATGAAAATTTGAAGTTGCTTGGTCAATTTTATACAGAAAAAAAATAAATTTCTCAATTAAAGGGGGAAGTACGCCCCCTATGTTTCCCCCTGAATCCGCCACTGCTCTACATCAATATGAATTGCACATAATGAGTTTCATCCCTTGACAGTACCACCCCATAAAAAACCCCTCATATTTTAGCTATATATATCATTTTTCAGCTCGGGGCAGTGACGATCAAATGTATAGATGTCCCGACGGCCTGGCCAGAAACCAGTACCTTAAAATCTTCCAGGGGAAATGTTACCGCTTTAACCCGACAGAACTGTACTGGACCACCGCCCGAGACCGATGTAGCTCTGAGGGTGGCACTCTTATACAGATTAGAAACTACGAAACACAAATGTGGGTGCTCAATACTTTTAATGAGTTGAACTGGCAGACGGACGGGATCTGGATTGGCGCTCATGACCGAGACAGTGAGATGGATTGGAAATGGGTTACAGGTAAGTGTAACAGAAGAATGGACCAGGAAGGCAGAGGTTTGTCCTGATTTTGGATACCTTGGTCAATGTTGATTTATTCTATTCATAGTTGTACACGAGTTTAGAGTTGATTAATTTTCAAGTGCTATTTCAAATGCATGTAATAGAGCATGTACATGTATATACAAAGGGGCATTCAAATTTTAAAGTCAAATTTACGGTAGACACCGTGCACTCGTAGACCAATATGGGATTTTTACTCTCAAATGAGTGCAGATGTTGGTTTGTCGTAGAAATTTGTCTTCCTTTACCTTGACACACTGAATCGGAAATTAGCAACACGACGCGTGTGCTATAGCAGGCAGAAACCGCTTACTCTTCTGGAGCACCTGAGTTCACTCTTATTACGACTTGAGTTCACGTTGTTGATTTCTGTTCGGTTGATTTTGTGTTTATTCGTGTTTACAGGTTTCGTCGTTGTCCTTTCGGACTTTTGACACTTGAATGCCCTCTGGTGCCTTTTTGCTTCTTTAACAAGCTACACACAATAAGTTTGTCACTACAGCAACGAAATCAAGAGAATTATTGTCACGAACGTCACGAAGAAAGAATAATAAATTCATAATAGCTAGCAGCTTCGAAAAGTTACCCAAAAGAAAACAACCTGTTGTTTTCATTTTTATGGCCCAACAACGTATGTGGATCGGCCATATAGTTTTACCCTTGTCCGTTCGTCCCAACGTCCGTAACACTTTGGTTAAGTTCTTTGTTAAGGTCAATTTCTCGGATACTAAATGTTGGAGGTCAATGATATTTCACCACTAGATGGGTCTAGGGTATGGCTACACCACCCACTAGAAATAAGATCACTGCGACCTATATTTTATGCATGAAAGAATTTGGTTAAGTTCTTGGTTAATGTGACTATGTCCATAACTTTGATATAAGATGGTGGGGGTCAAAGATATTTCACCACTAGATGTGTCTTGGGTAAGGTGACCATCCACGAAATGAGGTCACTGTGACCTATATTTTACACACGAAGGACTTTGGTTAAGTTCTTGGTTAAGGTCCATTACTCGGATACTAGATGTTGGGGGTTAATGATATTTCACCACAAGATGGGTCTTGGGTAGAGCTACACCACCCAATAGAAATTAGGTCACGGTGACCTATATTTTATGCATGAACGACTTTGGTTAAGTTTTGGTAAAGGTCCATAACAAAGGTTATACACATTGGGGAGTCAATGATATTTCAAGAACGGGAGGGCCATCCTGTGGCTCAAAGGCACATTTTCTAGGTTTTGTTTTTCAATTTTAGAAGATCAATCCATATAAAAAAACTTTTTTAGTTGCATTGTCGGATCCAGATGGAGTTTGAAACCCTGTCTTTTTCATGAAAACTGCCTTTAAAACTTTTGTGTATTTTTGGACAAAATTTAGCTATAGCACCTTTTTTTCGTCATCAGTAGACCGTTAGCGGATCCCGACCTTTCAAAACGTTCTGGATCAGTCCTTGTAAAATTTGCTTCGTGTCTCAATAACAATTATTTATTTTCAGGTGAACCCATTACCTGGAACTACTGGGCGCCTGGACAGCCGAACTGCAACTGGCTATGTTGGGAAGATTGTGGTCAAATTCGCCGAGACGATGGTGGACGGTGGCACGACAAAATCTGTTCCGGCACCGGCTTTCACTACTCCTACATTTGTCAATATGGTAAGGCCAAAAAATAAAAGGTATTCGTGGTCTGAAAAATAGCCATATATTGATGCAATTAATCAATTCTTTTTTTTACTTGAGTAAATACTTTGGTTTATTTGGGAATAAAAAAAATGCAAGTGAGGTCGGCATATATATAAAACTAGTCTTTAAATGGTATGTATGAAAACAAAACACACACATCCTTTTTAACACCGACAGTACTGTTTCAAATTCTTCCATGAGATATGAAGCAAATACGGGAAAGCTAGCCTAAGGAAAAGAATTCGCTTTGTCAGCCTAAATTTTGATAGAATGGCACTATGCGACGGTTTAGTGTGTGTTAACTTATTTCTACTAGTACTCAGGCTCCAAAGCCTCCAATTTGGGCTTATCGGAATCAACAGTCTTCTCTCTCTGACGGAAAGTCCAATGACTACTATATATGTTTAATTCGTTCCTGTCATAGGCCTATTGCAAATACACATTGGTTTAATGATGGGACCAGACAAGACTAACTATTCAAACGATTTTCTTTTCTTTTATGTTCTCGATAGAATCATAAGGGTAATGAACTGTAAATAATGATTAAGTACGACCAACATACATGTTGTATCTCTAAACGGATGCTCTCAAAGATGAGACTAACGAGTCGAGAACTTTTAGGGCTATGGCTACGACTACTCGGCTACGCGTTAGCATAAAGATTTGTTATTTTTACTAAGATCACTAATATGTAAATGGTTTCTGGAAACGACACTTTTTCAGTTCAGGATAATGGAGAATCAGGTTTCCCTGTCAGCTAAAGCTTTATGAATTTTTGTGTTATTTTGATAAATTGTCAAAAGAATATTTAATCAGATAATATAATTCATGGTGTTATACGAACTTTTTTCCCAATAGCCGTTTTATTATTTTTTTCAGATATGAAGCCAGAAACAACAACAACTTCAACTACAACGACGACAACTATACCATCAACGACGACAACAACCACGACGACGACGACAACGACACCGACGACAACGACAACTACACCGACAACAACGACAACTACATCGACGACGACGTCAACTCTACCACCGACAACGACGACGATTACACAATCTACGACAACAACAGCTTCGACGACAACAACGACGACAAAAATACCAGAAAGTACAACAGTCCAATCTCCGACAACTACAATTATCCATAGTCTTAACGGTTCGGGTATGTTGATTAAGGCACTCGACAGCGGTCTCATTTTCTGAAAGAAATTAATACCCCCTTTTTTCCAAATACAGATGAAATTAAAACAACAGCAAAAACAATATTACAACAAAATGTAATGAGACAGCCAATTTCAATAGATTTGGCGTGATTTTTTTTTTCACAATAATGTACCAAATGAACAACTTTATCGTCACCCGCTGTTCTTGTTTTTTCTCGCTAAATAATTATATTGCGACCGTCATAATTGTTTTATGCGGAAGTGACAAACAAAAGAAAATTATATTAAAATCTAACATCCAATTTTCTAAATGAAACAAACAAATAGAACATAAACAAAATAATATTAAACACAATACGTTATACCTATTCATTTAGTATAAAAATAGGTGGTACATTTTTGTATTGTACGTTGTTCATTTTAGAGGCTTGTTTAGGGTATATTGAGATATGGGATATTCACACAATATTTTCATGGGATACGGGATATTTGAGGCAAAACTTACTGGGATATGGGATATTTATGTCCATTTTATTTACAGGGATATGGGATACTGGAAAAGCACTTTTTGGGATATGGGATATTTGATGAAAAATTTACGGGGATATGGGATATTGGTACCCCCCTAAACAAGCCCCGATTTTAAGTTTTCTACATATTTTCTGATAATGGTAGATAAACATTATTAGATCACTCAGACAACTCTGTAACCTTACAAAAGAGTCTTTTTAGACTTATTGAGAAAAAAAAACATCATGCATGGAATAGAACATGATAGAAAGCAAAGACATCTTTATAAATTAGGGGGCGGACAGAGGGACGGGGGTTGAGGAGGTGGGAGCGGTTGTAGAAGGGGCAGGGAGTGGGGTTACAGGGACAGACAAGGGGGATGGGGGTGCCGGGTTTGAGGTGGCGGGGAGTGGGGTGGAAGGGGCAGGGAGCGGGAAAAGGGAACCCCCCTGTCCACCCCGATAAGGTTTTCTCGGTCCAATCTTCCTATACACCAAAAGTTACCGGGGGGTTTTTGTTAACGAAAAAAATGTTTTCATCGGTATCACATTGTTTCATTTTTTACAGTTGTAAATCAAGTTGTGTCAGAAAAAGGAAGTCTTGCAACTGGTAAGTTACTAAATATACAAATACCAAAACAGGTATAAAAGAAGCAGAGGTACCAATGGGGTATCCGAATGTCAAAAAGTCCGAAAGGGCAGAGACAAAACCAGTAAACACCAATAAAAACGATGAATATGGTTATTCTGTATATCTATATTTCAAGGAGTAACCTCTCATTAGCAGCATTTTGAAGGTAATAAAAAACCAAATGTTTACACCAAAAGGTTCGAACAGTGAAGCAAAATCCAACAAATAGGATGTCTACCATGTTCAAAATTACAATTACCAAAACGCGGATATAAACGGTCAATTTAGATATGCTATATATCGATATTTCAATGAGTAACCGCTCATCAGTAGCATTTAAATCAAAACATTGGAAGGTCAAATTCCAAAACTGTTGAAAACGAAAAGTACTCAAAGACAAAAGGTTTGAACAGGGAAGCCAAATCCGGCACCTAAGATATCGACCATGTGCAATACAAGGAAAGAAACCTGGTGTTTTAAACAATTTCAAATTTGATAATCGGAAATTTCAATAACTATACTAAGTATTACTATATATTAGAATAGGTCGGTCCCAGGAAGGGTAATCCTCAACAAGGCCAACACTAGTAACAGCAAGCACCGAACGTTTTAAAAAATACTCACGTGAAAATACTATGACAGACCTCTCTATGACCTCTATCTAGTTTACATGCAGTCAGCAAACACACAGCGTTGTCACAATAAACACATGAAACACCAAACGTCATCAATTACCAAGCTAGTTAGCTCTGGATACTAACACTAGCCCAAGCAAACACAGAACGTTGTCAAAACACTCATCAATTTACAAATGACCAAGGAAACATAGAACATTGTTATGACGTTTTAATTCGTGCAATAATTACTATTGAAAACTTACCACCAAATTTTTCTATCTAGTTTACACCGTAAATGTAAATTGAATAAGTATTAAAAGTTTGATCTATTTTGTGCTCAAAACATGCCTGCATTAGAAATAATTGATATTAAATGTTTTAGTAAAAGTTGGTCTTTTAGTAATTGCAATCAGGATGAAAAAGTTAGCATAATTATTTTTTTTTTTTAATTTCAGGGGAACTTACTGGAGTGGTGTTTGCTTGTGTCCTAGGTTTACTAGCGCTAATTCTCGTCGCTGGAGTATTTTTCTTTAGAAAGTAAGTATTTTTAAATGGTATTCCAGGGTCTCTTAGATAATTGTTCTGAATTAGGCGAAGGTTAAAGAAGACTTTAACCAAATATGCATGCGTTCAAAAACCAAAACGCAATGAAGATAATACAAGCTTGTTCTGTACTGAGATCTAAAGAAATGAACAATTTTTAAATGAGACAAATATCATAATAAAATATCAAATTGGGTGGCTGACATACTGAAATTTTCAACTCAATTCAATTATGCTTTAAAAGTTATTCGTTTTACTTTACAGACGAAAGGATAAGTCAAAAGAAGACTCCATGTCAATGCATTTTGACAATTTGACATATGTAGTACGTAGTATACTATCAGGCTCTAGGATGAGCAGGGAAGAACAACATCTAAACAACCAAGTTACAACCGGAAACCAGAACATCTATGCCGACCCTGACGTCTGCTGTCCGACCTTACCGCCATCTGACGGCAGTGGATACATGTCAATGAAAGAGCCAAACCATTATTCAGAAATCACTGATCAGAAAGTAGTAGACAAATTAAGTGTTTATTTGCCAAAGTTCGATAATTCGGAGCACCAAAAGTGCAATATTGCTAAGAGCAAGTTGGCCGAATTTGATGAGAAGTCTGCATATCTCGACGCATGTACCTATAGTAAAAATACATATGACACCATTCCGGAAAATGAATCCTCAAACAATGCTATGAACGAACAATTAGAGAACAACAGACATCTTTATGACGAATGCGGAAGTGTGGAGAAGGGAGATAATCCAACCGCAACGGAAGAAATAAGTTCAAACTCCCCGGATGCAGATTTGGAAGATGGGCCAGAAAATTCAGATTCTTTTGATTCATCCTCGTTGCAAATAGACTTGGGTCCAAATGTATATGAAGACATGGCTGGAGGAAGCAGCCAGGCATCTGATTTGGACGAGGTTGTGGTCAGTTTTGACAAAGCTTTAGATCTAGCCAAAGGTCCATCTGGTTATGACAATAACCTGTATGACTCAAATGCATAATAGTTTTATGATAACTTTTAAAAAGTTTACATATTATTAACCCAGATTATTGGCATTTTTTTCTACAACGAACTTCGAATATTCTAATTCTTTGGCGCTCCAAAAGCCTAACAAATTTGAATGACTCTTAATCGAAATTGTTGGAAAAAAATGTTCAATGAAATAAAACTAAATGATACTCATAAGAAAATTAGAACAATTATAACATAAACATACTTGTGAATCAAATGCAACTTTTGAATGATGTTTTAGTTAAACAAAAGTGCATTGAGTCCTAATTCTACTTTTCTGTGATCGCTAGGTTCAAAGTGTCTGTAAAACAAAATTGAAATTGAGTTGGATCCCTTAATATACAACCTAAATGCGATGTTTGGTCCATTTTCGTCCCATACTAAATGGCAAATATGACGATTTTCTTAAAATTCCTAAAGCATGCTTAAAATATGACACTAATGTCTGATGCTTTCACTTGTTGAAGTGTAAATCATTCTTATCATATTTCAACTTAACACGTATTTATACATTGAATGCAATATTTTTGAGTTTTATTGGTGTGTAAAAGCGTGGACCTAAGCACATTTTTAATGTTCACTTGTTGAAGTGTAAATCATTCTTATCATATTTCAACTTAACATGTATTATTATATTTAGCCTGCTAATAATAAAGTTCTACTAAACTTCAACTACGAAAATCCCCAAACGGACATCAAAGCCCACAATCAATTGCCGCTTGATTGTGGGCTGTGTTGCGTACACTTATTCCACATCTCATATGTTTTATCTATTCAATTATTGTAGGGCATATACAGTCGCGTGCAATTAACATGATTAAGCCAAACATAAAATAAAAGTAGCCAAAGTATTTCAAATAAAAAATATGTATATTAACAATGTACTTAAGAATGATATAGTTAAAATAGAAACTTTATCGCATAATAAAACCCTGAGAGATTAAGCAAACACAAACATACAAAAACATTGAACATATACAACCAAAGATATTATAGTATTAACAAATATGTGCGACTCAATGTGGATCTCATTGATTGCTTTACAATATCAACAACCATGGGCAAAACATACATATTTAGGTTGAGTACAAAAGTCAATTTATCAATGGAGTCAAACTGGTTAAAATTAACATATCTTTTTTGTAAAAAGTCAATAAATGTTCTTCTTATATAATTATTACTTTGACAATGAAAAAAGAAATGAGCTTCATCCTCAATTATTTTGCATGATTTACAAAGTCTTTGTTCTCTTGGTATATTCTGGTATCTACCACTATATTTGCTGTCCCTGGAAGGATGACTTGAAATCCTCTAGGATTATGACTACTATGTGTTCTTATTCTGGTGATCAAAATTTTTATAAGCTTTAAACAGCATTAAATGTTCCAGTAAATTTTGTTATACTATGTGACATATGATACGTTTTAGTGCTTTTAATAACAATAAAGATATTTTCTAATAAATCTTTATTTTTCATATAAAATAGCCATAAGAACGTAACTACAAATAAATAGGGTAAAAATGAAGCCGTTCTTAATTCTGTATTTTTATACCCCCGCTTGAAAAATGGGGGTACATAGTGATAAAGACGTTACACCTTAGGCCTTAGGGCACTCATCTCTTATCCACAACTCCTCCTCAACCCCTTGATGGATTAACGTGACACTTTCAAACAACCTTTGTGACATAACAAAGATGTGCATATCTTATTTTAGAATTTGATCAGAATGATTTTTGGGGTTTCCCATAGCAAAACATGGACTTAGCCGTTAGACTACAAGGGGGCACCAAAATGGGGGTACATAGTGATAAAGACGTTACACCTTAGGCCTTAGGGCACTCATCTCTTATCCGCAACTCCTATAAACCCCCTGATGGATTTTCATGAAACTTTCACAAAATCTCTGTGCCATAACGATGATGTGCACCTCATATTTTAAAATTTGATCAGAGTGACTTTTGGGGTTTCCCATAGCAAAACAAGGACTTAGCTGTTCGACTACAAGGAAGGAGTACCATTCTCTTATCCGCAACTCCTGTAAACCCCTTGATGGATTTTCATGAAAATTTCATAAAGTAAAAATGACAACAAAGTTCCAGACAATAAATTTTGCTACACCTGACGCGCGTTTCGTCTATTGAAGACTCATCAGAGGCGCTCTACCAAAAATACTGAAAATGCCAAACACTATATGATTTTTAAGAGCAAAGAACAATAAAACCAAAAATACCAAACTGGGGAACCAAATTATTACTAAGATGATCAACCTATGTCCGGGGTAGGAAGAACTTGAGGGTTGAGACAATTTTGAAATTTAGACGGATAATTTAAAGCTTTGGTGTGTTCTCCAACACAAAAGTGTTGGTGCCGGAGCGGGCTAACCTCGGAGAATTAAAACTCCACCAGCAGTGCTAACCTTCACGGGTGTTCAAAATAAAAATGACAACAAAGTTCCAGACAATAAATTTTGCTACGCCTGACGCGCGTATCGTCCACTCAAGACTCAACAGAGGCGCTCTACCAAAAATATTGAAAATGCCAAACAGTGTATGATTTTGAAGAGCATAGAACAGTAAAAACCAAAAAATACCAAAATTTTTGTGCCATAACGATGGTGAGCACGTACCTCCTATTTAAACATTTGATCAGAATGATTCTTGGGGTTTCCCATAGCAAACCATATTAAATGTTCGACTACAAGGAGGTACCCATCTCTTATCCGCAACTTCTCCTTAACCTCTTGATGGATTTTCATTAAACTTTCGCACAATTTTTGTGACATAATGAAGATATGCACCTCTAGTTTAAAAGTTGATCTGCTTGTTTTTTAATTTTTTGGGGGTTGGGGAGGGTTCGGGGTTTATTTATAAGTGAGCACAACTCCCAGTTTTCTTGTTTAATACGTCTGCCCTTTATTCTCTACTTTTTAGCTCACCTCACCCGAAGGGTCAGGTGAGCTATTGCCATCACTTCTGATCCGTTAGCGTTGGGATTTTTGATACGTCAAAAACATGGCCGCTGTTACTAAAAATTGAACAGGGGGGTAAATTACAGTTTTTTGCAAATAACTCAAAAACGGTTACTGATATCAAAATTCTGGCAAAATAAAAGTGATCAGCACCTCAAGATCTACCTGCCCAGAAATTTTCAAAAAGATCCAACAACCGATGTAGGAGTTATTGCCCTTTTTCTGGATTTTTTTCAAAATTTTGCACTTATTTAGCCCTATATCTTGAAAACTATATAAGATATTTTAAAATTTTAAATTGCATATGAATAAACACGTCATGGTCTACGTTCCATGTAATTTGGTCAAATCTGTAGAACCATTTCTTTTAGGAGTTATGGCCCTTAAAGCGTCAAAATTTACCATTTTTCATTACTTTTCCCCTGAATTTCAAAGATTTACTTGTCTGACACCATACATCCAACTTCAACCAAACTTGGCACAGTTGCTTAATAGCATAATTGCTACAATTCTATCGTTCGGATTTTTGATTCGTCAAAAATATGGCCGCCATGGCGAAAAATAGAACATAGGGGTAAATTGCAGTTTTTGCTAATTACTCAAAAACAGTTACAGATATCAAAATTCTGATGGAAACAAAAGTGATCAGCATCTCAAGATCTACCTACTCTGAAATTTTCAAGAAGATCAAACAATCGACATAGGAGTTATTGCCCCTTTTCTGGATTTTTTGAAAAATTTTCACTTATTTAGCCCAATATCTTGAAAACTATACAAGATATTAAAAAAATTCAAATTGCATATGATTGAGCACATCAAAATCTACATTTCATGTAATTAGGTCACAGCTGTAGAACCATTTCTTTTAGGAGTTATGGCCCTTAAAGCGTCAAAATTTACCATTTTCCATTGTTTAATAGCTTATATGCTACAACCTATTGTCAGATTTTTTATTCGTAAAAAAAAACAATGCCGCCATGGCTAAAAATAGAACATAGGGGTAAATTGCATTTTTTTGCTAATAACTCAAAAATGGTCTCAGATATCAAAATTGTACAAGAATCAAAAGTGATCAGCATGTTAAGATTTACCTGTCCTGAAATTTCAAAAAAAGATCTGACTGCTGATGTGGGAGTTATTGTTCTTTTTCCTAATTTTCGCCAAATTTGCACTTATTAAGCCCAATATCTTTTAAAAAAACTAACCAAGATATTTCAGAAATTTAAATGGCATATGGTTAAGCACAATAATATCTACAAATATATGTATCTGTGTAGTTCAGGTGAGCGATTCATGCTCTTGGGAGCCTCTCGTTTAATGTTTAGCTTAATTAAGAGTCGTTTGAATGATTCCTTCTCAATGTAAGCCGGGTCACTCACCATATAAATAAATACTTCACAATAATTGAATTTAATCCCCAATTTGTACCTCTCGTTTCCTTCCTGTAATAGTAAGTGAAAGCATCGTTCTATTTTAGTGAATGTAATACATGTACATTGTGTGAGAAAAACTTGAATAAGCAGAAACGGCCTACTCTTCCGAAGCAACTGAGTTCAATCTCGCTACGACTTGAGTTCGCGTTGTTGATTTCTGTTCGATTGTATTTGTGGGGATTTTTTTTTGGGGGGGGGGGGGGGGGGGTGGGTGTCTTTCTTCGTGCTGTTCTCGTTCTGGTTTTGTCTTCGTCGTCCTTTCAGACTTTTAACACTTGAATGCCACATTGGTGCCTCTTTGTTTCATTCAATGACCGTTCTATAAATAGAAATTCTAAAAATTAAACAAAAACTGGATATGTTGCTGTTTTTATTGTAATGATGAATTCATTATTTTTCATCACTTGAATAAATGTTTACTTGAATATGCACGATGAAACTTCAAACTTTCTATATTCCTAAAGAATGCGACGAAAATAGGCTAACAAAATAAGGTTAAAAAGAACAAGAATATGCCCGAAAGACATATAATTCCAATCTTGCAACATTTGGGAAGAACGGCCAAACAGATCCAAATATTATATGCCCCTACTTTCGTAGATTGGGTATAAAATGCTTTTTTTAAACCTTAAACTTGTGTACTTTGAAATACTTTGAGCAATCATGATACGTCAGACAAAACATATTTGACTTCATGTCTTTTACCATACTTCTAAGGTAAAAAAAACATTTGACTTTTATTATGATACATACGACAGAAAAAAAACATTTGACTTTTATTATGATACATACGACAGAAAAAAAAACACTTGACTTTATTATGATTCAAAAGACAAAAGAGCATGATATTATGATACATCGGGCGGAAAATACGTTAGACTTTTATTATGATACTTCTGACGGAAATACAATAGACTTTTATTATGATTTCTCGGACGTAAAAACATTTGAATTATATAATGATAACTCGGGCGTAAAAACATTTGACATTGATGGTACCTCAGGCGAAAAAAACATTTGACTTTTATAGTACCTCGGGCGAAAAATCATTTGACTTTTATGGTACATCGAGCGAAAAAAACATTTGACTTTTATGGTACCTCGGGCGAAAAAACATTTGACTTTTATGGTACCTCAGGCGAAAAAAAAAACATTTGACTTTTATGGTACCTCGGACGTAAAAACATTTGACTTTTATGGTACCTCGGGCGAAAAAAAAACATTTTACTTATAATGTACCTCGGGCGAAAAAAACACTTGACTTTTATGGTACCCTCGGACGTAAAAACGTTTGACTTTTATGGTACCTCGGGCGAAAAAAAAAATTGACTTTTATGGTACCTCGGGCGAAATTTTTTTTGACTTTTATAGTACCTCGGGCGAAAAATCATTTGACTTTTATGGTACATCGAGCGAAAAAAAACATTTGACTTTTATAGTACCTCGGGCGAAAAATCATTTGACTTTTATGGTACATCGAGCGAAAAAAACCATTTGACTTTTATGGTACCTCGGGCGAAAAAACATTTGACTTTAATGGTACCTCGGGCGAAAAAAAAACATTTTACTTATAATGTACCTCGGGCGAAAAAAAACACTTGACTTTTATGGTACCCTCGGACGTAAAAACGTTTGACTTTTATGGTACCTCGGGCGAAAAAAAAAATTTGACTTTTATGGTACCTCGGGCGAAAAAAAAATTGACTTTTATGGTACCTCGGACGTAAAAACATTGGACTTTTATGGTACCTCGGACGTAAAAACATTTGACTTTTATGGTACCTCGGGCGAAAAAAAAAATTGACTTTTATGGTACCTCGGGCGAAAAAAACACTTGACTCTTATGGTACCTCAGGCGAAAAAAAAACATTTGAATTTGGGCGAATATACACTTGACTTCTATGGTACCCTCCAACGTAAAAATATTTGACTTTTATGGTACCTCGGGCGAAAAAAAACCACTTGACTTTTATGGTACCTCGGGTGAAAAAAACATTTGAATTTGGGCGAATATACACTTGACTTCTATGGTACCCTATAACGTAAAAATATTTGACTTTTATGGTACCTCGGGCGAAAAAAAACCACTTGACTTTTATGGTACCTCGGGTGAAAAAAACATATGACTTTTATGGTACCTCGGACGTAAAAACTTTTGACTTTATGGTACCTCGGGCGTAAAAACAATTGACTTTATGGTACCTCGGGCGTAAAAACTTTTGACTTTATGGTACCTCGGGCGTAAAAACAATTGACTTTTATTATGATACATCGGACAGAAATACAATTGACTTTTATTATGATACCTCAGACGGAAATACAATTGACTTTTATTATGATACCTCAGACGGAAATACAATTGACTTTTATTATGATACTTGTGACAGAAATACATTAGACTTTTATTATGATACTTGTGACGGAAATACATTTGACTTATTTTATGATACTTCGGACGGAAATGCATTTGACTTCTTTTTCATGCTTCTGACGGAAAAACATTCGACTTCTATTAAGATATTGCTGACGGAAAAACAGTTCACTTCTACTTTGATACTTCTGACGGAAATTCATTTCCTTTTTATTGTGATACATGTGACGAAATACATTCGACTTTTATTATGATACTTGTAACGGAAATACATTTCATTTCTATTATGATACCTCGGACTGAAAAAAAATGATTTCTATTATGTAACCTCGGACGGAAATACATTTGACTTCTATTATTATGATACTTCTGACGAAAATACATTTGACTTTTATTATAATACTTCTGACAGAAATACATTTGACTTCTATTATAATACTTCTGACGGAAATACATTTGACTTTTATTATGATACTTCGGACGGAAATACATTTGACTTTTATTATGGTACCTCGGACGGAAATACATTTGACTTTTATTATAATACTGCCGACCAGAATACATCAGACTTCTATTTTGATACTTCTGACATTAATACATTTGACTTCTTTTATGATACCTCGGACGGAAAATACATTTTACTTTTATTATGATATATACTTGTGACGGAAAGACATTTGACTTTTATTATGATACTTGTGACGGAAAGACATTTGACTTTTATTATGATACTTGTGACGGAAAGACATTAGACTTCTATTATGATACTTCTGACGGAAATACATTAGACTTCTGTTATGATACTTCTGACGGAAATACATAAGACTTCTATCATGATACTTCTGATGGAAATACATTAGACTTCTGTTATGATACATGTGACGAAATACATTCGACTTTTATTATGATACTTGTAACGGAAATACATTTCATTTCTAGTATGATACGTCGGACTAAAAAAAATTGATTTCTATTATGTTCCCTCGGACGTGATTAAATTTCATTTCTATTGTGATACCTAGGACGAAAATACATTTGACTCCTAATATGATACTTGTGACGGAAATACATTTGACTCCTAATATGATACTTGTGACGGAAATACATTTGACTCCTAATATGATTCTTGTGACGGAAATACATTTGACTTTTATTATGATACTTGTGACGGAAATACATTTGACTTTTATTATGATACTTCTTTCAGAAATACATTCGGCTTTTATTATGATACTTGTGAAGGAAATTCATTCGACTTTTATAATGATACTTCTGACGGAAATATTTTTCATTTCTTTTATGAAACATGTACTTCTGATGAGAATACATAAGTTTTCTGTAATGCTACTTCGGACGGAAATACATCTGACTTCTACCTTATACATCTGACAGAAATACAATTAACCTCTATCGTGATACTTCTGACGGAAATGCATTTAACCTTTATCAAAACCTTTATCATGACTTATTTGACGAATAATTTGACTTCTTTCATGAAATGTTTGACTTTTAGCATACTTTCGAAACTATCAAAAACATCAAAGAAGTACTGACCTTATTCCCAAAACTAAACCAAATTTGAGAGAAAGACACCAATATTTTCTTAGCGTTTTGACATCTCTGATAACTGATACCGGTAATGTAAAGCAGAATTTTACTTGATTACATTCATACAAAGATGAAACATGTGTCAAACGCATTTTGAATTTTTAGTTTTCTCTTCGCTTAGAAATAATTAATCGAATAGACCGATATATCACCCAATCCATTTATAACCACCAATCGTTTCATCTCATTGTCACAACATATCGCTTGAGGTGCACGTAACGTATCAGAATCCAACAGTTTGAAGTAACCACTTCTATCATGTGGAATTACATAAAGCGTACCAGACGCAAAACTGGCGACAAAAACGTTGCTGAATCTATCAATGATCACACCACGTGCCTCATCTAGCACGGATAAATCTCTTAATTCAAAAACTGTCTCCCCTTTTAAACTAATACCTTTCAGAGTATTAGTTTTGGGTACAGTATAGCATATCAAATCGTGCATTGCTGAAACGTGTGAATATTTAGTCACGTTCTCATCTGAACAAATATGGCAACCAAGTATATTGTCAAGTCTGCTGGGTGAATAATCAAAACCTACAATTCCTTGTCCTGTTACGGAAAAAAACTATTCTATTGTCTGAACAAGCGATTCCTCCGATAGCTTTTCCGATGTATAGAACTTTAGAAATCTTGCTAGTTTCTCGATCGAAAATGTAAACAAAGCCCGTATAACCCCCACTGATGACAACTGAATGGTCATCTATCTGAGCAACGTCAAACACGTGCATAACAGACAACCGATGGGTGCTTGTGAAAGCACTGTCAAGGTCTAGAAACTTGATGAAATTTGTTTTTCTTTGTTGTCCAATTAATACGACATCTGTATTTCTTTCTTGTCCGACGACCACAAGACCACTCCCTGTTACCATACAGCAACCTGTTATAGTATCGAAAGATTTGTGTATTTTACTTTCTAATTTGAGCGATAAAGGGGTAGTTGCAGCGATTGAGATTGCGTCATGTGATGGTGGCATGTACAAAAGTTCCATCGCTTTCATAGCATTATCTTTTTCTTCCTTAATGGATTGAGCTTCGATTCTAAACATGCCTACTGTGTCTTCATAAAAATGGGAATATTTATTCATAAGTTTTTTGGTATACAGGGATTCTAAGTATGTTCCGTATTGAAACACGGTCTTCTCTATAAACTTAATGCATATGAAAATATGGCGATTAGATGAATGAGTTTTTATGTCGTTTTCTTGTCGTAGTATCTCTTCAAGAACTTTGGTTCTACCATCTAATTCACGAATAAGTTCAAGTAAGTGCCTATCAATATTCATTTTGTCTGATCTTATCTCTAGGCACAGTAAGCAAAGCGCATCGCATTTCGATTGATTTTGCGCATGTGGGCATTTATTACGATCATTTTGAAGGAGTTGTCGTTCTTTTCTGCGGTCGTTAAGGGCGATCCGATATAATTCTAGAAATTCTCTTGTTTTTTCAAAGGCATCTTCCAGACAAGCAGAATCTTTTATAATTCTTGTAACATCTTCAATGTGAGGTGTATCTGTACACTTCGAATGGTTAGAATCTTTGCATGTTTGGCATATCAAACAGTCATGGTCTCTGCAGAAAAACTCGTACTGTTCTTCGTGAATCTCGCAGTTGTTGCTTAGGTTAAGCAGGTCGGGCAAAAAAATAGCTCTCACCTTTGGTTCGATCGATGTATTATTGAACCATTTCTGAAAATAATCACATTCAAACATTAAAGGGAAAATTCACGAATTTTGACTTATGGTCTTAAATGATAGAAAATGTCATCAAAAAGATATATCCAATTTTTTTTCAAAAAATTCTTATTTATAACAGAGATATTTGGCATTTTCTGATTTCAAAAGTAACTCAGTGACGTCAGTGAGATGGTCTTGAATGCATTGTGGGATATGACCGGATATCTGTGTATTACATCTTTATCCGATTAACGCTATATAATCGATATCGATATTGTATTTAATAAAACACAGTGGTGACGCGTGGTCTAATTGGTAAACAAAAGAAAATATTTAATAACGATAAACCGATACGCATTCACATAATTATTATGAAGATTTCTTTCAAATAAATAGTATTTTTATCATTATTTGGGAACAAAATTTTTAATTAACGATTTTTTTAAACATCAATATTAAATAATTAAATCATGATAATAATTAAAATTCTACTACATAATTCTAATCTTATCCATAAATTACTCTATTTTAATTTACATCGTTAAAATGATTTGAAAATTTTCCCTCTCATATGATAATCACGCTATTTAAAACAACAAGGTGTCACCTGGCCAGATATCCCAGGTTTTAATTGCAAATTGGCGATTGCGTAATTTGCCCCAGGTAAGAATTTTGTATATTCGACGTGAACCTTTTCCCCGGCCTTTTAATCTCATTAGACAGCTATTAAACTGATTAACTGATCATTGAAAGGCTATCAGTTTAACGGATTAATTCAAATCAATTAAGCATGTCCAATAGTCACCTCATAAAGATCAAAGAAGAGACGGTGATCTTTAGCTGGGTATTACCTTTTCTTAGACTTTTTCGTCTCCTGATTGTTAAACGGGGTTTAATAAGGTTTTTGGTTTTGTAAAAGATTAATCGTAATTTCGAGAGAATGGGAAAAATAATTGCTATATAATATACTTTGCACCAATGTCCCTTCTAAATATTTGTAATGTCTGATTACGTGAGTGACGTGTCTGCTAGCAGCTTTAGTTCTGCAGATTTGGTCGAATTGGGTCAGGAAGGGCATCAACTTGAACCAGAATATACGGAAGAAGAAATCCGGTAGATAGAAGAGTTGGAGATAAATTGCTAGACTGAATTTCAAAGCAACCCAATTTGACACTCAATAGTGCAAATGTTCCGATCGCTGTGTGCCAATGCCCTTGCTCGCAGAATGCCTATGCCGTGCCACGAGTTTACATTATTCACCGATATCTTCGATCCTGGTGCAACCACGACTTCAAGACAGTTTGTTTAAACCCTGTTGTGTTGAAAACTAGTTATATTAGTTTCTTGTGGTACAAACGCCACCGGGGGAGAGCACCGGACGTCCTATTTATTAGGTATATGAATAGACGTGTACTTTTTTTCAGAGTGATTGCCGAAGATTTCACTGATTGTTAACACTGAGTTTTTCTTGACCCATCAAACAAAAGTTATATATATTCTTAGCCAACAAAAAGTTACAGTACAAAAAAAGGAAGTAATAATGTAAAGGCAAGGTAACTTTAGATACCACTTTTTAAAATACATGCAGCCAGAGCAGACTTATGGCATACAGACAGTTTGTATGTTGGGTCAGAATATGTCTACCTTCACCTTCAGGAAGAAAACATCGTGTTGTGCTGCCAGCTTGTGTTGTGTCAGTCATCAGAAAAGAATTTCCTTCTGCAGATGGACAATACGAAGGATTTAGAGAGCGTATTAGTGACACGGACTCTGAATAGATTTTCCTTCAATGACTTGTACTTTATTAATAGTGGTGACACTAAGCTTAGTTAAAATTTGTTTTGGGTATATAAAAAGGCAGGATGTAAAAAATCAAATAAAAAGGCATGGTAGGATATTTTTTTTTGCTGAAAAATTTATAGTTAGAAAAACATCCAGGCTCCAGTGTTCTCGAAACTAAAAAGGCAGGACGAAGTAAATATATATATCTAAAGCCCCCTTCCCTAAAAAAATCAAATATTCTCACTTTCATACGAAACGCAAGATCTAATTTATTAATTTTGTATTGACACTTTTATTTTTACTGTACATTTCGCATTCTCAGTTTACTTTGGAACCGATTTGACATTTTAAATTTTAGAAACGGGCGTCAGACAAAATTTGGAGTTTGACAAATAGAACTTTTTTACATTGATTTGATAAGTTTATAAGATTCTAAAGTTGTTGATGTGGTTGTCTATCTTATGCCCCATCTATGAAAGAAGGAGTAGGAGGACATATTGTGTCCGGTTCTGTACGTCCGTCCGTACGTCCTAATGTTTGAAGATCGGACATTATGTCTTTTGGATATATTATTGTTTGGGCTTCTTATGCAGAGAAATACAAGTGATAAAATATTTATACTTTTTAAAATTAATCTTACGAACACAAGATTGTGGTATATACTCATACGGCTGTCTACATGAAGGTAACACGAAGCGTTTACTGTATAGTGTGCTTTTTTGTTTTACTTTTTAAAAGAGAAATGTAAAAAAAAACCTGAAGAGGAACAATTTCACTATTTTTACACAGATAAAGATGTCGAAAAATCAAAGACACGAGTGATAAATTGTAGGTCTTCCGTTGTACTTTGTAATAAATAATTAACAGAAACAAATGATCTCTTTTTCTGTCATAAACCATTACACTACCACCTGATAATTACCACCCCCCGGGAAGTAAGTAATACCTGGGAGTGTCACAAGTTTAAATACGTTGCCCCCGACTGTGAATTACTATGTTCATATAGGTAAAAATAATATTATCTTCTATATAATGAACGTTAAAGAAATCCTTGAAAGATAAAAAAAAAATACATTTGCGAATTTATAAGGAATGCATAGGGAATGGATAAAAAAATGAAGAAAAAATTGTTGTCTGTTTTAAAATGTATATTTACTTGTTATTAACAAAATATTCTGAATAAATGCACAGACTCAGTTAAACTGAAGTGATAAAACGCTTACACAAAACAAAAAGATAAGTTTTATTCCGCTTTCGGTTATATTCTTAATTCTACGCACACCCGTAAAAATTCTTTTTCTTTTAAACAAAACTGATATTTTTGTCTTGTGGATTTTTATAGCAAAGATTCCGACCGTTACATACTAGCCCTGGCATACTAGGTAATAATCTGACATGTAAGAAACGTTTGACTAAAAAAATAATGAGTTTATTATTGACGAATATAGATAGATATAAACATTTTTCATGGACAAAAGAACACTTAAGAGAATTGTTTCGTTAGAAATTGATAAATTTATCTGTATGGTCATTGTTAAAATATTTTTTTGGCATTTTTAAAATCAAATCTAATATTATACCGGTTTTCCAAGTTTTCTACTCCTAGCGTGTCTGATGAAGGTTAATTCAGAAAAGCGCTTCACACGCAGTGAAATTTTGCTTTTGTATTTATTAAAATCATTTCAAATTTTGGGTTGGCAAATCTAAAGACTGGACCCATTTAAGATGCAAGTCTGCCTTTTTCTTTAGGTTAGGAAAACGGAATAACACTTAACCGTTACTACGCTGAGTAGAACAACCAACTATCATCATAGAGATGACCATTGCGTGTCGTTATCGTATTGGTACTTTGTGGTTATTGGATATTAGATGATGGTCACGTGACAATAGGGCCTTCTAGCCGTACAAAATGGCCACACCCATCGTTCTAATTTATCGATACAAAACGCTCTCATACTCGCTTATTAATGAAGATTGAAGAGTTTTACATGTATATTTATGTTTAGTAAAATGTGATGAAAAACATATGTAAAAATTATTTTTTTGCGAATTTTCCCTTTAATACTATAGTAACGGATGTTAAATACATGTAACAAATTTAAGCTTTCCTCATAAGAAATCCTTTTTGGAAATATGATTATCAAGATAAATTATTTCTTGTTTATCCATAACAATTTTAACCCACTGAAAAGATTTTTAAAAAATGTAAAATAGTATAGACAGCGGTAAAGGGTGTTAATTTTTTTTTACCTTTTGTCAATTTTGTTATGAATTTATCTTAGTTTTAGCAATTATAGGACTGCTTTCCTATAAGAGGCCATGAGTTTTTAACTTAAAGACACCATGAAAGTTGGAAACAGAAAAGGGACTTAACATCCGAAACTTTTTATTTTTTAATATAGAACTTTGCGTCTCCAATTGTATATTTTAATATCACTAGCAAAACTATATAAGACTCATCAATTTCTGTTATATTCCATTCATTTTAAGGAAGGTTTTTATTGTAGAAAACCATTTATTGTAACATCTGTTATGGGAAGAAATATCTAGGTTTTTCTATTTGTTATGTTATAGAAGTTGGGTTTTAATATTTCATATAAATACAAGATATATCCAAGAACATCAATTGGTAAACAGATTAGATTTTATGCATTGGTAATTTTTAAACAGACATAGGTTGACATAGACACTGAAACACGCGATCCTGAAATAGTTTATTTTATCAGATGTTCACCAAACTTTAAATTTCTGTTTGAGTCTTCAAACCAATTTTTTTTTATTCTTCAATATCTTTTGTTCTTAAATTAAACAAGCGTTATTGTCTTTTTACCTCTTTATTTGGGTAAAAAAAATCTTAGAAAGAATTGAATATCTCGTGCACCACACTTGTTGATTTATTATCAATGATCAAAAGGGTAAATTTTTATTACATCTATCATAAAATTCATTCCTTAACATTTGTTTATATCTATATTGTGCATATATTTTGAGACTTAATTAAATGTCTCGAGTCAGTCACGTTGAAAGGAGACTAATCTATGAGATACCAATTCATAAACCCTCATTTAAGAGGATCCGGGTCAGACCGCATGAAAGAATTGAACACAAGTTCTTGAATAAAACCTGCTGATTTTTCAAAAGTAATAGATTTTTAAAGTCTTTTTGAAAGTGGAGCTCATTGGAACGATCGAACAAAAAAAACACCAAAAATTCGATCACGACAAAGATCAAATTAGCCGGTTTCCCAAGTGAAGAACGCGTGCAGGTACCGATTTCTTCAGTAAAAAAAAATATTTTTTTATAAAACTGAAATCCTGGGATAATTTAACTTTTGTTTTAATTTTCACAGTGAAATCCTATAGACAAATTCAATCTAAATATACGAAAATTATAAATAATTAACATTCCATTTCAATGGTCGACGTATGGCACGCAGTAGTAGCAAAAATCTGATTAATTAACTACATTTTAATTTTATCGACCGTAAACGTAAGTTTGCTATTGATAACTGGGTTTATCGCTCGTTAACTATAGTTTGCGTTAGTGAAACCAAGTTTATCAGTGATAACTATAAGTTAAAGAGGTGCAAATCAGCATTAATCGTCCGTAAACTATAGTTTGCAGTTGATAAACTGGGTTTATCGTTCGATAAATATAGTTTACAGTCGTTAAACTCAACTTATCACCGGAAACTGGGTTTATCATTCGCTAACTTTAGTTTGCGTTTGTGAAATCCAGTTTATCTGTGATAAGAAGCAGAGGTACCAATGGGGTATCCGAATGTCAAAAGTCCGAAAGGGCAGAGACAAAACCAGTAAACACAAACAAAAACTATAGTTTACGATGTGCAAATACTATTTTAACAACACAGACAACATTTATCGACTGTAAACTAGTTTGCAATCGATAAACTCAGTTTATCACTGAGAAACCCTAATTAGCATTGAAAATTACCATAATCGACACTTATGTTAATTAATAAACTTCGATTATTATGGTTTTATTATAACCTACGTTACAAAGTTGTTTTGGACTAGTACGTCAGTTCACCCGTCTTTAATCATAATCTGAAAATGTAAATCTGAAACTTCTTAACTGAATTAAATGAAACTTGATATGCAAAAAGTACAGCATATGAAGTTGTGCATATTACCAGTTTTTTTTTTCTGTAAATTGTTATTGGAGGAGTGACCCTTTTGACTAAGAAAATCATAATTTCTGCATTTCAGATTTCTATCAATGTGCTTTAATTGATTTAACAGAATCTTGTTTTGATGTTCGAATGCACGCAATTTATTTTTACAATGCTTGCTCTGCCTCAATACTGATTCATGAAAGATAATATAATAGTATAATAACGAAGTGCACTGTGTATGTAAGCGCCTCACTTAAGTTTGTTTTATTGTCACTTTTGCGTGCTTTTTATATATGTATGGCAAGCGATAGTAACTAAAACGTTATGATTTATTTGTATAAACCGTTAACTAAAGTTATCATTCGGTAACTATTATTGCGTTCGCGAAACCTGTTGTTTTAACGTTACGCAAATACAAGTTTACCACCATAAAACAGCACCTATCGACTGTAACTATAGTTTAGCATCTGCAAACTGCAGTTTACAATCGATTAACTCAGTTTATGGGGTTTTTATGACTGTCGCGTGCCATATCGACGTCAATAATCAATTTCAGTACCGACGTCTTTCATTGGTTTATTGAGCACTGTAGGATCGCTGCACGTGCTCTCATTTCAACAAGTTCATCGCGATCACACTTAAAAGAGCCATTTATGGAAGACGAGTACTGTAATTAAGTTTCAATTATACTATAATACATTGCACAACTACTTTCTTCCTTCTTTGGAATGAAGATTTCAGATTAAATGTATTTACCTTTTCTTTAAAGTTCTCCCCCGTATAGCCATAGCCCTTATCCGTTACTGCCTCTTCTTTATCTTCCTCAATATCATTCAGCTGCCAATGATCGGAACCATCTGTACAGCTCTCAAAATCAGCATCGGAGTGGCTATTGTCTGAAGATGAGAGTGAAGATTCAGAATCATGTGAATGCTCCAGACTGCTATGTAACTGAAGGGGCTCAACTATTTCGATCTCACCTTCATACGGTGTTAATAAGTCATTGTCATTTGAGCTGGAATTGCCCATCTTCTTTTAAATTCAGAGAGAAAAACCCGAACGAAAGGTATCATAGCATACCAATATAAACTACAAAATAAGAATAACTCAAGGACCATTTACTGTCGACTGAAAACAGATCATACATGTAAGGACATACATAATCAATGTAAATGTACCTTTAAAGTTTTAAACCTTCCTCATATAAATTACATATGTGTAATTAAGACTACATCTATGGAACGCCATAGCTGCCTTATGTTGATTTTTTTCATTATAAGATGATTTTTCTTCATTATGTGATGAAACTTTGTCACTATGTGATGATACTTCTTCATTATGTGATGATACTCCTTCATTATGTAATGATACTTCTTCATTATGTGATGATACATCTTTATTATGTGATGATACTTTGATATGATGTGATGATCGATACTTTGCGATCGAACAAAATAATAGCGAAGTAACAATGATAACCCTGGGAAAGCTCAAAAGTGACTACTAAGTACTTCGTGATGAAAATATATTAATGTAAAGCCGCTTTCCTTGAATCGTTACTTACTGTCCATATTTCAAGCTCCCTGGGATATACGAGATCTATGCAGAAAGAGTTGTTCGGTGAAATAATATCGGTCATCAACATCTAGAGGTGATTGACAGCTTGGTATGAAGTATCAGAACTCAAAGGTGCAAAATTTGTAAAGTACTTAACATTTGAATATCAAATTAAATGACAGAACCTAAGTGAGCACGCTCACATACCCCACGCGTCCACATTTTGGACAGAGATTATATATTTAAAGTTAGGAATTAAAATGCTATTCCGTAAATGTCTCTTTTCAGTGTGATATGACCTTGTTGAGATGCGAGCACGTGCAGCGATCTCACACTGGTCAATTAACCAATAATAACCGCCGGTACTGATATTGATCGATGATGTCGACCAATGAAATGCAATGTTATTTTTAACTTTCGGTTTTTAGAAAAAAGTCACTTAAGGTTTCAGAATATAAAATTTTAATTTCTAACGGAAGAAATAGGTACTTACACGCGTTCTTGGAAAAACCGGCAGCGATCTTTCACTCGTGATAATTTTTGGGGTCTTTTGACTCGTTCCGCTGCGCTCCACTCGCAAAAAGACTGAAAAATTCTATCACTCGTGAAAGACCAGCTGGTCTTTTCCAAGAACTTATGTAAGAACCTATAAATCGTTAAACAGGAAGTAGACGATGGACAGACCATGAATAAAATGAATCCTACTTCATGGGAACCCAACTTGAAGCTACATACAAACAATCGAAAGTCTGTTTATAAAAGTTGCTGAGAAATGTGTTACAAAAATTTTAGCCGGGCCCTGAAAATTTGGTGAAAAAAGTCTAAGTCTGCTCGTAAAACAGGAAGTAGATCGACAGACCTGAAAACATATCCCACCATATGGGACCCATACCAACTATCAAAAGCCTACCATTAATAGTTGCTGAGAAATCGGTTACAGAAATTTTGATCATGGACGGACTGATGGACCAGTCAAAAACATTATACCCTTGGAAACTTCGTTGCATGGGGTATATATATCAACAAGAGGCTCCTAAGAGTCTGAGTTGCTCACCTGGTCCTTAAGCCGTAAGAGTTCTTCTATAATAGGGTTAGCGGGAGATTTTAGGTACAGCCTAATGACTGAAGCTGAAGGAAGCAACGGCGATGCTCTATTTGCAGTTTTCATTCGATGTTTTTTTTCTCATTAAAGGGTTATAACCCCATTGTAGGGTCATCTGACAATCTCAACCCAATTCAGACCTAAGTAGAGTTCTATCAGCGGAAGATTTAAGCAAGCAACAGCTTTTCTCCATCTGAATAAATTTCATTCTATAAGCCAATAAAAAGCTTCGCCGAGCACAGCATGATACGACCGCAACATATTGAACCCTGTACGTTTTAGGCCCAATATGGATAGTCAATTGCTGTGGACACATGCAGCCCATGGTGGACTGACAAAGCTTCATGATACATGCAGCTTTTGGGGGACTTTCCACTTACAATTTAAAAGGAATAATTTTTTTTTCGAAAGGAGATCAAAATTAGACCACAAATTTTCCATTTTGGCCCAAATTACGTAATATGGGGGAAAAGGGGGGTTGCAATTTGACAAGAACAAAGATGCAAAAAAAATTTTCAAAATCTGATCATAAGTCAAAAAAGTTTCAATTTTGGTCCTTTTGGGCCCTCATTACATAATAAGGGGAAAAAGGGGGATCGCAAAAATTGAATCGCTATTTGACAAGAACAAACATGCAAAAACAAGAGGCTCCCAGGAGCCTTAATCGCTCACCTGGTCTTGATGTCAAATCTATGGAGTCTTTTGTATAGCTAAATGAGCTGAATGTTTAAGCAAGAAAAAGTTTTTTTTTTTCTATCTGCAATAGTTTTCATTCTATAAGCAAAATAAAAACACTATTTTTCGCCTTTGAAGGGCCATAAACCCTTTAGGGGATCATCTGCCAACTTCAAGCCTATGAAGACTTTTGTAGAGCTTAATGAACTGAATGTTTAAGCAAGCAACAGCTTTTCTTTATCTGCAAAAGTTTTCATTCTATATTTCACAGCAATAAGCCAGTTAGAAACAAAGTTATGGTGGAAACAATAAAATATATGAATTTTTTGCCCCTTTTGGGCCCCTAATTTCGAAACAAAAAATTTGGGACCCCCAAAATCATCCCATTCACCCTTTTATCCAAAGTACAAAGCAATTGAATGACTAGAACTAAAGTTCTCGTGGCAACAAACATAAAAGTAGCATTTTGGCCCCTAATTTCGAAACCAAAACAGGTGGGACCCCAAAAATCAATCCCATCCATCCTTTAATAGTAAGGAATATAATTGTGAAATTTCATTGCATTAGGATTACTAGACTGTATACACTAAAGTTAACAGACAACGACGACAACGACAACGACGACAATGACAGCATCATACCATTAGACGTCCACAATTTCTTTGGGGTCGTGCATTAGGATTACTAGAACTAAAGTTATCGTGTATACACTAAAGTTAACAGACAACGACGACAACGACAACGACAATGACAGCATCATACCATTATACGTCCACAATTTCTTTGGGGTCGTATAAAAAACATGAATTACCGCCATGTTTGCCTGTAAAGGGCCATAACTCCTACAAAGGGTCATCTGAAGACTTTTGTAGATTGCATTAAATTTTCTCCATTTGTAATAATACGATCAATTTATAAGCCAAAGCAGTAGTCATACATGTAGTACACCCTATTAAAGGATCAATCATACCAAGACTCATCAAAATCTGTTCATTAATTTCAGGGGAGATTTTTTAAAAAATGTTAGCAGAGTAAAGTCAACAGGGAAGGACACCAAGTGTAGCTCACATGGACCTTAAATTGATGTAGAAATGAATGGTAATCTTTTTAATATTTCACATAAGAGTCTGTTCCTTGTATTGACATAGTTTTAATTTGGTCATTTTAACCATATTCGACTCAATAAAATTGAATTTTGGCAACGTGGCAAGTTTGATATAGCAAGCAGAAACAGCTTACTCTTCTGGAGCACCTTAGTTTACTCTTGTTTCGACTTGATTTCACCTTGCTTAATGGTTTGATTATTATGCATGTTTTTTTTGTAATTTTGTGTTTAGTTTTGTTGTGATGGTTCTATGCCTACTAATTTTCCCTTGTATTCCTATATTAATGATTGGCAGTGTCTCCCCGTTCCTGCATGCCTTAATGATTTTTGAACGCCCCTTTGGCACATCTTTGTCTCTTTCTTACTTGTATGATGACCTTTGACCAACATAAAAACCCAGAGGGTATGCACTAAGTAACACTACAGAACCCTACTTAACCATCTGGAAAACAGACTGAACTGGTGCAAGTTAACTCAACTAGAGGCTCCCAGGAGCCAGAATCGCTCACCTTGTATTAAATGATACTTAGGCTGGATATTTTTTTACAAAGGTCTGCTACTCTGTGAAATGATCAATTTTAACGTTTTAAGGGAAACAACTCCTATCGAGAAAAGTCTTATAACTTTGACCCCATTACATAATTTTTAGATCTTTACACATGTGCTTAACCAAATGCAATTTAAATTTTCAAATATCTTGTACAGTTTTCAAGATATTGGACTAAAAAAGAAAATTTGGAAAAAAAAAACCAGGAAAATGAGCAATAACTCCTACAACCATTGTCAGATCTTCTTCAAAAGTTCAGGACTGGTAGATCTTGATGTGCTGATCACTATCAATTCAAACAGAATTTTTATATCTGTTACCGTTTTTTAGCAATTTGCAAAAAACTGCAATTTACCCTGATGTTCTATTTCTAGCCATGGCGGCCATGTTTTTTGTCGAATCAAAATTTCGAACGACAGTTTTGTAGAGGACATACTCCAGAACAACCCTACCAAATTCATTACATTTGGCTAAGCGGTTTCAGAGAAAAAGGTTTTTGAAAAGTTGAACGACGGACGACGGATGCCAAGTGATGGCTAAAGCTCACATTGCCTTTGGCAAGGTGAGCTTAAAAGGAAGAAGAAGATGCACAACTGGCCTTGAAAGGAAAGTCACAGTAAAACTCATCATGATTAAACTGTGTCCCAAATTTTAATTCAATTTCTTCAGTAGAAGCCAATAAATCTGTTACAAAAGTTTGCTCAAATGTAAAGATGGTTAATTGCAATATAGCCCTTTTCTTACTATTTTGATTCAGGATACAATAAAAAGGATGAAAAAAAAGATACAAGTTTTAATGAGCTATAATATCAAATTCAAGATTAAAAATAAAGTTCATTTATCAACATAAACAGACAACATTAACAAAGTCTATTTTCATTACAATATCTAAAATACATGTACATATATATACACTTCATGTAAATCATCAATTAGGTTCCTTATCTATTCGCTACATTGTAAGCTTGATCAATTCTTGTCTAACAATCTAAATCTATAGATGCAAGTTGAAACTTTTATCCCCCCTCCCTTTCAAAATTTATAGCAGTTAAATGTTTCCTGGAATTCCAGTGACTCTAATCCTTTTTCATGTTATTATGTAATTCTGATTAACAATGGTAAAAGCTCAGATTCATACACTGCAAAAAATGCCACACATGTGAAAGACATGTAAAATGCCACACCTGTGTCACATGTGATTCACATGCGTTCCACATGTTTGTAGACTCGCATGTGACACATGCGTGTATTACATGTGTGTCACATGTGTGAGGCACATGCGTTTAACATATGTGAAACACATGTTGAAATTTCACATAAGCACGATGCATGCATAAAATCATATGAATATATTTCAAATTATTTTGAAATCTACACATGTGATACATGTGTGGCAGGAAACATCTAATTCACATGCGTGTCACACATATGTGAAACACATGTGACACATATGTATCACATGCGTGGCATTTTTACCAGTGAAGACATAAACAAAATTGACTTTAAACAATCAAAACCATAACATGTTACAGTAATTAAATTGAATGCCCATGATCATAAGGTCAATAAAATATGTATGTAAAGCAGTTAAATTTTATACCATAAAAAGGGTAAGTAATTTAATCTCTTTCGGCCATAATAATTCCTAGATTCTCATCTATTCTTGAAAATATGGGGTGGGCAGGGGAATTAATTTTTTTTTAATGCATTTTTGATCAGATGCCTTCCTGATCATTTACATCGACTCCGGTATACAATATATTTACAGTGTCATCTGAGGACACAATGCTTTGATCAGATGTCTGGGTTACTGTTATGTTTGAGTCGTGACCTTGAAGGACGTGTTGTTCGGCCATCGCATAGTCATTAAACGCCATGTTACATTCGCTACACAAGTACACCTGGACATCTGCTGGAACAGCGCCATCTATCGAAGATTCCCCTACTTCAGCCGTCATCTCGACTAGCTGTTCCTCTTGGGTGGTCGGTTCTATCTTTGTAGCAATGCTGTCGATTGCCAGGTCCTGCTGTGTTTGAGGTACTTGTTGAATGTAATACCCAGCGCCAGAATCCACGATGACTGTCTCGTTTTGAGCCATCGTTGGCATGTGTCCCATTTGCAGTCTAATGACAGACTCCTTGCCCGTATCTTGACTAATATTCGTCAAGGCACTTTCCGAGGTGTTAACTCTAGGAGGATTAGTAAAGACGATTATCTTATTTGGCACCGGCTGTATTGGGTGTAACACCTTGCATTTCGTCAAGTGAGTCTTCAGTGAAGAGGCCGTTGTAAATATCCTCTTACAATATTGACACTCATGAATACTTGCGCCGGTATGAGTGATCATGTGATCATTAAGAAGACGCTTCATTTTGAACCGTTTGTCACAGATTGTACATTCAAATGGGTTTTCCGTGCTGTGACAAAATACCTTGTGTTTCTGGACCGCGGAAATAAATGAGAAGGTCTTCCCACAGATGTCACATGGGTAAGGGCGATCACCAGTATGTATATTCATATGCTGAATCAGATGGGCCTTGCTGTTGACCTTTAACCCACAGTGAGTACACTTGTACCTGTAAGTACGATCTTCCTTATTTAAATGGATTTGCTCATGGGCAGTAAGATTGCCTTTCTTCTTAAACTTCTGGCCGCAGACGGAACATGAAAATTTACTCTGTCCTAAATGTACGTCCATGTGAAGTTTAACACTCCGCTCAGAACAAAATTTCTTTTCACACATGGGACATTCGATGTTTTTTTCTCCATGTACATTTTGAATGTGCTGAGCCAACAAAATCGGTGTCCGATATTCCCTTCCACATTCTGGACAAAGAGACGAATCAATAAAATGATTTTCCTTAACGTGAGACTCCAGATCCGCTCGATCTTCGCCAACAAAGTCACATTTCCGACATGCATTTTTCTTCCGAGGCGTTTTGCTATGTTTGGATTCTATGTGGTTCCCTAGAGCATAAAAGCTTTGGAAAGGTTTGTGATCACAGTATTCACATTTATATTCTGTCTTTTCTAAAAAGGGTCCATGCTTCGTATCAAGGTGAATCTTCAAGTAGCACTCTTTGTCGAAATGTCTCTCACATATGTCGCAGGAATATTTGCTTTCTGTCATGTGCGCTTCTTGTAGATGTTTGTTGCATTCGGTAAATTTGTCGCAGGCGAAATCACACTGGGAACACCTGTACTTATTCACGACTCTTATTGATTTCTTCGGAGCTTTAGTAATCGTCGTCTGCTTGTTGGCTAGCTTGACCTTTGGAATGACGGCGTAATTCCTCAATTTGTACCTCCGTACAAAATAATCAATGCAGTTGGATGTGATTAATCTTCCTTTGGAGTTTTTGTACCAATTTTCGTCAGTAAATGAAACATCGGTCTCACTTTCGTCCCCATTTTCATCCAGTTCCTCGAAGTTTCCGATATCGTCTAATCTAACGGCATCATCGGCACCCATCTTTTGTTTGATTTTCTCCACCATGTCGTGAGGTAACATCAACTTGAACTTCTGGTTCTTTTCATTAACAATCATAATCTCTTCCTCAACTCCTTGCCCAGAGTTTTTCTTTGTAGAAGCCGGAGAAGAAGTTTCCTTTTTATCTAATTCTTTCTTCTTTGTTGCCAAAGTTGCAGCTTCAATTTTATCGGATTCTTTCTTCTTCGTAACCAGAGTCGAGGTTTCTTTCTCCTCAACTGGTTTTGTCCTTCCTCCTGACAATGCAGAGAAATCAACAACCTTTCCTCTCGTGGAGTATTTCCTCACTGGTGTTTCCGGTTCCCCAGGTTCCTTCTTTATCCTCTTTTTCGTCACCTTTTCCTGTGGATCAGAAACCGCTACCCTTTTTCTACCTTTTTCTGGTGGTGTGTCATTAACTTGTTCTACACTTTCTGGGATATCTGGTTCTGTAATGTATAAATAAACTCACGATAAGAAACAGCTAGGTTTTTTTAAAGTGTTATCCCCCAGGCCCTTATAGTATCCTTGCAGTGTGATGCTATTGTGGATTCATTTATTTTCATGGGTACCAATTTTCGTGGTTTGATGAAAACTGATAAGTTCGTAGATTCATAAATTCGTGGTTCTGAAGTATGCAGCATACAGATCAATGTTAAATTTCAGTTTCTTCGTATATCAAATTTCGTGGATCAAAGCCACCCACATAAACCACAAAAATTGATACCCCACGAATAATAATGAAACCACTGTATTTGGTTCAAATTTGATCCTATCTGAAAGCATCCTTAATATATTCTATAGGGAATGTGATGATATAATTTCATGCCAGAAAATGCTATTATAAAAACTTAAAATACCAGGATGCTATTTCTGGGTAGAACACTTAATTCTAAGTACCTTTTTCTGTCCCTATAAGTGTCAGTCTAGATTTAAAGAATTGATTTTTGAGTGGTTAAGTGAGCGCAAGTTTTAAGGCAATTTTAAGCACAGTTTTGGGCACCTTTTATTGTAATGTACATTGTATGAATGTTTTATTTATTTTTTAAATTTTGTGTGTGATTTATCTATTTTTTTAATTTCACCTTTTAAATATGGTTACACCATCTATACAATTCTTTTATTGACTCATTACCGAGCCACAGTGCAACATCTTTAATCATTTAATAAATTAATTACTTTTCTTTTAAAATATTTATATTGTATATGGCTTTTTCTGAGAGACATAAACAAAGAAAGATAATTATATCTGTCATAAAATTCAAATTGTTTTTGAAATAACTAGAATGTCAGTCTTTCATGGAAGACATATGTTGCCTGCCTCTTCAAATATTTTGTAAATAGGAAGTAGCTAATTTAGGGCCATAAAACTGCTTTACACCATATTGTACCATAGGAGGAAGCTACATGCCAAATATCAAGAGGCTGTGTCATGTAATTGCCAAGAAAACTGCGACAAAAAATTTTGTAATGACGCAGGACGCTGGACGATTGATAGTGTCAAAGTGACTTCTTTACATTGCATGTTGCAGGCAAAATAAAAATTACTTTTTAATTCTTCCCTACCTTCTTGTTCAGGCTGAACATTTACTGTAGAACGTCTCTGACATCTGATTCCAAATTCCTTTAAATAAAAGAAAGCTCTATTTTGAAGAAAAAAAGACAAAATCATAACATTTAATTGTGAGGGACAATTCAACGCAATTGATGTAGTAAAAATATAAACAGTAAAATAGAGGCTTTTCCCTTTGATCTCAGTATCATGGACAGTCTGTGATATAAATAAAAATATTAGGTGGGAGCACTTGATTACTGTAACATCATGTGATGTAATGTCATGTCAGGTGACATTATTCCACTGACAACTTGTAAAAAAAATTCTTATAAAAGAAATATTATATACTTTCCATTTTAATACTATCTACAACTAATCTTGAATCAAACTCAAACTCAAAATCAAGATAATATCAAAATTGAAAGTACATAATTTTCTATGTATCCTGGATAGATATATTTTTTCAATATTTCTTTTTGAACCAATATTTACCCCCAACTGTTTCATTATTTTCAGACTTTGTTGTAACATAAAGTGTCCTTTAAACCCCCAAATGAGGGTATTTTACCCTTTAAGTTAACTTTGACCTTCAAAATTTGATGTTTTCCCCATAATTCTTCAAGAAATGACCTTTAATTTTGCTAAAAATGCCCCCTGGATGAAATTTTGTCAGAAACAATGTCATCTTTAGATAATAATACCTGCTCTATGAGTTCCATGGCCTTGGTTACACTCTGGAGGTCTCCTTGTAGGGAATGCATGCTAGATATGGTGCCAGGAGATACTTAAGACTTTATTGATAATAATACCTGCTCTATGAGTTCCATGGCCTTAGTAACACTCTGAAGGTCACCTTGTAGGGAGTGCATACTTGATATATTGCCAGGAGATACTTAAGTTTACACCTTATTGCCCAACTGTTTCATTATATTCAAACTTTGTTGATAATAATACCTGCTCTATGAGTTCCATGGCCTTAGTGACACTCTGGAGGTCTCCTTGTAGGGAGTGCATGCTAGATATAGTACCAGGAGATACTAAGTACTTTGTGTTCGTCTTCTCTGCTACATCGTGGAACAGTTTGTTAGTGACACCTTTAGAGTTTGCCAGAGAGAGGAGCTGTCTGGAGATCTCTGCAGTTACCTGACTGTAAACCTGTAAGAGAAATATTTTTTTTAAATGATACGCTCCCAAAGGGGGCGATAATGGTAGAAATTTCAATATTTTAGTTGTACTTTGGGCTGAATTTTTCTTCAACTTTGGGTATAGCATGCTTGTTTTCCCAAACTTTCGGCATGTTTATAAAACTTTTTGCTTTGCAAAGTTGGAACATCATCAAGCGCACATGTGACCCGCAAGAAAAGCTAGGTTGTTTTTATTTTCAAATATATTTTGTTTGAATTCATATCGCATTATAAACATTATTAAAAATATTATATTGCTTGTAAAATAATTCTAGATACATTAAGTACTTCGGAAGCGTCATAGGTTAACAAGAGGCTCCCAGGAGCCTGAATCGCTCACCTGGTCTTGATGTTGACCCTATACTTTTGTAGAGCTAAATGAGCTGAACATTTAAGCAAGCAACAGCTTTTCTCTACCAGCAATAGTTTTCATTCTATAGGCCAAAAACACCATTTTTCACCTATAAGGGGCAATAACCCCTATAAGGAGTCATCTGACAACTTTGACCCAATGGAGAATTTTGTAGAGCTAAATGAGCTGAACATTTAAGCAAGCAACAGCTAATCTCTTTCTGCAATAGTTTTCATTCTGTAGGCCAAAAACATGAAAAATCACTATTTTTCAGGGGCCGTAACCCCTATAAGGGGCAACTGACAACTTCGACCGTATGGAGAATTTTGTAGAGCTAAATGAGCTGAACATTTAAGCAAGCAACAGCTAATCTCTATGTGCAACAGTTTTCATTCTATAGGCCAAAAACACCATTTTTCACCTATAAGGGGCCATAACCCCTATAAGGAGTCATCTGACAACTTCGACCCAATGGAGAATTTTGTAGAGCTAAATGAGCTGAACATTTAAGCAAGCAACAGCTAATCTCTATCTGCAATAGTTTTCATTCTGTAGGCCAAAAACATGAAAAATCGCTATTTTTCAGGGACCATAACCCCTATAAGGGGTCATCAGACAACTTCGACCCTATGGAGAATTTTGTAGAGCTAAATGAGCTGAACATTTAAGCAAGCAACAGCTAATCTCTATCTGCAATAGTTTACATTCTGTAGGCCAAAAACATGAAAAATGGCTATTTTTCAGGGACCATACCCCTATAAGGGGTCATCAGACAACTTCGACCCTATGGAGAATTTTGTAGAGCTAAATGAGCTGAACATTTAAGCAAGCAACAGCTAATCTCTATCTGCAATAGTTTTCATTCTATAGGCCAAAAACATGAAAAATGGCTATTTTTCACCTTTAAGGGGCCGTAACCCCTGTAAGGGGTCATCTGACAACTTAGACCCTATAGAGACTTTTGTAGAGTTAAATGAGCTGAACATTTAAGCAAGCAACAGCTAATCTCTATCTGCAATAGTTTTCATTCTGTAGGCCAAAAACATGAAAAAATGCTATTTTTCACCTTCAAGGGGCCGTAACCCCTATAAGGGGTCATCTGACAACTTTGACCGAATGGGGACTTTTGTAGAGCTTTTGATGCTGAATCAGTAGCGTGGCCTCAGATTTCCTCTATCTCTTATACTTTTTGATTTATAAGCCAAAAACAGTAGTCTGACCCCCCTGGTCTATTTTTAGTAACGGCGGCCATGTTTTTTAACGGATCAAAAATCAAAACACAAGTTTGGTGCAGGACACCCTAAGGATCATTCATACCAAGTTTCATTAAATTCTGTTTGGTAGTTTCAGAGGAGAAGATTTTTGAAAAATTGTTAACAGACGACGACGACAGACGACGACGACGACGACGGACGCCAAGTGATGGTAATAGCTCACATGGACCTTCGGTCCAGGTGAGCTAAAAACCTGCCTCATATTATATTAACAAGATAAATGTGTTTTCAGAAATCTTGACTTGAATAATGTGGTCTTGAAATTATTCATTGGGTCCCATTTACCATGGAAGCATTCATCTCTAAAGGCCCGGCTAGTTGAACCCTGTACTTATGGGGCCAGTTTGTACTCAGAATTTGTCTTTAAAACATGTGGTCCATAGTATATAAAAATATTAACTTTTAAGGCATGTGTCCAATGGCACTTAGGAAATGTACACTTTATACCTTATTCGTACAAAAAATCTGCATGTGTAAAATAAAGAGCTGAAAATAGGAAATTAAGTGAAATTTTCAAAGTTAAAGGGCTGTAGCTTGGTCAAAAATTGGTGGAGCAAAATGAAACCTAAACTTGCTTCGTATTTCATCATAATTGACTAACATACCAAATTACCAATTATCAGCCCAATATCTATAAGCATTAGTAATAAAGTGAAAAAAGTGATTTTGTTAGGATGCATGGAAAGACTGATTACTATAGAGTGGCAATGTACAACTAAAATAAAATTATGCTAATTCAGCATAACTAATCCTGGATTCTTAAGTTGGTGGTTCTGAAATCTTCAGCATACAAATCATCATTAAATTTCCTAATCGTTGGGTATCAAATTTCGTGGTTCAAGGCCACCCACAAAAACCACGAAAATTGATACCCCACAAATAATAATGACACCACAGTATTAACCTGTATATCTGTTAGATTTCTTTGTAGGTTCAGATTGTCTGTAAACGTATCCAAGTCTGCCTCCTCTGAATTATTTGTAGTATTTCCTGTAATAAATCAAATCACATCAGGGTTATTGAAAAGTTTCTAATATTTCTTGTTTTGTTTACTTTCCATCAATTAACTTTTACCCGGTATATGATAAAATATGCATGTAGTTTTTTAATTGTACATTATCTGGTATTCTAAGTACTTTCTTCAACGTTGACTTCATGGACATTATCAAAACTTCATATCACTCATTTTTTAAGACTATATCATCATGGGTTCTTATGAATCCATTATATGATGATTAAAGATGAATTTTTATCTGTGAATCTAAGATATCAGATGTGTGTGCTTCTCGTGGCAGTGTTTACATGGAATGTTTCATGCATGTCCTGTAGGACTATAAGATAACATTCATCTGACACAAATACTTTCCAAGAGACTGTCAACAAATCAGAATTAATAAAAATCTGTCAAAGTCAAAAAATGGCAGAATTTTGTTAAAATGGAAGTAGATGAGTGACTGACCTGAAATTGGATCCCATGTTATAGAACCACACCCTGACGCTGTATTCACATATCAAATGGCTTGAGTAGTTGCTGAGAAAACTATTATGAAAATTTCTTCCCCCCACCTCACCATTTTATAACCTGGATTTTTCACTCTGAGAAATCCTGCCAATCATTGACGTCAAATAATAAAGTAATTATGTATTCATTTATTTTCATGGGTTTCAATTTTCATGGTTTGATGAAAAAGGACCATTTCGTGGCTTCTTAAATTCCTGGTTCTGAAGTCTGCAGCATACAGATCAATGCTAAATTTCCTTTTCGTGGGGTATTTAATTTCATGGGTCAAGGCCATCAACGAAAACCACGAAAATTGATAACCCACGAATAAAAATGAAATCACAGTATTTACTTGACTCATCAAACATGCAGTTATCAATATTTTCATCAAAAGCTGGATCAAACTCCTCCAGTAGTAACTCCTCCTTGGACCATATTTCTCTGCAAACATCATAGAAAAAATAATAATGACAATACGGTGAAGAGATTAATTGAACACATTATGAAATATACAGGAAAATTTTGTTCATGTGAAATTCACCTGAAAATTTAATGTGAATTTCATGTTCAATCAATGAGAAATTTAATGTTAATTAATTTGAGATTGTTTCAATTAGTTTGTGACAGTGTTGTACTAAGATGATCACCTTTTTATCTCTATTGTGTCTTACAACTATGTTGTGTGTTGTGTTACTAGACCCTTAGATCGAAATGGAAGAGAGAAGTTTGGCGCCATAAAACCTGGTTCATTCCATCATTTTTTTTTTCCCAAATGCCTCTGACAAGTCAGGACCATTGCGATCCTCAATATCTCTGGTATGTCTTTGCCTTGTTTTGTCTTTTGTTCTTGGATATATGAGATTGAACATCCCAGTTCAGTAGTTTTGTTGGTACCTTTATTCATGTGAAGAAATGCTTTCCACAATTTAAATTTTCTTTCACTTTCATGCAACTCTATAACTATTAAGTAAAAATCTCATTTTTCAAAATTATCATGTGAAATTCACATAGAAAAAGTTAATGTGAATTCACATGATTTTCATGTGATATTAACATGGAGTTCACATGAAACTGCTTGGTTTTCAGCTGTTTTAATGTGTTTGTCAATTGTGTTTATTTGTGCTGTTCTCTGTGTTTACCGGTTTTGTTTTTTCATGAATTTGCATTTGATTCCTTTTCTTCCTACAAATATTACTTTTTGAGCAAAGCAATTTTGTGTGTTTTTTTAACTACATTGTGAAAAATACACTGAGGTTTATTTAAGGGACAAGTTTATCATTTTATACTAGAAAATAATGAGATGTGGAATAAGTGTAGGCAACACAGCCCACAATCAAGCAGCAATTCAGAAAAACCAAATGGACCACCACCAACAGCCTTCAACGAGGCCAGTAGTAATAAACATGATAAATAACATCAAAAGAACCTTGGTTTAGAATTGGCTTTCCCTTCCCGGCCACAGATTTCTATATGATGTATAAAGTGCTCTCGTCTTCTCCTAGTAAAGCCACATTTGGGACAGTGATAGTGGCACTGGACAGTAGACACAACACTGTCATCCTTAGCCTTCAGTTGACAGTCCAAATAACAGGGTAGTACAAAGTAACCTAAAAATAGAACAGGGTAATACAAAGTAACCTAAAAATAGAACAGGGTGATACAAAGTAACTTAAAAATAGAACAGGGTAATATAAAGTAACCTAAAAATAGAACCAATAGCTATAAATAGATCAAATAACAGGTCAATGCAATACCCAGATTGCGCGTTCCAAAATAGCCGCCATTTTACTGGAAAACTTGTACCTACTCTCTGATGAATGAAACAGGGAAACCTGTTCCTTTCTCTCCAACCCCTAGGAAATGTGTGTTTTTATATTTCTTTAACCATTACAAATTGAAGAACAAGACTTATTATTAAATTTTCTTTCAATTTTTCTTGAGATAAATCGGTAAACATGTTGCTTCCATTGCTCCCAATGTTCTGACGTCAGATCTTACCTCAGTTGACCTTTGACATTTGGACATTCTAATATACGGAATGGATGAACTTGCGATTGGTCTATAGAAAAAACTTAAGATATCAATATAGACTGGAAGTAAAACAAAAACTTTCTGACAGATTTCCAAACAATTTAAATATAATCCTCCAATGATACTCAACTAATATGTAAAATTTTAGATAATTTTCTACCCTTTAAAGTTTTTTTTTCAATGAAATCCCCCAAAATTTTCATCTCTATATTTTTATATCATCAAATATCCTTTGCTTAATTACAATAACATACCATTACATGGAATTCTCCTGGCCCAATGAGTATAGTAGTGAGTCCTTATCTTCATGGGATAGGCAGGGGCATATCGATCCTTCAAACACAAGGAACAGTGGATCCTCTTATTACAACAGTTAGGTAGCTGGCATTTATTGTGGCACAGGTCAGATAACCCTCTCACTATAGAAATATGTGGCTGAAAAAAAGTTAATTTGTTCAAACTTAAAAGGATATCGATCAATTGTTTGTTACAGAGTGGTATAGATGTATCTAAGTACAACTGTTTTCTAAATTCTAGTTTAGGGCTATTCCAGAAATAAATGTATGGGGAGGGGTCGGAAGGCACTTTTTTTTTATACTCACCATGCATAAAATTTTAATTTTTTTTCCCTTTATGTTGCATTTGAGAAATATCTAAAAATACCACCACCCATACAATTTTCTTTTTCAATGATCTTTGGCAATATGACTGGTGTGCTATAGCAAGCAGGAACTGCTTAATCTTCCAGAGCACCTGAGTTCACTCTCGTTTCGACTTGAGTTCATGTTGCTGAATGCAGTTTTGTTGTTATGTGAGTGTTTTTTTTGGTTGTTGTGTGGTTTCATTCGTTATGATTTTTTTGTCTACCGATTTTGTCTTTGTCTCTTCGATAAAATGATATTTGATTACCCCTTTGGTACACCTTTGCTTCTTAAAAGGTTATAGATCAAATGTTTGTTACAGAGTGGTATATGATAAATTAGAATTTACAACTGCAGTTCTAAATTCTAATTTATCACAATTTCCGAAAATTTGTCAAAGGTTAAAATGCCTGGATTTCATTTAAAAGAAAGTAGGCGAGCAACAGACCTGAAATTGAATCCAACACACATGCTGATGATGCATACTAATACCAAGTGGCTTTATCAGATTACTAGTTGCTGAGAAAAATTATTTAAATATTTCCAACTTTCAGCATTCACCATTTCAAAACCCAGATTTTTCACCCCATGTGTGTGTTGGTGTTACACATCCTTTATTGATGCACATGGGCCATGTAAAGCTGTCAGTTTTAATGGTGGAGGAAACCACCAACCTTGGGCAGGTGACTGACTTTTCACACCGTGAAATCCTGTTTAAAATTTTAAGAGGTACATATGTCTGACAAAAACTCATTATCCATCATGCAGACCTTATAGTGTCCCTGAATAAGAATGTGTCCAAATGACTTGTTGCTAAATGTAATTCCTTGTATTCTTATTTATGTGGTTGGCTGACATCAACATGAACATGATGAACCAAGAAAATTAATACATGTATGCCACAAAAAATAATGCAATCACAGTACCTTCAATGTAGTTTGTTCTGTAATAGGAGGAACATCAGATATGGTCTGATAAGCTTTCTTAAGATGTTCAGGGTCGACTGGATAGCTGGTTGCTGTAGAGGATTCTTTCCCCTGCCCGTCCTCGCACCTCCAAACATGGCATATGACGGACTTCCTGTCCGTGTGAAGACCGTCACACTGAGGACAATGATAATGAGGCTCTCCCACATTGTCACATGACTTCTTACATAGTTTTATTTCTTTTCCTGTAAATAAAAGAGTAAGTGATTTAAAGCTGTATACATGTGTACCTGTATACAAAGTATACAAGACTAGTATACAGTATACAAAATACATATTTTTATCAAATTTAAATGGATCATGTGGATTGTATTTTAAAGTTAAATTTATTGTTGTGTAAATGCTAGTAACTGAAGATGCATAAAAAGATACTGTATAACCGGTTATTTTTGCAGTGTGAAATTTTTGCGGATTAGAATGAAAATTCTGAAATTTGATTTTTGCTGATTTTAATTTTTGCGGTTTAATATCTTCAATAAAACTTAAATGTGTCTTTTTTTATTTATAATTAGCTTTATAACTTTAAATAGATTGCTCAGCTCTATCATTTGGTTTACATGTTTTGATTAGGTGTCATTAAGTGGTCATACTGACCGCTATGTAAACATACATGGCTTTTACAGTAACTAACAATTCAATAAAAGCGATTTTAATTTTTGCGGTCAAGGATCAACCGAGAAATAACGCAAACATTAAATTACCACAAAAACAAGAGGCTCCCAGGAGCCTAAATCGCTCACCTGGTCTTGATGCCGACCCTATATTTTGTAGAGCTAAATGAGCTGAACATTTAAGCAAGCAACAGTTTTTTCTTTATCTACTATAGTTTTTATTCTATATGCCAAAAACACAAAAAACTGTTATTTTAAGGGCCGTAACCCCTATAAGGGGTCACCTGACAACTTCAACCCTATGGAGACTTTTGTAGAGCTTTATGCGCTGAACATTTAAGCAAGCAACAGCTTTTCTCTATCTGCTATAGTTCTCATTCTAAAGGCCAAAAACATGAAAAAAGGTTATTTTAGGGGCTGTAACCCCTATTAAGGGTCATCTGACAACTTCAATCCTATTGAGACTTTTGTAGAGCTAAATGAGCTGAACATTTAAGCAAGCAACAGCTGTTCTCTATCTGCTATAGTTTTCTTTCTATAGGCCAAAAACATGAAAAAACATCATTTTAGGGGCCGTAACCCCTATTAGGGGTTATCTGACAACTTCGACCCTATGGAGACTTTTGTACAGCTAAATTAGCTGAACATTTAAGCAAGCAACAGCTTCTCTCTATCTGCAATAGTTTTCATTCAATAGGCCAAAAACATGAAAAAACATATTTCAGGGGCCGTAACCCCTATAAGGGGTCATCTGACAACTTCGACCCTATGGAGACTTTTGTAGAGCTAAATGAGCTGAACATTTAAGCAAGCAACAGCTTTTCTCTATCTGCAATAGTTTTCTTTCTATAGGCCAAAAACATGAAAAAACATCATTTTAGGGGCCGTAACCCCTATAAGGGGTCATCTGACAACTTCGACCCTATGGAGACTTTTGTAGAGCTAAATGAGCTGAACATTTAAGCAAGCAACAGCTTTTCTCTATCTGCAATAGTTTTCATACTATAGGGCAAAAACATGAAAAAACGCTATTTTTCACCTTTAAGGGGCTGTAACCCCTATAAGGGGTCATCTGACAACTTGGACCAAATGGAGACTTTTGTAGAGCTTTTAATGCTGAAGCAGCAGGGTGGCATCAGATTTCATCTATCTCTTATACTTTTTGATTTACAAGCCAAAAACAGTAGTCTGACACCCCTGGTCTATTTTTAGCAACGGCGGCCATGTTTTTCGACGAATCAAAAATCCCCACATCAGTTCTGTGAAGGATACCCTAAGGTACCATCAGACCAAATTTGGTTCGAATCTGTTCAGCCGTTTCAGAGGAGAAGAAGTTTGAAGAAAAGTTAACGACGACGACGGACGACGACGGACGACGACGACGGACGCCAAGTGATGGTAATAGCTCACATGGCCTTTGGCCAGGTGAGCTAATTACAGTTATACGGTACCAAATAGTTTATAATTTAGAGTACTGTGCATAAATAAATTTTACTAAAAATTATTATGGATGTATAATAGAAAATAGTTAAGGATCTTTTTAAATAAAAGAAATAAGGATCATTATAAATATAACTAGATACCAGGGAGATGATAGCCATCTCCAAGGGCCCCGCTACCAGCCTCATATTTCAGTCACTGGTAACAATTTGTCAAACAAATGAATACCTAAACTTGATCAGTTTATTATCTACAAGGAACAATAACAAGAGGCTCCCAGGAGCCTGAATCGCTCACCTGGTCTTGATGTTGACCCTATACTTTTGTAGAGCTAAATGAGCTGAACATTTAAGCAAGCAACAGCTTTTCTCTACCTGCAATAGTTTTCATTCTGTAGGCCAAAAACACCATTTTTCACCTATAACCCCTATAAGGAGTCATCTGACAACTTCGACCCTATGAAGACTTTTGTAGAGCTAAATGAGCTGAACATTTATGCAAGCAACAGCTAATCTCTATCTGCAATAGTTTTCATTCTGTAGGCCAAAAACATGAAAAATGGCTATTTTTCAGGGGCCGTAACCCCTATAAGGGGTCATCTGACAACTTCAACCCTATGGAGAATTTTGTAAAGCTAAATGAGCTGAACATTTAAGCAAGCAACAGCTAATCTCTATCTGCAATAGTTTTCATTCTGTAGGCCAAAAACATGAAAAAATGCCATTTTTCGGGGGCCGTAACCCCTATAAGGGGTTATCTGACAACTTCGATCCTATGGAGACTTTCGTAGAGCTAAATGAGCTAAACATTTAAGCAAGCAACAGCTAATCTCTATCTGCAATAGTTTTCCTTCTGTAGGCCAAAAACATGAAAAATGGCTATTTTTCACCTTTAAGGGGCTGTAACCCCTATAATGGGTCATCTGACAACTTCGACCCTATGGAGACTTTTGTAGAGTTAAATGAGCTGAACATTTAAGCAAGCAACAGCTAATCTCTATCTGCAATAGTTTTCATTCTGTAGGCCAAAAACATGAAAAAATGCTATTTTTCACCTTTAAGGGGCCGTAACCCCTATAAGGGGTCATCTGACAACTTTGACCAAATGGAGACTTTTGTAGAGCTTTTGATGCTGAATCAGTAGCGTGGCCTCAGATTTCCTCTATCTCTTATACTTTTTGATTTATAAGCCAAAAACAGTAGTCTGACCCCCCTAGTCTATTTTTAGTAACGGCGGCCATGTTTTTTAACGGATTAAAAATCAAAACACAAGTTTGGTGCAGGACACCCTAAGGATCATTCATACCAAGTTTCATTAAATTCTGTTTGGTAGTTTCAGAGGAGAAGATTTTTGAAAAATTGTTAACAGACGACGACGACGGACGCCAAGTGATGGTAATAGCTCACATGGACCTTCGGTCCAGGTGAGCTAAAAAAGTGTAGAAAATAAAATTGCAATGGATTTTCTAACTTCAAAGTGCAATAGCTCCCATAAAAATTTTATTGAATTTTCAAATTTCAAAGGGCCATAACTCCCATAAAAAATTGTGGACCAGCACGAAACTCAAACTTGATCTGTAACTCATCAAGGTAAACTCACATACCAAAAATCAATTCATTATCTATAAGTGTTTAGAAAAAAAGTGCGGAAAACTGAAATTTTAGTGAATTTTCTAAGTTCAAAGGGCCATAACTCCCATAAAAATTTGTGGACCGGCACATAACTCGAACTTGATCTGTAACTCATCAAGGTGAACTCACATACCAAAAATCAGTTCATTATCTATAAGCGTTTAGAAAAAAAGTGCGGAAAACTGAAATTTTAGTGAATTTTCAAAGTTCAAAGGGCCATAACTCCCATAAAAAATTGTGGACTGGCACGAAACTCAAACTTGATCTGTAACTCATCAAGGTAAACTCACATACCAAAAATCAGTTCATTATCTATAAGCATTTAAAAAAAAAGTCCGGAAAACTGAATTTGTTACGGACGGACGGACGGACGGACACACGGACGGACGGACAGACTGATTACTATAGGGCGTCCGCAACAAAGTTGCGGGGCCCTAATTATAGACATGAAAGCCAGTATCTATTTCAGCAAATTTTAGGCTTATATCTGTTTATGAATGAGTCCATCATTTTAAATATTGCAATTAATAGTAAACTTGTAAATATTAAATACCACAGACTTTTACCTTCAGCTATTATTGACGATGGCAATTTTATATCTGGTAACTGAATCACTGATGTGTCTTTTCCCTGGAAAAAAAATCATTTAAGTTCTGAAGTTTTCAGCATGCAAAGAAGTGTTGAATTTCCTTTTCTTGGGGTACAAAATTTTGTAATTCAGACCCATCCACAAAAATTGATACCCCATGAAAAATAATGAAACCACAGTAGTGATTTACATGTTAACCATTTAGATCATGATAAAAAGTATGTGTATATTCTTTTTATACCTAACATAGAAGAAGTATACGCAACACAACCTACAATATAAATGATATTTTAAAAAGTCTGAAAAGAAAACAGCCAGCATACATTAAATAACCCTCAAATTTTTATTTTCTTATTAAAACACCATTTAACTTGAGTTATATCTTTTCAATTTACTCCATTAGTGTCAAAAATATCAGGACACTGGGCTCTGTCCCCATAACAGTGTGCCACTCTGTCCTCTCCATGATAAAACTAGAACTGAAGTTATCTCACAGAAATCAGAGGCTCCAAGATGCAGTAAATGAAAATAACATTAATAAATCATATCCCTTCTTTTAATTTGTGGTCAGAATAAAATACAGCTTCAATATTTTCCTACCTTCAAGGCTGTTTAAATGTTTTTATTTTTGTCAAACATTAAGGTATACCATAATTTTTCTCAATAAAGATGTTCCCAAAAAAAGAGATCTATTCAATTACCGTGACTACCAACACACCAAATGCATGTTAGACATAGTACTATGGATTCTTTTTATTTTCATGAGTACCATTTTCGTGTTTTGATGAAAAAGGATCAGTTCATGGATTCTTAAATTCATTGTTTTGAAATCAGCAGCAGATCAATGTTAAATTTCCTTTTCATGGGGTATCAAATTTCATGGGTCAAGGCCACCCATGAAACAATGAAAATTAATACCCCATGAATAATAATGAAACCACATGCACAGTAAATAGAGGGATGAATATGGATGGAGTGATGTGACTCCTATACCTGCCTTCATCAGACAAACAAATAAATGTTCACATAAACCTACCATCTTCTGAGCGTGTGCTATCAGATGTTTGAAGATTGGTATCCTCTTAAGAAACGTTGTGTCGTCACATATAGGACAATGATAGTGGGACTCTGATCGACATTTACGAATACATTTCATTACCAGTAACCCTGTAAATACAAAAAAAATCTGTAAGAGTCAAAAATGATCGGATTTCGTTAAACAGGAAGTAGGTGAGCAACAGACCTAAAATCGAATCCCACATTATGGGACCCCACCCTGATACCAAATATCAAGTGGCTGTGATTAGTAGTTGCTGAGACAACTGTTGCAAAATTTTTTTTCCCGCCCGCCCGACATTCACCATTTTATAACTCGGATTTTTCACTCCGTGAAATCCGGCCAAAAATGGGATAACATGCAAGTTAAGCTATCTATCGCTGTATGAAAATGCACCAAGCCCCCCTAAACCAACCACTGTTTACCTTCAAATTGGATACCATGGTTAAAATGTTTCATCTCAAGGTGATCTCGTATCTTAGCTGGGGCCGCAGGCTTGTGTTGACTCGGCTCACAGAAGGGGCAATGAACCGCTTTACAGCCACACGACTCATCAGTGCAGTAGGACAACTGAATCGTATCTTCAAGGGAGATAATTGATTTGGTATCATTCCAAAATATCTGGTCATTTGTTCCTCCATTCTGATTGTCTGAAAATAGAATAAAAAATCTTTCTTTGCTGATATTTATACATGTACATACATTTGTGTACATGTACATTTGCACCAGGCAGTTATAAATTTCTGGATCAAGACCACCCATAAAAACAATGAAAATTGGTATCCAACAATTATTAATGAAACCACAGTTATTGGGTATTTGAGTTCGCGTTGTTAATTGATATTCAGGTGTTTTTTTGTGTTTCTATGTACATGTTGACTGGTTTTTGTCTTGTTCTTGTTGGTGCTATTTCTGGTTTTATATCTTCCCTTTCAAATTTTGACATTCGGATGCCCCATTGGTACCTCTGCTTCTTTTAAGGATATAAACCTGATGATTCTGAAAAAAATTACAGTAATTCCAAAACTAGACCAGTGGGCATCCTCAAACAATAACTATACCTTCCGTTTTCTGTTTTTCTTCTAGTGGTTTTCTACTGAGCAGTGAAACCATGCGCTGAGGAGTTGACTTTGGAGAGGCTTCATCTTTCACAGTCTGTAATTATAAACAAAACATATTCATTGTTTAAACTTTGCAATATCTAAATCATTGTACAATGTAGATACATGTATAACGTTGAGCGAGCGAGCAAGAAAAACAGCCAGCAGGAACTACAGTCACATTGAAGGATACTGGCTGTTTTCCATTGTGGATTTTTTAAATTGTTGTTGTTTATATTGTAGGTTGTGTCGCATACACTTATTCCATGTATCTCATTATCTTCATGTATGTCTTATTGATTACAGTTGCAGCATTTACTAAATGACAAATCTTTTATTTTCCTTACAACCATTCAATGGTTAGCATTATGATAAGCATTATTTTGAGACATTAATACATGTAATATGGGGTGCAAGCCCCAATATAAACAAGAACATCATTTTTTTTTCCACAAGTGGAATAGTTTTTTTTCTTTCCATATCCAGCCCGCAAGTGTTGTCCCATCATGCTGACTAGAGACTGAGAGGAAAAATGACGAATCTCGCATTGAAAAATTTACATAAAAAATATATAGTGAATGTTATGTCTGTTTCTAATCAAATATGTTTGTATGTATATTATGCCTCATAAGAGGTCCTTTAATTTGGAAATAAAGTATCTCCTTTTTCTTATAATGGATAACAATCTGTTTTCTGATAAATATGAAAAACATTTTTGGTGTACTATTGAATAATTTTTTTTTACATGACAGACAAATGACAGAAAGCAATTTTACGATGTATTCTCTGAGTGATTTAATGGTCAAGTACAAAATACCTGATCCAGAATGTAGGGACAGGTACAACTGTTTACATTTTATAATTTATGTTTGTATTGTAAATGTATGCTGTTATCCCTAATTGGGACATGTTTGCATTAATAAACTGATTTAATATAATAATAAATTAAGTTTGGGCCAAAAAAAAAAAGTAGGTGAGTTTACTGTCACCCGACCCTACCTAATTTTTACCCCCCTACCCTAAAGTTTTTTTGAGCATTTTCCATTAAGCACTATTAAAGTCACAAAGCTGCCCCCATAGACTCAAGGTAAAAAAAAATTATAAAAAAAAAATAATTTTCTACCTACCGACATGACCGACCCTATTTTTTTTCAGCATGTGACAGTAAACACACATACTTTTTTGTTTGGCCTTGTCATCTTTTTTGACACAGCATTTTTTTAAAATTCTCTGCAGTTTTCTTTCAAAAGTAATACTTTTTGGTCAGTTGCAATTGTTTGAAAACATAACAGTTTAGTCAGAGGTTTAACAAGAAATTTTGTCGGTGCACCTCTTTTAAAATTGCATATAGATGAGATTTTCCCTCCTCTTAAACTAAAAGTAGGTCTAAAAATGCCCCAAGGAACCAATTTTAGCACACAACCGATTTCATGAACACCGTCTCCCAAATCAAGAGACACTCTTCTGATTTAGAGGTAGAAAATGTATAACTGCTAAATGAAAAGTCTCCCAATCGGGAGAGAGTCTCCTGACATAGACCTGTATATTAAATAGATTTGCAACTTGTTAATTGTCCAGTATATGTGTGAAAATATCACTGGTTTATAAATGAGAGTTTGTTTATTTTTCTAACTTCTTTTATGCCTTTCTATGGAATTAACCAGAATAAATTACATTAAACAGATAAAAGATTAAGGAACATCTGTGTGAAAATTTTATTTAATTTGGTTTAGAAATAAACTTTTTGTGACAATTTAAAGTGGAAACTTTACAAAATTTTTGAAAAATATTGTATTTTCGTGAAAACTTGGGTAGTATGGGCTCTTTTGATACTCCTCTAAAGTGCTTAAGGTTATAAAAGTTATTTTAACACACGTAAAATCTCAAAACATTTAAGAATGGCTGTAAAAAAGAATCATGTAAAAATCTTTAATGGTTTTTGAGATATTACAGTGTAAAGTTGTACATTTCAAATTGTTTATTTTGTACAAAATCTCGTTTCTTTGCATGAGATATTGTGAGATTTCACCAATTTGCAAATCTATTTATATACAGGTCTACGCTCCTGATAAGGGGATTGTCTCCTGATCGGAGAATAATTCCTAGCTGTTTTGGTAGAACTAGTGATTGGTAAGCACGTTCTTTGACGGTTGTTGATCTGACTTTGAAGTTGCGTCTTACAATTGCTAATGTTTTGTTGGCTTTTGCTGTATCATGTATGTGTGTATTCCATTTTAGATCTGATGATAGTGTTATGTCAAGATATTTTTGCAGTTTGTACAGTTTCAAGAATCTGGCCGGATATGTAACAACCTTTGCAATGTAGCTTGCTAACATCTTCCTATCTGTAAATCATAACAATCTCAAAATATTGCTACTGATTCTATGTAAAATCTGTCTGAATGGTGATATCAATAAAATAGTATTGGTCAGAACACAAGCGTCCACAAACATGGCGCCTTTTCCGATAACCGGAAGTTTTAGAACAAGGTCATCATTTGAAAGTGCGTTTCGTTCCCAGCTAATAATTATACCCAAAAATTAAAATATGCCACCCAAAAGAAAAATCATCTCCCCTGGAAAAATTGAAAAACCTAACACAAGTGAAGGAAGAAAAAAAGCAACAGAACAGAAAGACCAATCAGTATTATTTTTCAATTTTCTTTTTATTTAATTACAATAATATGATACAGGTTAAACCTGATAAGCTCCCGCAGATAAAGTAACTTTCTTATATATATATCTATGGTGCCTCATATCCACTGAACAAGGAAGTGAATTGCTTCGGACGCGGACCTCAAAGAACGCATCCGTAAACAAAGAATATTTGTACTTTCATTTTCGAATGCAAAGCCGGCTAGAGAGAAAATAACAAAAACAAATTTGTTCACTGAGGACAAAGTAAATATATTGCATTGGCTACTGGGAATGACATTTGTCTGCTGAATTTGTTTGGTTGACCAACGCCAGCAACATCCGCAAAAACCATGGAGGGATTCAGAGCTGCCCTTAAGGCATGCTCTGTTACCAACTAACACAGCTCCCATAGTGAAAATGATTTTAATTGTAAAATTCCGTTTATTTTAATTGTACATAGCGTTAGAAAACGACTGTGTTGCCCGACACGCGTCCAAAGTTTTCGCGGAGCCATCCACATTCGGAAACGAATCCGGCTCCTTACCTGGAAGAAGAAGAAGAATGCACCGCTTTTTTGGGGGTTTTGGTTTGCGTAAATTAGAATGACAGGTTCCCGCGCTTCTGTCATTTTGTTTTGATAGACGCGACCTCTAGTGGACGCCAATAATAAAAATATCCCTGATGTCCTAATTTTTTATTCAAATTCTTTACATTTAAAACATTTCATAGCTGGAAATACTTGAAATAATTTATATTAATACAATAACTATGTTTATCATTTTTTAAATTGAGAAATTCCCAAAAAGGAATTTAATTTTGCATTCAGTGTTATTGGGTGCGAATTTTTGACTAGCTTATACGTCTTCCGGTTGAAGGCATCATACTCAGTCTATTTAGCTCCCGCTAAGCGGGAGCTTATAATATGAGGCAGGTAAATCCTGTTACGCTCCCGATGTTTCAATTAATTTTTTTTGGGGTTCAAAAATAAAAACAAGCTAGCTTTTCTTGTGGGTTACGTGAGCGTTTAATGACTTCTTAAATTTTCAAATATAAAAACGTTATAAAGACGCCGAAAGTTCGGGAAAACAAGCGCGTGCTATACCGGACGTTGAAGGAAAATTCAGCTCATAGTACAACTAAAATATTGACATTTCTACCATTATCGCTCCCTTCCGGAGCGTAATATGTGACAGGTTAAACCTTCGACGCTCCCCAAGTAACAATTAGTTTTTTTTTCATTTTTTGTTCAGAAATAACCTAAAGCTAACTAGCTTTTCTTGTGGGTCAGGCGTGCGTTTAATGAAGTCTAAAATCAGTCAGGGGCATTACTTAAATTAGTGATTTTTAAATCACTTATTCAAGTAGCATTTCAAAATGCTAAAGATATTTCCAAAAACATAAATTTTCAAAAGAACAGTTTAAGAAAATTTATATTAATGAATGAATATTGAAAAAAGATATAATAAGCTTCTTTAAACCTACAAAATTATAGATTTGGCTGCCACCTGTTATCAGTATTTCCCCAAAATATGCGATTTTCTGATAAAAGAAAGACCAAAAATAATAACCTATTACTTCACTTTCTGAATTTTCCCAGCTGTGGCAATAATTTTCCCATTAAGTTCAATATCATAGGTTTCTGATTATGTAATTAATTACCCATGTTCGCGATCAAAATCTTCATGTTCGCGATGCCTGAAGATAGCAGGTGTTACCTAACAAAATTCTACTTAAAAAGGTGATTTTTTAAAGGTAAAAATTAATATGATACTTAAACAAGTGATTTGGAGGGTAATTATCCAAAATTCAGTTCAGGGTCATGTCCTGCCATGACTGGACATTCCATTATCTAGACAGGGGTGTGTGCTATCTTTAATTATACAATAAGACTCAGACTTATCCATAAAATTTAAAATGAAGAACATTAAAATAAAATCACTGTTATAGGTAGTTCATTTGTAATACTCGAACAAGTGATTTTAAAAGAGAGGTAACTCTAGCTTTGAAAGGAAAATAACTTAATAATACTTAAACAAGTGATTAAAAAATCACTGATTTAAGTAAGGCCCCTGACTGAAAATTTTCAAAGAAAAAAGTGTTAAAGATACACCGAAAGTTCGGGAAAACCAGTGTGCAAAAGTTTAAACTGGACGTTGAAGGAAACCTCAGCTGGTAGTACAACTAAAATATTGACATTTCTACCCTTAGGGCTGTTCCAGCAAAACATACATGGGACAGGGGGAAGGCAAATTTGAATGGCCGCTATGGGTGGGCTTTAAAAGTTTGTGTAAACTCAATGAAAATTAAATTCTATCGGTGGCTCCCCTTTCAAAGAAGTGCCTTCCCCCCGTCCCATGTATGTTTTGCTGGAACAGCCTTTAGCGCCCCCTTCAGGAGCATATCAAAAATATTTAGGAGAGTTCGTCGATCTCATTAGTGTTTCAAGGATTCGTGTTCAAAGTCAAAAACTAGTTCAATAATATGAGGCAGGTAAAACCTGTTACGCTCCCGGGGTTTCAGTTAATTATTTTTTTTGGGGTTCGAAAATAAAAACAAACTAGCTTTTCTTGTGGGTTACGTGAGCGTTTAATGACGTCTAAAATTTTCAAAGATAAAAACGTTAAAAAAAGACACCGAAAGTACGGGAAAACAAGCGCATGCCATACCGGACGTTGAAGGAAAATTCAGCTCATAGTACAACTAATATATTGACATTTCTACCATTATCGCTCCCTTCGGGAGCGTATTATATGTTGTTCAAATAATAAAACCCTCTTTAGTTGTAAGGCTTTCTTATGATTTTTGTTGTTACGCCTTGAAAATCAAAATATAATTGTTAGCCTTCCCCGTAACGGCCTAATTATTTTGACTAAACCCCCTTATGCTTACTTACTTGTTAGGGTTTTAATGGGATTAACGTAATGGAGTAGCCGACCTCCAAATTTATTTCTATGTTTGAGAGTGTTTGGGTGCGAGTTTTGAGTTCCTGCAGATATAATATGAGGCAGCTTAAACCTGTGATGCTCACGAAGTTAGAATTATTAATGTTATTCATTTTTTGGGGGGTTCAAAATAAAAACAAACAAGCTTTTCTTGTGGGTTAAGTGTGCAATTATAATGATGTCTAATATATATATTTTTTTAAGCGTTGAAAAGATGCCCAAAGTTGTGGAAAACAAGCGTGCTTAGCTTGAGTCTGTGAAGCAAAATTCAGCTCATAGTACAACTTAATATTGACATTTCTACCATTATTGCTCCCTTCAGAAGCGTATTATTAATATTTTTATTGTAAATTCGTGCTGTGTAAAAATATTAAGTTTTTAAACACAAAATTTGATTTTAAATTATGATATCATGATTATCCTGAACTACATAGTACAGTCCAAGATCAAAATAGTGACAATATTACCGTTCAAACTTATATTTTATTCAATGAAAAATTATGCAAGCTGGAGACTTCAAAATATCCTTGAGAAAAGCAATGAACTGGAAAATGACGTAAGAATACATGCTCTCCAAACATCTAGGGAAACTTTTCCTTCAAAAACATGTAACTTACTTTAATATTTTATTTGTAGTGTGAAGATGAATCTAACAAATTTGAGATGGAGCTAGAATGGTGTGTACATCAATTAGAACTCGGTCTGTGTAATCAGAAGCCAGATTCAAGACAGGGTATGTAAAAAAAATAGGGCATCTAATGGGACATTTAAGAATTAACTGTAATTAATTTTTGGTTTATTAATTTTTCATGGTGCACATTGAGTAATCCGCAAAGCGGATTATGTTTAATGTGCACCATGAAAAATTCAGTTTATGGTTCTATAAACCAAAAATTTATTACAGTTAATTCTTATAAATAAATTTTATAGTACATTCCGCGTAATTTTTTTTATTAAAATTAAATTTTTAATAAAAAATATTTTAAATTCAGTTAATCAATTTAGCGCATTAATATTTACACCTGTCAATCAAAAGCATGTGGAGTCCGTGCAACTGCAAAGTCAAATTTCTATAGGTTGTATTCCGGTTTAATCTGGATTTGACATTTAGATTTTGGGCTTTGGCACAATAAAAAATCCAATTAAATTCTTGGTTTTTTTTTAAGTTACCGGAAAAAAATGTTTCAACGTTTATACAACTAATAATTCTCTATTTTTTAATCATTATTATACCTTTGGTGAAGAGGAAATATTGCCAAATGATAAAGTTGTGCATTCGATGTTGTTTTGAGATTCTGAAAACCGGTTTAACTGGTTTGACAGCAGATTCATTTGGGAGGAGTTTGCCATCAATTATTTACCATTTGTATTTTTAGTGGGCGTATATTAATAGCTGTATAAGCCAATCGAATCCTTTGCATGTTTTTTTGGTTTATTGGAAAATGGTCTAAATTTCTGAACAACGCAAAAGTCAGTAAAAATACTTTTAAATTTATTTATTTAATGATATCCCGCCACAATATTCATAAATATTCATAAATAGTTAAATATACACATGTATTTGTATACTATATTGTATATTCTATACATCTTTATAGAGACAGAAAAGAAATGAGTTATCTTTCTTAGACCAGAAAATTTCATCATTTTGAAATTTGGAAAATTTACAAAGTGGTAATTCATCATTAGTCTGACGAACTGAGGGTATAAAATAATACCTTGCCACTTCCTATGGCGGGGTATAAAAAGATTTGTTAGCTAAAACTGGGATTGAAATCATAATACAACACAAAGCAGCCAAAAACTAATTCCATAAGTGTTACTTTATCTTATTGCTAGGATACAAGTTTTGCCACATCATTCTAGCTGACATGACGGATATGTAATGTCACATGCAACATAGCAATGGCCCGCTTACCCCTCGCCAGTAAAAATCTTTTTAGGCAAGTGAAATTTGGTTGAATTTTGTAATGGATAAAAAGAGCGAAACCTTAAAATTCAGGTTTGGGCAACCAAATTTCAAATCCTGTTACTTCAAAGACTGTAACTTAATTACCACTATTTAAAATTGTCTTACACTTTACTGACCAACTATACATGCTATACATGCCACTCTCTCTTGATCATGTTGATAATTAGCAATTAACTTTGTCCTATAGTACTGTCAAGGTATTTTATGGCAGGAACTCATCTACTTCCTGTTTTCCTAATATTTTTAGATGCAGGAAACATACATGAACTTCTTAATACATGGAAGACATGTTTGATTTTTAAAATCTAGCTTTTACCCAAATTGGTTTTTTAGATACATGTATGTGTAAATAATGTTCATTGTTGTTTTAAACTTTTAGCACAAGAAGCCATCAAAGTACTGAAGATACTGAGAAGTGAGAAGGCCCCATTGGTGAAGAAAAGGCAGGCAATGAGAAACACTTTTGGAGATTACAGACAGAAGATGAAGGAGGAGGAGAAGAAATCTACAAACAGTAAGGAACTATATACCGTGGTTCCATTTAAGTGGGGAATCAATTTTTGTGTGGTTTTCATGGGTAGGTTTGACCCATGAAATTTGATACCTCACAAAAGTTGATCTGTATGCTGCAGACTTCAGAACCAGGAATTAGAGAATACTAGAACAAATCAAAATGCATTAAACCATGAAATTGGTACCCACAAAAATAAATAAATCAACAATATATGGTACTGGTCAGAGAGTACCTAGTTCTCGCCACTTTATATGTTGCCTGCAATTTGTTGGGAAGCATAATCTTGCTTTGTCCTGGACAGGGTTGGCAAAAACCCGGGTTTTAAAAGTATTTCCCAGCCCAGTGGGAAATAATGGGAAAATCCGGGTTTTATTGGGTTTTACTGGGCAATACTGGGCATTACTGGGTAATAAGTTTTTTTCTTATTAAACTATCATTAAAAACCTACATAACAATCAGTATCAATAAGTCCATGTACACTTTTAAAGTAAAAACTAAATCAGAACACTATAAAAAACAAATCTTTATAGTGAGAGATTGAAATATAATTAAAAAGATACAGCATATATGATGAATCTTACATGCATAGAAAAGCCAAAGGGTCTATGAACTAACTTGATATGGCCTTATACAAATTCATTGTTTTTTTAAATGCATGTGTGTTATAAATACACAAGCCCTACCTACATGTTTTAACAATAAGACAAAATTAGGATGTTTTGATTACTAATCCTTATTCAATCTTTACATGTATATGGTTTCACAAATTTGTTTATAGCCTGGGGTTTTTATAAATATTATTTAATTAGCTGATATGATTAAACTGTTTATTGTCATTATTGTTAAAACTGTAATGACAATCAGTGAAAAAAAATTATAGCAAAAAAGTAGTGCAAATATACAAATTATTGAAATAATGCACTAATGGTAATGTTTTATTTACTGTCAAATACAAATCATGAATTTTGTAGACGAGGAACAATTTTGAAGCATAAAATATTATTAAATATGATTTTTTTTCATGAAAAAATTCTTATTACCCATTATTGCCCACTTAGACAATTTTCAGGGTATTGCCCAGCCCAGGAAATCCCGGGTTTTCCCGGGTGGGAAAACCCGGGCGGTCAATACTTTGCCAACCCTGGTCCTGGAGCGTCATAAAAATTTCCGGGAAATTTCCTGTTCCAGCCTCTTGATATTTGTCATATAGCTTCCTTCAATAGTACTATATGGTGTAAAGCAATTGAATGCCTTAACACATCTACTTCCTGTTTACCAAATATTCTAAGATGCATGTGACATATATCTACAATGGAAGACCACCATTTGCTGACTATTTTACAGTTAAAATGATCATTAAAAAGCTAATTTTGAAGTCCATTCTTTCTTCTCTCAAGATCAATTTATAGTTCTAGTAAGGATTTCAAAATAATTCCACAATTTTAAAACATTTGAAAATCAGAAGTCGAGAATTACTTGCAGGGAGATCTACTGTGTGACCAGTATTGAGTTATTTTTGCTGGAGTGCAAGTTTTGGAAAAAATGTTACCTGGCCAAAATAAAAAAAAATATATCCTAGAATCTCATCTCATCTGGCCAAAACTTTTTCAGTCCCCTCAAAAAAATTTTGTTTTGACACTAAATTGGCAAATTATTGGGTTTTTAGACTAGAGGTCAAATTCCCTTAGAATAGCAGAACAAAATGGATCAATTAATATAAAAATAGAAATCACCTACCTGTCTCATATTTAAAAAAAAATGGATGAGAATCTAAGAAATTTGATTAATATTTTATCATGTATAATAGCCAAATGGAGCCTGATATTGACCCTTTTTCAGGCTTACATGTATTTGTGTTTATTTACAGGAATGAAGAAGACAAAACTAACCGCCGCACCATCTGAATCTTATAAGTCTGTGTTCTATAAAAAATCACTTAAATCAGCTGATAAAGACTATGTGGCCATGATGGCATCAGTAAAGGTCGAAGGGCAAAGTTCAGAAAATGAACCCATTATGTCACAAACGGAAACAAAACAAAATACTTGTTCATATACATTTGGATTCCCAGATCCTAGCAGTAGCTCAACCAACCAATCAGACAATGGAATTGTGTCATGTGATCATGAAAATAAGATGGATGATGTCACATGTGAATTTCAAAGTAAACAGGACCAAAAAGGACATGTTTTTGTTATGCAGAAATCTGACAATAGTTTTAGATTTAATTTTGATAATACAATGTAATAAATATGAAACAGGGATAAGTATTTTCATCATTATATCTAAATTTATATACTTTTAAGACTTTTATACATTTTTATATCGACAAGCAGGGCTGTCAAGTTTTTCATGTTTTTTATGAGCTGCATGCGTGAGATTTGACAAAAATTGAAAGATCAAAGGAAAAAATAAAAGATCAAAGAAATTTGCCGCAAAATTGCCGACTAGATGTGTGAGTCTCCACGAGTTGCGTGACACTTGACAGGTCTGACAAGATAAAGGTGATAATGAGATGCGAACTAAGTGTATGTGACACAACCTACATTATTAGACAAATGGCAATTTAAAAAAATCCACAACAGAAGATGGCCATGAGTCTTAAACATGACCAGTGGTTGCTGCTTGCCGTCTTGAATTGGCCCATGACTGAAATTACAATTCATAAGATTCAATACCAATCCCCAAATTATGTCAAAGTTCAGGTGGAAAATTGAAAAAAATATTACAGAATTAATCGGATCTTCAAAGTAAGTATTAAATAATATATACAATGTAGTTGAATTGTATAAAACTATATGGTGCATGTTATTGCTGTATGTTAATAAAGTGCATGGTATATATTTATTATAAAAAAAGCATGAACAGTAAAGGGGACTTAGGGCCTGGCCTATACTTTTGAAAAGAAATTGGTTGAATACATGTATATTGAAAATTATAAAAGTGGAGAAGGTGTTACATAATATTTTGTTACAGTACAAAAGCCAGTGAGTTTAAAGAGGTCCCTAACTGAAAATGAGAACCTTGGTTTTTATACCCTGCCACACAAAGTGGCGAGGTATTATGTTATACCCTAATTTTTTTTGGTGACTGTCAGTCTGTCTGTCCCCCGAAGGTTTCTGGATGATCACTTGAAAATGCTTCCAAGGATTTGAATGACTTTTGCACAGCTGTTGACTACAATGAAATACAGGTCAAGTTCAATTTTCAAAATGATCCGAAAAAAATTATTGAAGATTTGCCATTTTGTAAATTTTCCAAATTTGAAAATGATGAAATTTTCTGGTCTAAGAAAGATAACTCATTTCTTTTCTGTCCCTATATAGATTTGTTGTATATACAGTATAGTATTCAAATATATTTTTAAAACTATTGATGAATATCGTGTTGGGATATCTTTTAATGTCCCATTAGATGCCCTATTTTTAAAAAATATTCTGCTGTCTAACTATTGTACAGAAAAAAAATTACAACAAAGTAAATTGAATAAAACTTGGTCCTTGTGGTTTTGATTAATGATAAAAAAAGACTAGGGGGGGGTCAGATTACCGTTTGGATTATAAACCAAAACTTTAAGAGAAAATCTGGTGCAACCCATCTTCTTCAGCATCAAAAGTCTCCATTGGGTCAAAGTTGTCTTATGAGGCCTTTCAAGGTCAATAAGGTGTTTTTAAACCCCACATCACAAAGAATGTTGGTCAGTCCATTTGTCCGTCTGTTCATTCCCAGAAGGTTTCCAGATAATTACTTAAAACATGTCGAGGGATTTGAATGATATTTTGCACAGCTTTCGAGAACAATTAAATAAAGGTCAAGTTCATTTTTTAGGATGATCCAAAAAATGTTAAATATGGTTTTGCCACTTTGATTTTATTTTTAATTTGACAATTTGAAATTTTTCTGGCATAAGAAAGATAATAACTCATTTCTCTAACATATATACATAGGGGTTAGGACCCTTAAAAGGTAATAAAAAGCGTGCACAATAGAATGAATAGTTTTGCAGATAAAGAAATACTGAAGCTTGCTTAAACCTTCACTTATTTTCGCGCATTAAGCTCTACAAAAGTCAGATGACCCCTTATATGGTTAAAAGCTCATGGTATAGAACCATATAGCTTAAATTCGGGCTCCTGGAAGCCTCTTGTTTTTGTGTATTTTCGTTATTTTTGCATGTGAAAACCTAACAGTTTCTTAGGTTAAAACAACTGTATAAAACAGCCAGTGCCAAAATAGTAATATTTATATTTTTGTACCAAAGAATGAAATTAATTATTTATCAAAATTGAAAAAGGGAAAATAATTCACTGGAATTTGCTGAACAAGTTATTCAGACTTGAAATAACAATTATGTATTGTATGCAATAAAGTTAAATGTATATTGTATGTTTTAGTTCATATTGGCGTTTTTCAGCCATCGTCAGGTCAATGGCATGCATATTTCAAAACTCGAAACAAATGACAAAAGACTGGAAATCGAAATCTGGTGAGGAATTCAGGCTCATTCTGTTTCTCAACCTTTGTTGCGATATTGTTTACCATGTCGCGGTGCAAACGGATGCTGAACAACCGCTCAACGTAGCCAGCCATTCTGCTTTTAATTCAAACTTGAACACTATTTATGCTATTTTTTTTCTATCTTTTTTTTTAATTTTATTTCTGAAATTCCCTGCAACTTGGTAACTTTTTGTTGCAATTACTAATTTTGATGTTCACTAAATCCGATATATAGGAATCAATAAAAATTGCAAGCACACTAAAAAGTTATGATAGATATGCAAAAAAGATGCCCATTCATAGAAACACCATCTACCTTAGCCTAGGAATATTTTACTGCTTTGTGTCGCCGACGGCCAGACGTTGGTTTTTGTCACAAAAAGATTTTTCCCTTGTTAATAACCTGATTTAAAACTGGGTATATTGCTCAAAGCAGCAACTTCTTAATACCTTTCTGGAGCACCTTGTTTTACTATATCATAAATTGAGTTCGTGTTGTTCATTGTAATTCATTTGTTTTTGCGTGTATCATGTGTCTGTTTCTTACTGAGTTTACTAAAACCATTTAATTGACTGATTTTTTGACAGGCAAATGGTAACTCTCACGAGTCATTAGTTAAAAATTTGCCCCACAGCTTACATGTTCAGGCTATTTTAATCTATTATGAATTTCTTGGTAAATTGTTCTTTGTTTTTGGCATGGTTTTTAATTTTTTATTTTTTGTTTTGTTTTGTTTTTTATTTTATTTAAATGTTTAAGTTGTACAAATTATTTTGTTGACCTGCTTTTGCGTCAGCTCTCTAAACAATATTTAGATTTCGATATCGGCCAATGGTATAGAATAACTAAAAGTTTTGCGTCAGCTCTCTAAACAATATTTAGATTTCGATATCGGCCAATGGTATAGAATAACTAAAAGTTCTGTCAAATGAACATATTCGCGATTGTTTTGATTAGTTTTTCGGCTGTCAGTTGTACCATACTATTGTTATTACTATTACCGGACACAAATATCACAAAAGAAGAGGTAAGTTTACCGACATAAAGCCTAGTTTATCCCCGTTTCGTTTGAATTACATATCGCCAAGACGGGACCATTGCTATTTTCACTTCTTCCGTATGTCGTAGCCTTGTTTTGTCTTTTCTTCTTTCATTCGGACCAACATATGTCCAACTGAGGTCGAACGCATTTCATTTGAGCGAATTTGAAAATGGCCCCTGTTTTCATCATCTTCGCTAGCCAATGGTGATCGTAACCCTCGGCTACATGGGCTAGCGAATTCGAAGATGTGTTTTCCTTTGAGCGATTTTTTATACGACCGCAAAAAATTTGCGGACGTATTATGGTATGATGCTGTCGTTGTCGTCGTCGTCGTCGTCGTTGTCGTCGTTGTCGGTGTCTGTTAACTTTTTAGTGTTTCCACAATAACTTAAGTTCCAGTTATCCGATTGCTATGAAACTTTACAATGATGTTCCTTACCATAAAAGGATGCATGGGATTGATTTTGGGGGTCCCTCCATTTTTCATTTAGAAATTAGGGGCCAAAAAAGGGCCAAAAATACTACTTTTTTGTTTGTTTCCACAATAACTTTAGTTCTAGTTATCCAATTGCTATGAAATTTGACAGTGATGTTCCTTACCATACAAGAATGAATGGGATTGATTTTGGGGGTCCCCCCTTTTTTTGTTTCGAAATTAGGGGCCCAAAAGGGGGGAAAAATTCAAATATTTTACTTGTTTCCACCATAACTTTGGTCCTAGTTGGCCTATTGCTGTGAAATTGTGTCTTACAATAAAATAATGAACCTGATGAATTTTTGTGCCCCCCCTTTTTCTCCGTTGTGTAATTAGGGGCCAAAAGGGGCCAAAATAAAAACTTTTTTATTTGTGGTCCGATTTCGAATTTTTTTTTCACATGTTTGTTCTTGTCAAATAGCGGATACAAAATTAAGAATTAATTTTTGCGACCCCCCCTTTTTCCCCCTATTACGTAATTAGGGGCCAAATGGGGCCAAAATCAAAACTTTTTTATTTGTGGTCCGATTTTGAAATTTTTTTTTGCAAGTTTATTTTTGTCAAGTAGCGAATCCAAATTTGAGAATTTATTTTTGCGACCCCCACCCCTTTTTCACCTGTTACGTAATGATGGACCAAAAGGGGCCGAAATTGAAACTTTTTTATTTCTGGTCCGATTTTGAAAAATTTTTTTGCATGTTTGTTCTTGTCAAATAGCGAATACAAAATTAAGAATTAATTTTTGCGACCCCTCCTTTTTCCCCTTATTACGTAAATAGGGGCCAAATGGGGCCGAAATTGAAACTTTTTTATTTCTGGTCCGGTTTTGAAATTTTTTTTTGCATGTTTGTTCTTGTCAAATAGCGAATACAAAATTAAGAATTAATTTTTGCGACCCCCCCTTTTCCCCCTATTACGTAATTAGGGGCCAAATGGGGCTTTTTTATTTGTGGTCCGATTTTGAAAATTTTTTTTGCAAATTTATTCTTGTCAGGTAGCGATTCTAAATTTAAGAATAAATTTTTGGGGCTGTAATCATAATTTTAAAAAATAGTCTGGTTCAATTTTTAATTTTTTCCCCAAACATTATTCTTTTAAAGAGTAGAATACAACATTCAAAATTTATATTTTTAGCCCCTGGGTTGAAAGTCCATCAGAGAAGCATGTGTCAAAAACCTTTGTCAGTCCACCATGGGCTGCATGTGTCCAGAACAATAGACTATCCATATTAGGCCTAAAACGTACAGGGTTCAACATGTTGCGGTCGTATCATGCTGCGCTCTGCGAAGCTTTTTATTTCTATTCCATTTGAGCGAATAAAAATAAGGTAAACTCAGGTAATTTGGATTAATGTATCAATATTTACATCTGAACTTTGACAAAAAAGTAATACAATGTACTAATATTTTAAAAAAATATTATAAAGAATTTTTACCCTAGTTTTCTTTTTGATAGTTTAACAGAATAAACTCTTAACTCTTAAAGGTTAAATCTTTAATTTATTTCTTTAAATATGAATTTATGCATACATTGTACCTTCTGGGTTTGTTTTTCTTTTTTACATTTTTTTATATTAAAATTAGTTTTGAATATTTCACTTTTTTCTCTCTAACTTATGTTTTAGTGTCAAAATTTATTAAGTCATCAGAGAATTCACCTGCGAAAAAAAATCGCTTAAATGAAAGATTTTTTTCGCTCTATCGAAATGCCAATTCGCTCAAATGAAGTGCACCGTGGCGCCACTACTTGGATAATTCTATACAAACAGGACCAAGTGTCTATTGATATAATTACAAAAATATAGCATAATAATCCATATTATATGATATGTTTTATGTGTTTATTTGGTAATTGGGAAATTTACTGTGCATTGCGTTTGAAATTTAATGAAATAAAAGTTATGTGTGTTAATGCTACAATTTTTTTTTTTTTTGAAACAGCTTTTGTAACAATTTATTACGTTATTTACATAAAATCGTATGATAAACAAGTACAGTTAACTCACACCCTATATGCCAACTCATATTTGCAAAAGTTTTGGTGATTTTCTTTAAATTCACGCTCATATTCCATGTATTCTGAAATCGGACAGTAGCATCCGACCCATCAGAGCAGGAGGCCGTTTAAAATGTTATGGAGTCTGCATTTAGGGTGTTATACCTGACTAGTCGAGTTAGGCACATTCGAGTTTCGTCAAAAACACAAAAAGGGTTAGTTACGTTCCAAGAGAGATATAAAATAGTCCTGGTAGCATTCGGAAGTCATGCTAACGTAAATTCTTTTTTTTTCTAATTAATTATTTTTGCTGTTTATGTATTTTATAGTTATGTAACAGAAATACATCTTTTTCCTCGCGGAATTTATTTTCTGTTTCAAGTATGCAAATGAAGACAATTCTAACAAAATAATTCATTAGTGCTACAGGTTCCCAAAATGTTTGTTTATTTTGGAGCACTGGGAAAATAAAACAAATAAAAATAATTTATATATCTGTCACCAGATGCAATATTCTAATTCAACAGAAAAATGAAATATGAGATTTTGAAACATATCTATGATATTTTGGGTCTGTGTTTCTCTCATTAGTGGGGCGGAGATGGTGTTACTCTTTTATCTCTCTGATTGGTACATAGTTGCACCATCTGGGCGGGGACTTGTCAAAACTGACATGCATCCTCTAGTGCTGCACAGAATTCCAATCAAATGTATACAAAAATATATTTACTTAATTACTGAAAACATTTGTTCAGCTTAATATACATTGTAAAGGGTCACACCGAAAGATATATTATCATCAAAATGGAAGGTATGAAAATTAAACAAAATTTAGAAGAAAATTTTCAAGAATCTGACTTAGATTTCAAATTAAGACTTTATAGAACTGCAAAAGCTCAAATCGGTGACGATTTTATGGACTCTAAACTATGGAAACCGTCAATTTCGGACCATGTGAAATTCAGTGGAAAATGTGGAATTGCAGCTAGACTTGACAATAACAAACAAACAGAACATAAAGAAGATACGATTGAAAAGAAAGAGAAAACTTCGAAGGATGAAAACAAAGAAACTGGGAACAAAGTATCGAAAAAGATAGAAGAATTTTCGGATCCGGATGTGAAGCCTCCATATTCTTACGTTGCTCTTATAGCCATGGCCATAAAGGAGTGCGACGACAAACGTTTAACACTAAGTGGAATTTATCAATTTATAATGAAAAAGTTTCCATACTACGAAAAGAACAAAAAAGGATGGCAAAACAGTATCCGACACAACCTGAGTCTAAATGAATGTTTCGTCAAAGTTCCAAGAGAAGGAGGCGGTGAAAGAAAGGGTAACTATTGGACTTTGGACCCTGCTTTTGAAGACATGTTTGAAAAGGGAAATTACCGACGACGGCGACGAATGAGACGCCCGTACAGAGCGTCGATCTCTCTACCAAAACCACTATTTGTTGACGGACACTGCTCGCCATACAACCAATTCTCTTTGACAAAGCCGTATTTTTCTCCGCCATCTTATTCACAATACTCCCAGTATTCACCGTGGTCCTTCACCGCCAACTCAGCCTCACCGATGTCACAGTTCAATAGCTATAACAGTTGTAACCAGTCCCGCGTACCGCCGCCCGCACCTAGTTTAGCGGCGTGTGGTTACGGTGCTATGCAGTCTGCCATGACAATGAACAATGCCTCTTCATCTTTTCCACAGTTCAATGATTACGGCTCCATGAGCTCCGGCTCCTTCCCTTTCCCGTACAGACAACAGGGCGAGGCGGTACATTACACATATTGGAGTGAGAGGCAAGTACAAAGTTTATAGATATTGGTAAAATTTTTATAAGCGTAGTTTTTATCCAAGGAAGGACTTAATATCTACAAACCAGTGATAAAAGCAACTAAATGTACAAATAAAAAAAGAACATCCTAAATCAAATGTAAATGGCAAAGACTGTTTTAAAAAGATCAAAGAAATTTTACTTTTTTTAGGGTTTAATTTGTTTAATAATGAAAAATATGTAACTTCATTTTGTAAAGAAGGATTCATGCCAATTAAATCAAAATTTATATTTTTTTGTAATTTTCATTTATTTTACAATTAAGTTAAAAAAAAATACTTTGATATTCTTTTTTCCCGGTCCTGTGATTAGTCAGCATAATTTAGATAAATATACAGGACTGATTTTCATAACTTTCGGCATGGATAGATATTTTATATAATTTCAAAAAGGAACAATTATTTTCAAAAAATTTGTCCATATTCTTTAAAAGTACGGAACGGAAAATTTTAAAAATCTAAACGTAAACAGATTTTTTCTTCAGCTTTTTGTTTGTGAATTTAGACATACAATTGCTATTTTGGTTGTTTTTAGAAATAAGCTTATGGGAGTTCCGCGTCAGTTTGCTTTTTTTTTAAAGCTTTAAAATTACCTTTATGTGCTGATGGTTTGATAAATATTTTACTTAAACAAAACGAACGCCTGAAAATTATGCAAAATTTAATATGACATATTTTGTTTTTAGTTATTCTTATATTAGTTATTTGTTCATTTATGTTTATTATCATTATATGTCACAGAATTTCCATTCTAAAAAGGGGAATTATTTTGGTTTGTTTCTGATTAAACACAGAATCTAGAATCTAGAACATTTCTAAACCTTATAGAAAAAAAAAGAACCCTAAACCTTTTGTTTTTATCATGAGTTATGAATCACGCAGAACATAAATCAGGAAATCTGGGGTGGTGTTCTCGAAGCATACCTAAGAATGACCATAAGAAGGATTATTAGACAAACTTTAGGAAATAATTAGGAATAACTAAAGAAATACTTATAGAGGTTCTCGAAGCATTCTCAGTAACTTCTTAACTCAGGCAATCCTAAATTATATTCTCATTCATATTTAAACGGCAGGCATATTGATGTTTCTTGATAGATATGATATCATTTCAGCTATATTCGTTTGAAAAAAAATAATAATTGAGGTAAGTTTTAGGGTTGAAGAACGTTTGGAACGTCCTAAGTCAACTATCTAGGTGTCCTAAAGTTAGGAGAAACATTACAGTGTATCCCAAATTGAGAGACTTTCGTGAACGTGACTTTAGTTTAGGAAGCCTCTAAAGAAGGACTTGGGAAGGGTGCTTCGAGAACACCACCCCTGATTATTTTTTTTGGGGGGTAGAGGGGGGATTTTGGAGTAACACTATACATACATCATAACAACAGTCAAATGCATATACTATATTGTATTTCGGATTCATAGACCATTTAAACTATAATAAGGCATTGCTAAGTTATTTTTTATTACCTTTATAATATATATTTTCAACTTAGATTTTCATTTACAAGTTATTTTAAATCTCATAAATGCAGACACTTGATGTTCAAAATATTCAAAATTTGAAAAATGACAAGATCAAAAATATGTCAAATGTTGCATTATATTTCTTTCGTATTTATATACTCCAAGAAAAAGCACAGATTACTTTATTTTGATTACTCGGTCTTGGACACTTTATACAAAAAGTAGACTGAAGCACTCTTATCGCGAGTGCGAAAAAATCCACTCAATTTTTGACAATTTTTACTAAAATTTATTCGCTCCGACTGCAACAAGTTTTCTTCTAAAACAATTAGGGATTTTTCTTATAGCATAAAAAAGTATACAAATAACACATTATAATTCGCTTTCGTATATGGTAGAGAAAATGCAGTAAATTAATAAAAAAGAATATTGAAAAAAAGAATAAAATACCTGTTTTTTAACGTGAGCGGCTCGGCTCTGTGGCTGATCCAGAAATTTTCAAACGGGAGGGGGCCGCGCAAATTAAAAAAAAATCTTCTGCTACCTTTTGTGTCTTACAGTTCTTAACTAAATCATTAAATTGTCAAACGGGAGGCCACGCGCTCGGCGCGCCGGTTCTTAATCCGCCTTCGGGCTTTTTATAAATGTGTCGAGGAACTGACTGCAATATTTAATCTTATTACGTTATGTAAAGACAAGGGGGTTAAAAATATTTCAATTAAAAAAAAATCAAGATGATTTTCAATTTGCCTAAATCTTAGTTTTTTTAGCAACCCTCAACTCAACGATATATTATAGATTTAATTCCAAAATTTAGGTTTTTTTTCATTTTATTTATCAAATTGAATTTGATAAAGATGATAACAGAAAAATGCAAAGCTGAGAAAAGCTAAGGTTTTGGCAAAAGACGTGCAAGAAGAGCTTAATGTGCCCTTTTTAGTCGGTGTTTTTATCTAGTCATACTTTTTTGTTTTATCGACGGTCTTTTGACTTTGTTTTATACTGAATATCGCCGACGGGACATTAAGCAAACAACAATCAATCAATCAATCATGCAAGAAGAGCGACCAAAATAAGGCAATAGCATTCTTGTAACTGTAGAACTGAAGACCGCTATCGGGTCCTGAATTTGAAAAGGCACTCAACCTTTCCCTTCCATCCCGATTTTAGAGTCAAGAAAAAAACAATAAATTAAATGTAGCTCCGTCTCGACATCTGATTTCTAAAGGAGCTATATTTTTGGTACTCAGCTTCTAATAAAGCAAAGCTCATAATATGAAAAAGACCTTTTATATCAACGAAATTACTAAAAACCCTTTGAGCTCTGTTATTTCTCTTATGCGCAATGCTAAATTGAATAGTTTTCTGTTAAAAGATACAAATGTAAGTAATTAAAATTTTGAAAAAGACCTTTGATATTAAAGAAATTACTAAAAAATCTGCGTGCACTGTTTTTTTTTTCTTTTGCGCAATGCTTTAAAAGTTACAGTTTTCTGTTAAAAATAACAAATGTAAGTAATTAAAATGTTAGAAAAAAAAACTAACATTAAATCCGTAGAAGAACTTAATATTAAAACAAAGACATAATGTTCCAAGGATAATATTTCACGTCAAGGTTACATAAGCCACTTCACGGGGCCAATTATCCTTATAATAATATCATAAAATCCCTCCCAAAACATGATAATTATTTCCACATAGGAAATCATGACTAATTATTACTTCTTATTAGAGAAATGCAAACAAGATACCCTGACTCGTGGGATGAAATTTGAACTTGCACGAAGGCCGCACGATGTAGATGCAGATACTTTATTTATTCAAGTTAGATAATTGTTTATTTTACACGTGCACGTTAAACAATCGTTAAGATTCTTTTGACGCGAATTCAAGTATACATCAATATTTTGCCTAATTTTCGTAAATATTTGACGTTTTTCTTTGTATGTTGGACTTAGATACATAAGCCAACGATGTTGTTTAGGGATAAAGAAAATAAACCTAGGAAAACTACTTATTTTTTGTTTTTTTGATCTTGTATCAACTGACGTACTAATTTGAAGTCTTTTCCTTTGCACGTGAAGTTCTTTACTCTTGTACTTTCTAATTATGTCATTATATATAATTAGGAAAAGGGTCGATTGTTTCAAGTTTAAGGAGAAAATTACAAATTATCAATAAAAGACTTCTTTAAGGAATTATATATAATTTACGATCTCGCGTTGAAGTATTAAATTCAGCAATAGGATTTTTACTGTCTTTTCATAGAAAATCGTAAATATACTAAACAATTAAAGGTTGTTTTAAGTATAAAAAATAATTTTATTGTCATGTAAACATACAAATAAACAGTTTTTGACAGAACATAACACATATCATATTTAAATATAAACATGAAAAATATCAAATAAGACAAAGTTATGAGACCTCAGCTCTCAGTTCTAATGATCGACTGTTTTAAAAAGAAGCCAAACATTCTTATATGTTTATGATTTGTTGGGGTAAGCAAATGGACCAATTTATCTTCATCTGACATATTAATAAAACTTAAATCATCTGTTCTTAGTAAATTAAAAAGGTTTTCTCTGATTCTTTTATTTATATTACAATTTAAAAGAAAATGCATTTCATCTTCAAGAATATTACAAGTTTATAAAAAAAGGCAATAAAAATCATGGTTGAAATTTTCAGAAATTTTGTCGATCAGTTAAAGTATATATGATCAGCATCACAAATAACGCACCACTTCTTTCCTTCCAGGATTCTTTTAAAATTTTGAAATTTTTATTAATTCTTTTCTGCTAAATGATAATCAAACCAAATTACCAAACCATTATCTCTGATATTGGCACCAGTGCGCTTACGACATGAACTTTTGGTAAAGAATTGAAAAAAAAATGTCTAAGATTGATCAATTCAAAAATGCATGTTTCTGAAAAGTTGAGATTTAAGCTTTGTACCCCATTTTTTGGTTACACTTCTGGATAAGCATCAAATTTTCTAAGAATCGATGATTTTTTTCATTTTAGGCTAAAAAACTCATTTTTTGAAAATTTTAAAATGAAAAATCAGATTTTTTTTAAATATGCAGAGAATGGTATATATAAACTTTTAAAGTGGTGCGTTTCTTATGTTGTTAAGTATATTATTGAGACATTTCCTCTCTATATCTTGGAAAATAAAATAATAAAGAAAATTATCTTTTTTTTTTCAGGTGAACCTTACAAGACTGTCCGACAACATTTTCAAGAAACAATGAGTGAATGACAAAGAATCAGGATTTTAAGAAGTGAACAATTCTCCATTTTGCTGGGAAATGGTGGAATCCATATCATATTTATAAAAATTATATTAATATTTATTGTTAAAACAATTTAATGAAATAAAAATTTTCATTATTCCGAAATTATTTGTTTTATTTCATACTAACTAAAGAACTATTAACTGATGTGAAAGTCAGACATTTTTGTGGGCTACCTTTCGTCTGTGTGTTTGGTTTACTACGATTGGCAAAGTATCATTAACTTTGCATTAAATTGGATTTTTTTATTTAAAAGGAGAAATTATGAGAATTGGATCCTTATTCCATTTTTATACGACCGCAAAAAATGAAAGGAAGCAGGGGTGGTGTTCTCGAAGCTGTCCTAAGAAAGGCCATAAGGAGGGTACTTAGGCAAATAGTTAGGAATGACTAAAGAAACACTTAGGCCTGTTCTCGAAACATTCTCAGTAACTTCTTAACTTAGGCACTCTTATTTATTAACTATATTTTTATTCTATTTAAACGGCAGGTGAAAACACGACTACATGAATATATAAAGTTCAATTAATAATCGATGATTTCTTGTGTTCGTTTTTGTTTAGCAATTAAAACTGAACATATGAAGAAAAAATAACAAGTTAATGAAGAAATAATACTTATATAAGATAATATATTATCATTATTTACGCCATATACTTCTAACATTTCTCACATATTTTTTTTAATAATATAAATCCTTCAAAATCTATTCCTGCCAACATATTGGTATTTCTTGCATAGGTACAACATGATTTCAGCTAAATTCGTTATCAGAAATTAATAATTTTAACTAAATATAGCATTGGAATACGTTTGAAACGTCTTAATTAAGTCACCTACTTAGGTGTCCTAAAGTAAGGAGAAAAATTATGGAGCATCCCAAATGAGAGACCTTCGAGAACATGACTTAAGTCTAGTAAGCCTCTAAAGACAGATTTGGGAAGGGCCCTAAAGATAGGAATGCTTCGAGAACACCACCCAGATATCCTTAATTAATGACTAAAACGGGTAGTATTTTTGTAATTGTAATTTATTTTTGTCTCAGCTTTTGAAAAAAAAATGAATTCCTTTTGAATTGTGGGTGGAAAGTCCACCAAAGGCTGCATGTGTCAAAACATTTTGTCAGTCCACCATGGGCTGCATGTGTCCAGAGCAATTGACTATCCATGAATTCCAAGCCCTTACAACAAATTGGACCTCCATTACACCCCAATATTTCTTCATCCGCCCCTGAAAAGCTGATTTTACAAAACTTTTTTGTTTTGTTTTGATTGTACTTAAAATGAATTGTTTACGAAACACCCTCTGGATCCTCTTCTGAAAAAAAGTTCTTACGGTTTCTCGTTACGACTTGAGTTTGCATTGTTGATTTCTGTTCGGGTTATTTTGTGTTTTTTATGTTTTGTGTTTCTTTGTGCTGTTTTTGTTCGTGTTTACCTTTTGGACTTTTGACACTCGATTCCCCCATTGGTGACTCTGCTTCTTTCGGGCAACACTTTGGTAATTTAAATGGTGGTTCTTGATGGTTTTATTTTCGTTTGACTAAACACTTCATCATACCGTCAACGACATTGTAATGTTGCTTTACAACCGCAATAAAAATGGAGGCAAAAAGCATCGGTGTACCAATGCTGCAATCACATGTCGTAAATCCGAATATTCTGCATATAATCATAAGAAAAAACACACGTACACACGCACAAAATAATAACAAATACACAGAAACCGAAACGCAACCAAACCGTCAACTTAAGTTGACACTAACGTGAACGCGTTTGCATGCTTGGGTTCCCAGAGTTAACAGACTATGGTTTGAATCCATAAAACCTGGTTTAAATTTCTTTTAAAATGTCTTTAACAAATAATAAAAAGTGCCAATCGCACATTCGAATGTCGAAATAAAAGATTCAGACACAAACGACAACAACAAGAGAAAACAATTAAGTTCACAAAACACACATTCTCCAATTTGTGTTGCGAGTATAAACTTAGTACGTATGTAAATACCTTATACAATTATCACCCTAGTTGGTGTGTGACCCGGCATTTCTTTCCCGAGAAAGTAAGGCCAACAAAAGCTTTGACAAATGCCTGGCTTAAGACATGTACATGTTCCAGACCGTATGCGTATTCAGACCATATAAAACGTGGCGGGATTTAACCTCCCCCTATTGATAATCTTATACAAAGTACAAAAATAACTTACTCTAAAAATCAAATCGATTTAAGTTAATTCAACAAGAGAGAACCTGAAACAAAAACACTATACGAAAGTTCAAACCAACGAGATGTGAGTTGAGTGAGTTGGTGTTTTACGCCTTTGCTATTTAAAAGCTGATGAGAAATGAAATGTGGGGGTGGGATGGAAAACAAGACACACAGGAAAAAGATAGAGGTGAGTAGGGGTTTAAGATTTAGCCTATGTGGTGCAATACTTGGCGATCCACAAACTGAGGATCTTTTACGTGCATGAAGCTTGGCCTTCTCCACACACGTTTGCCCACTGTGGTTTGCGGTCAGGTTTTCCAAATTATATCCTGACGACCCGATATTCAGTACGACAGGGTTGTCCCATTTGACCACCTGGGGGCACACATCCCAGTCGTTTAATGGACTAAGCGGCCTGACCTGATGTCAAGTTCCTGAGTGCTCTTTTGTAGCCTTTTACCGACAAGCTTAGCGCTGCTGCGGGTCCCGCACGGGATAACAACGAGACGAAGAGGAACTTTCTTGAGAACATTGACATGGATATTCATTCCATGGCTGTTCTTTAATCTAAGCTTTGGTAACTAGTATTCTGTAAATAATCGAGAGGTCAGATGCTGTTCCTGCGAAAACTGCCTGTTATGTCATATTTTTAGTGAGTTTGTGCTATGCATATTTTACTTACTAACCGTTTTTTGTTGCTGTTTTTTTTATGCCCCGCCAACTTTGTTGGGGGGCATATAGTTTTTCGGTCCGTTCGTCCGTCCGTCCTTCCGTCCGTCCTTCCGTCCGTCACACTTTAGTTTTCCGCACTTTTTTTCAACATCCTTGCATATATTCAAAAGATTTTTGGTATGTGAGTCTACCATGATGAGTTACAGGTCAAGTTCGAGTTTCGTTCCGGTCCACTGATTTTGACCTAAATTACGGCCCTTGAACTTAGCAAATTTTGTAAAAATAAGTTTTCTGCACTTTTTTTCCACATCCTTGCATATATTCAAAAGATTTTTGGTATATGAGTCTACCATGATGAGTTACAGGTCAAGTTCGAGTTTCGTTCCGGTCCACTGATTTTGACCTAAATTACGACCCTTGAACTTAGCAAATTTTGTAAAAAAAAAGTTTTCCGCATTTTTTTTCCACATCCTTGCATATATTCAAAAGATTTTTGGTATGTGAGTCTACCATGATGAGTTACAGGTCAAGTTCGAGTTTCGTTCCGGTCCACTGATTTTGACCCAAATTAGGGCCCTTGGACTTAGCAAATTTGGTAAAAATAAGTTTTCTGCACTTTTTTTCCACATCCTTGCATATATTCAAAAGATTTTTGGTATATGAGGCTACCATGCTGAGTTACAGGTCAAGTTCGAGTTTCGTTCCGGTCCACTGATTTTGACCTAAATTACGACCCTTGAACTTAGCAAATTTTGTAAAAAAAAAGTTTTCCGCATTTTTTTTCCACATCCTTGCATATATTCAAAAGATTTTTGGTATGTGAGTCTACCATGATGAGTTACAGGTCAAGTTCGAGTTTCGTTCCGGTCCACTGATTTTGACCCAAATTAGGGCCCTTGGACTTAGCAAATTTGGTAAAAATAACAGTTTTATTTTATTTGCCAGCGGGGCATCAGTGTCATCTTGACACATTTCCTTGTTTCATTCGAACTTTTGTATCTGTTATATTTGTTCTATATTTGGTGGGATTTTCAAGAAACTTTCTCATTATCGGACGATTAGCTTTTATTACGATAAAACATTTAGCAGGGCGATAATCTTAAAACCACTTAAATGTTCATAGATAACTTGGAAGAAATCAGCTGCGAAAGAGGTGCTCCATCATCGGAGTGATAGTTTACTGATCAGAATAACAGATTACATGCCTTATCACGTAAAGATAATTATTTGGCGGAAGGATACACCTAATAAAACAAGGTTTTTTCTCTCTTTTCTTTTTTTTTAAAGTTCAATTAAACAGCTCAGTTGTGTATAATCTACTGCGAAAGCTTCAGAAAACAGGGTAAAAATCGAACTTCGAATCAATGGTTAGATCTAGAGAACTCAAAAAACAATAATAAGATACAAAGAAATGCAGATAAGTGTATTCGAACGTTGAAAATTTGAAAAGACAGACATAGTCATTCGAGTCAATAAAGGTAATAACAAAATTACCGAACTAATTGGCATATAGAAGGAAAACTATTGTAGATAGAGAAAAGCTGTTGCTTAATTGCGTCTACCTTCCGCTGATTGGACTCTACAAAAGTCATCACTGAGTTGAAGTTGTCAGATGACTTCCTATTGGGGTTATGGCCCTTTAAAGGTAAAAAAAATAGCATTTTTTTTTCATGTTTTGACGTATAAAATGAAAACTATTGCAGATAGAGAAAAAGCTGTTGCATGCTTAAACCTTTTTGCTGATTGAGATCTACAAAAGTCTTTATATGGTCGACGTTGTCAGATAACCCCTTTTATGGGTTATGGCCCTTTGAAGGTGAAAATTAGATTTTTTTTCATGTTTTTGGTCTTTATAATGAAAACTATTGCAGATAAAGAAAAGCTGTTTGCTTAAACCTTCAGCTGATTGGCCTCTACAAAAGTATTTATAAGGTCGAAGTTGTCAGATGACCCCTTATAATGGTCATGGCCCTTTAAGGGGGAAAATTAGAGTTTTTTCATGTGTTTGGTCTGTAGTATGCCCTTACTTGTCAAGTTTGGGGTTATTGCGTTGTAGATTTAACCTTATTAAGATATAAAAAAATAGAAAAGCCATATTTATATGTTCAGCAATATGATGACCCTTCATTGGAGTCTTTCGCCTTAGATGCCCTGTTATTTTCATTCCATTGAAGACATGTGAGCGATTTAGGCTCCTGGAAGTTTTTTGTTGATGTTTGTCACTAAATGTTTAAATGACAATAAGAATTGAATTTGAATTGCATATTGAAATATTTAATATTTGGTGTCCTACGTGTCGTGATAATTACATGTAGCAATATTAATGCTGTTAGAGTTTCAATTTCCTGAAGCCAAGTCCAATAGCTTCGATTATTGAAAAAAGTTGGATTAATGGGACCATCGAAAAATAAAGCTTAGATATCGTCTGTATTAAATACAAAATTGTCAAAACCCCAAGATTCGTCCTACCGTACACATAGGTAAGGTATATCTTTAAATTTTAAAATGTTCATCCTTTTGACTATAATCTTAAATGTTTTGAATGGACGATAAGCGTGGGAGGCGAGGATAAATTATATTTCGATAACTTTGACGTTATTATAGCCGCTACCTGTTTTTGTATCGCCTGTGACAGAGAGTCTCCGTTATTACTTTCCATTCGGACTTTTGACACTCGGATATTGGTGCCTTTTTGCTTCTTGTAAAGTACTAGTATACTACCTAGGCATCTGATGTTATAAATATAGATACTCAAAAACGATCTATTCATTTGTCAAAATGTCATTTGACCTTCACCTCATCTTTACACATTAATGACTGTAAATTTTGATTGATTATTTTGATGTTTTGTATTTTTTTAGGGTAAGCCTGTTTCTCAATAACTAAATATGATAATCTGGACCCACTATAATTTGACTTAGAAAATTAAAACTAAATAAATTATCTCAGAGTTGGACCAAATAGTTTACATTCTGATTCTTCTTGGTGTTTTAATGTCATTCTGTCACGTGCATGCCGCATGACCTTGACTTCATTTTTTTTTATGGAAGACATACTTTTAGTTGCCACTCTTCAAATAAAATGATGCATCTTATTTTTGCATATATGTAATCAACTGAATAAATTCGCTGAGAAAACTGAAATAAATAATGTAAGAAAAAATGTATTTATTATAGAGGTTTACGTTCCAAAGATTATGTCTATCATCAAATTGAAATACTGATCAAAGCGAAAATGCACAACTAATTATTTTGTCCATATATTATTTCCATTACATAATTATGGAAATCTTAATTTATTTCCAACTTAGATTAAAGAAAAATAGAAAAATCTCATTACTGCAAATGCACAAAATTATTAATAATCCATGAATTGTCATTTTTGTTTTTGAGCTTTCAACAAGGGGTCAACATGTAGCAGCCATATTTCAATTCTAAATTGACATAATTTCCATAACGATGTGCTGAATATATAATAATTTAGCTTCAAAGGATAACTATGTCAAAGATATATGAAGAATGGAATATTTTGGAAATGAGACGAAAAAGTTATTATTGCACTTTTTGATGATAAACTGGCACTGTTTATCTTGAATACATTGTAAGCTAGTTAAGTGCTAAAACCTCAAGATAGTCTTCTTTGCAAATGGTATAGTGTCGGATCCAAAGCTAACATTTTTCATGGTCTGGCATCTTATAATTCCTTATAACTTTCGGAAGACACGGGAGTCGTCTCTGCATAGGAAAGTCTGAATTTGATTTCTGCGGGTAAAATCAAGGGCGATCACACAGACTAAAAAGCTTATTAATATCAGGTAAATGGAACCATTTTAATTTTGCACCTTTCCAAGTGGTCGTTCTCAAATCAGAAATATTTCATTTGCAGTTTTTGAAGCTTTTATCAACAAATAATAATTGCTTAATATGCTTAACTTCAAAATTTGACGGTTTTTGTCTCGCCTGCGACAAATAGTCGCGGAAGGCGAGACATAGGTATTGCTTTCCGGCGGCGGCGGCGTTAACTTTTTTGTAAGACTTTTGTGGACGATGAATTGCTGGAAAAGTATAATAGCTAGGCATCTAATATTTGGTATACAGACATTTCAGGTTATTGTCTATGCAACTGTCACCATGCCGTGTGATCTTGACCACATTTTCACGCTCCAGTGACTCTGTGAACTTTTTCTTTTTTCAGGCCATAAACTTTTTTGTAAGACTTTTGTGGACGATGAATTGCTGGAAAAGTCTAATAGCTAGGCATCTGTATGGAACGCCAAAACTGTCTTATGATGAGCACATTTCGTTACTTGTGGTCTATATGTTATTACTTTTAGTGATTTGATATTTACTTTATGTATCTAAATCTTTACGTTCTGTTGTATATACATTACGTCTTGTCAATTTTACTTTACGTCTTGTCGTTTCTACTTTACGTCCAGTCGTTTTAACTTTACGTTTTGTCGTTTTAACTTTACGTTATGTCATCTTGTAATTATGTTTTGTCTATTTTACATTTCTTTGTGCAGTTTTATCATTACGTTGGGTGGTAACATCTTTACGTTCAGTGCATTGAATATTACCTTTTGTCGTTTCATGCTTACTTTATGACGATGTTCAGTATCTTTACGTTATGTGGTTATTTCTTTACGTTATGTGGTTATTTCTTTACGTTATGTGGTTAGTTCTTTACGTTATGTGGTTAGTTCTTAACGTTATGTCTTATGAACCGGAAGTATTAATCGGAACTTAATTATTGTATGATTTTTTTTATTAAATACTCTCAATGTTTTCGTTTCACATTGAAAATGGAAGACATTTTCAAAAAGTTAGGACTAAAATTGTTGAATAGAACACCAAGATTTATGGACTCTAACACTTTTTTTACTTCTGACCCTTCCATTCCCCTTCCATTGTTTTACAACGCGCTACTTTACGGTGTAGATATAATTCGCTGCCTTTAATAAGTTCCTGACGCAAAGTGCACTTTTAAGCGAAAATATTTATTGTCTAAACATTGGTTCAATAGAGGTTAACGCTAGTAAATGATGCGTTATATAGCCTGTCTCTGCAGATTCTCTAACCAAGTAGATAAGCGACAAAAAAAAATGACATGAAAAGAATTTAATGAAACAGATCAAACAAAAAAGTTCCGGCTAATACTTACTTCATAGACATAACGTAAAGAACTAACCACATAACGTAAAGAATAACCACATAACGTAAAGAAATAACAACATAACGTAAAGAAATAACCACATAACGTAAAGAAATAACCACATAACGTAAAGATACTGAACATCGTCATAAAGTAAGCATGAAACGACAAAAGGTAATATTCAATGCACTGCACGTAAAGATGTTACAACCTAACGTAATGATAAAACTGCACAAAGAAATGTAAAATAGACAAAACATAATTACAAGATGACATAACGTAAAGTTAAAACGACTGGAAGTAAAGTAGAAACGACAAGACGTAAAGTATAATTGACAAGACGTAATGTATATACAACAGAACGTAAAGATTTAGGTACATAAAGTAAATATCAAATCACTAAAAGTAATAACATATAGACCACAAGTAACGAAATGCGCTTATCATAAGACAGTTTTGGCGTTCCATACATCTGATAATGGGTAATTATGGTCTACGCAACTGTCACCATGCCGCGTGACCTTGACCCTATTTTTACGCTCTAGTGACTATGTTTACTTAGGTCTTTTTTTTCAGGTAGAAAACTTTTTGTAATACTTGTGAAAAGTATAATAAATAGGCATCTGATATTGGGTATATAGACACTTTTTGTGTTTATATCAAGAAATGAAAGCTTAGGTAGTTGATTTTAGTTAGGTACCGGCAGGCGAGACATACTTTTAGTGGCCACACTTGTTTGCATCATGAGTGTACAATGTTTCTTCTCAAATCTCGTACAATACAAAGTCATGTATGCAAGCTCCAGTTTAATCTTTTTTTAAATTTTATTTATGCAATAAAGTACAGATTTTTATCTCGTTCCCTGATCAACCTTTTAGGTTAAAGTGCCTCTGGTGAGTCTTATATTCGCGAAACCATTCCGAAATATGTTGTCTGGAACTCTGTTGTAATGTTGGTCTATAGTCTGCTTAAGGTAGATGGGGTGTCTATTACTGAGCCTTTATCATAAAATTTATAATGCTTGTTATTCTAATTGATTTCTAATGAGGCAAACATCAAAATTGACAATTACAACAAAAATTTGGATAAAATATACCTCCTTTCATGTGAATTTCAATTTTTCCATACTTTTTAAGGGGAGACAATTCGTATAGAAATAACATATTTTTCCCTTTAGAAAATGCTATGGATAACTTTTTAGAAACCCCATCTACCTCAAAGTGGTAAAAAATTAAACGAGACATCCTGCAACTTGATTTAATACTAGATCGATATAAGCTTAAATTCATAAACAGGTAAAAAAGAATAATAAATAAAAAAATATGAACAAATAAAAAAAAATAACAAAAGGCTCCCAGGAGCCTGAACCGCTCACCTGGTCTTGATATCGACCGTTTGAAGACTTTTGTAGAGCTAACTGAGATGAATGGCAAGCAAACAACAGCTTTTCTCTATATGCAATAGTTTTCATTCTATAGGCCAAAAACACTATTTTCCACCTTTAAGGGGCCAAAACCCCTATAAGGGGTCATCTGACAACTTCGACCCTATGGAGACTTTTGTAGAACTCAATGAGCTGAACATTTGAGCAAGCAACAGCTAATCTCTATCTGCTATAGTTTTCATTCTGTAGGCCAAAAACATGAAAAAACACAATTTTTCACCTTTAAGGTGCCATAACCCCTATAAGGGGTCATCTGACAACTTGGACCAAATGAAGACTTTTGTAGAGCTTTAGATGCTGAAGCAGCAGCGTGGCATCGGATTTCATCTATCTCTTATACTTTTTGATTTATAAGCCAAAAACAGTAGTCTGACCCCCCTGGTCTATTTTAGCAACGGCGGCCATGTTTTTTTATCAGATAAATTTGAAATGAGGATCGTTTGTAGCCATCATACCATATATCATTCCTGCCAAGTTTTAAGCAAATTGGTTCAGTAGTTTCAGAGGAGAAGATTTTTTAAATTGTTAACGGACGACGACAGACGACGACGGACGCATATTGATGGCATAAGCTCACCTGGCCTTTGGCCAGGTGAGCTAAAAATACAAGGTAAACAAATTGATAATTACAGGTTGTATTGTATGCTGTAAAATCCCAGTCTCATTAAAATCAAACCTTCAATGTCGCTCCCCTTTTTTGCTATGTTTGCTGGTTGAATCCCTAATTGGAAAATGCTTAGTTTTGATAAAGGAAAGGCAAAAGTAAATAATAAAATGCAGGACCTTCAATTAAAGTTCATTCTCGGAGTGCATTATGCTAACCTATTAAAGGGCTTTAATTCTAAAGACATAATTGGAAAATATAGAAATATGCCTTAATCTGGCAGATTGAACCAAACAAAATATGACAAACTTATGCAGCAACCATTTGAAATTCTGGGGAGGATTTATTTTTTTCGAAGACGAGAATTTTTTTTTTTTTTTTTAACGACACCGAAAACTATTTTTTTATTCGCAATATTGTTTACGCCGTGTAGCCCAGGCTCACCAAAACAATTTATTTTTTCTTTCTAGGTCAAGGACAATTTTTTTTTTCCAAAATAATGAAAACAAAATATTTTTTTTTTTTTAAATCCATAACCCCCCCCCCCCCCCCCGAATTTCAAATGGTTGCTGCCTTAATATTAATTTAAGCCTTCTCACAGAACTGGAGAAAATATGACAAGTTCTGTGAAACCTCTCATAACTCTGAAGTCCCAGGTTCAACTTCTAATTATACGTTAAGCTTAACCAACTTTGACAAGAAAAGCAAAATGTAAATGGCATCGTTTGAATACTACCGTCAAATCAACACTTAGGAACAATTTATGCCAAAATTGTGTGCTATTTGAGAGCAGTTTGTTTTTAATTTCATGGTTATTGCTTTTCGACAAGTTCTGCAGAAAAGCAAAAGCTCACTTGATTCGATTCACATATCGCGTGTCAAAATTACCACAGAGGGGGCATGCATAGCAAAAACACTCCAGCTTCATGGTCGCTTTTGTGTTTTCATTCGTTGTATATTTGTATATCATTTGCAGAAATATATAATAATAACATTGAGCGGTGGTGTTCCTTAGATAGGAGGATCATAGCGGAAGTCGTGGTTAAGAAAAGTGTTTTTCTTCTAAATGTCGTATTTTGTTTTTTGGCAGAAAATTGGTTTGAGTTTTTATCTATTAAAACAATTATCTAGCAAATTTGACATATCTTTGTTTGTTTTTAAATGTCTATCATTAGAATTGCATTTTATTTAATGTAACAGCGAATGTTAAGCTCATATTTACAAATATTTTATATTTTCCATTATAATATTTATAATTGTGGTAATAGCAAAAAATATACCACACTAGCTCAAAAATTAAACAAAATATGAATTGAAATAAAGGCTGTGTGATTTAAATGACGAATCCTAATAATGCAATCATATTCAGTCGGGTGATTTTTATCCCCCCTCCCCCATACTGCATCGAAGATCCGGAATTAAGCCTTCTAGTTTTAATTTTGTTTGTCCATCCGTTAACAATTTCTTTTTTTAAAACCACAAAAACTCGAAAAAAGTAAATTGAATTTGGTTTTGCATGTTAATTTTTTTATGAAAAGTTGAGATAATTATTTACAGAAAATCACTTAAAATGTGTTAATATTGTGCCATTATATGGTTTCTAGAAATTCATGAATATTAACGGAACGAGTGGAATTTTCTGGCGGACAATTGGACTACAGAAACGTAAAATAGGTTCATTCCTATTTTATTATTAACACTCGAAAATTCTATATTGAAGAATTCAGACTTTTAATATCGTATACAGTTTTTTAATGTGTAGCCAGGCAATGGATCAGAATAAAAAGATTGGGTTTAAACACAAACAGCACACAAACACAAACAGACTTTGCAGTTGCGCGGACTTCACATAAATGACCCAGAATAGATAATAAATATTCATGTTTATAAATCGTCCAATCAAATTTGAGGTCAAAATGTCAACAGGCAATAGAACGTCACCGGGCAATAAAACACCTTTCTATTGCCCGGTAGAATGTGATAATGGTCAAAATTAAAATATAGTAAATAGAAAAGGAAATTTTATTATATTAGGTAATAATCAATATTGTATAGCGCTTTAAACAAGATCTAGAAATAGTTTTTTGATAATATACCTGAGATTTTGAAAATACAAAAGCTAAAATTTATTTAATTTTGTTTATATCAAATGTGTGCATAGATTAGAATTACTTTCAAATTATTAAAAAAAAGATTCTAAAAATTATTTTTGTAGAAATTCATCTTGTCCGTAGTATGTTAGGAGAACTGCAACCCAATTCGTAAAACCTGGTTATCATAATTTATTTCAGAATTGTATTGATGACTCAGACTGACTCGAAACCAACCCGCAAAACAGCCGTAATTTTCATATCGTTCTGATAAACCCCTTACCTACCATCTAAATGTACTTTTAATTTTGAAACTGATTTGAACATTTCATTTGTACAAATATAAAATGTTTTGACAAAACAATGTAAATATTTTCAAGTTGACAAAAATATTACCATAAAAGCATGAGTGCTATTGTTGCATAATTATAAAAGTACATGTCACATTGTTAAAATGTTTGATGTGTAGAGAAATGTTCGTCCGATACCTCTCCGGAATAGCTCCCGAGGACCGAAACTGTCACGAATCGGTCACCAACGTTCTAAATTATGTGTCATAAGTTTGAACCAGGTTCCAAAAGGCCAAAAAGTCGAATTTTAAGATGAATTGTTATTAAATGACTAAATTTTTGATGGGTGGACTTACATCGGTTTTACAATGATATGGACAACTTGTACTGTCATTGAATAAAAACTTGAATAGAATTACCTATCGTGAATTGTGAATCCCTTGAATTATGCGTCCGTACGCATGAAAATTCTCGCTAAGCTTTTCGCAGAAATCGATTCGCAAATGATAAAAAACTGTTTGTCCCAATTCTCATTTAGGCCTGTTGAACTATTATTGATGCGACAGCATTTATGAACATATTTTTCAAAAGCATTCTGAGAATAACAGTTAAGACCAAGACCACAAGAAAAATAAATCAATGATCTAAAAATGCTCAAACTGAAATTTGAAAAACAAAAGTAAAAGTCTGAAATTGAAAAAAAAGTTTAATTTTATTTTATTTGAAACTTTAACCCATTTAGGTCGTAGTACATATACAAAATTTATTATGCTTCGTTCATGGCTGCATGAATGTAAGCCGAGTGATTTGGGACAGACGATTTGGACGATCAAAAACGGACCCGAAGAAAAATGTCCCTCTTCTTTCGTAGCTAGGGCATGAGAATCTTTTAATATCTACACGTTAAGTTGTTGTTCAGTGAACGACAAGATATAAGAAAGGAGTCAACACAACACCAGAAAACATAAACAAAACATTAATATCAAAACACAAAAGTATGAGAGCGTCATCCGAAAGCAAACGAAACATTGCAAAAACAGTTTACGGGACGTAGAAAAAACGAACAAATTAGTCAAATTATAACAATTATAAGGAGACAAATATGATACTCTACTAATTACCATCAGGCATATCCAATAAACATGTGTTTTAGCATCTTGTTAAATATAACATATGTCTTTTAAATACTCTAACAGAAAAGAGCGAATTTTGAATCCTCACTTCCGTTGTAAAAAATCTCCGGTATCGCGGTAATGTTACGAGACTTGTCATCCCGCCTTTTCAGCAAGATCATTCTTTGATAATTGATCTAGAATTCAAGCGTTCAGAAGATTAATGATGTGTTTTCGTAGATTATCTACTAAAACTAGGAATTTGAAAAGAAAAGCTCTGTTAAATCCAGCCTAAACTACATAAAGGCTAAGTTGACCGAAATGTATCCAAATGCCATACGCGTTTGTTGTTGTAACACGTGCATATGTTTTCTCTTTCGAGTCAAAATAACATTCTGTTATATCAGATCTATATTAAATGATATCTGAAGTTTATTTGGTGAATTTATTGTTGCTTTTGATTTAAGTTATTCATAATAAAGCAAGCCAGCTTGATGTTCGGGATTTTCAACAAATCTTCTTCGTAAGTATAGAGGATTATGCTCAGTATTATGTAGGGCAATGCACGCACTGCCGGACATCTTCGGTTACAAAATGGAGTGCATTTGTAGCTTCGATACGCCTTAAATGATCTTGTATACCAAAATAACCCTATCAGTCTCAAACCCGTCCCAGTTCCGGTTCCCGTCCATAACGGTCCATTTACTAATCATCACTTTTTTCAAGAAGGACCGAACATATACCGAAATCTTCTTATATTAAAGCAAAAGATGAAAATTAATATGAGGAAATATTTATTTTATGAAAAAAGCATGGTACTTATGTAAAGAAATTACATTGCAATGGATAACCATTTCTGACTTGATACCATCCGAAAGTTAAAACATGAAGCAATGGATGTGTTTTCAGTATGTTTGCGTGCAACTCTTGTTTAATGCAACTAAAACGTGATCAATACGGTTAGATCTGGAAATGCATGAAATCCTTTTTAAAGTCCTTCTATGCAGTTGAAGTTGTTGGCATATAATATTGCTACAGTTTTTTTTTTTTACTTTTTGTTCTGTCATAAAGAGGTTAGTTTCATTTAAACCCTTTGCCGAGAGTATCTTTGCATTCAATATTAATCCATCAAAAAACCATTTTATAGATGATGAGTGCAGATGTTGGTTTGTCATAGGGTTTTGTCTTCTTTTACTGGATTTGACACACTGAATTGGAAATTGGCAGTGCGACGGGTGTGCTATAGCAGGCAGAAACCGCTTACTCTTCAGGAGCACCTGAGTTTACTCTCACTACGACTAGAGTTCCCGTTGTTAATTGATATTCGGTATTTTTTGTGCTTCCGTGTTTTATATGTTGTCTGTTTTCTTTCGTCCTCATGTCCTTGTTTGTGTTTACTGGTTTTGTTTCTGCCCTATCGGACTTCGGATGCCCCATTGGTACCTCTGTTTAATTCGGACCGATTTCAAAGACGACAATAATCGACCACTGGTCACATTGAAGGCTGCTACATGTAGCTGTGTGCTTTGCAGATTATTCCAAGATCTCTTAGATGAGTGCAGATGTTGGTTTGTCATAGGGTTTTGTTTTGTCTTCTTTTACCGGATTTGACACACTGAATTGGAAATTGGCAGCGCGAAGGGTGTATTATAGCAGGCAAAAACCGCTTACTCTTCAGGAGCACCTGAGTTAACTCTCATTACGACAAGAGTTCGCGTTGTTAATTGATATTCAGTAGTTTTTGTGTTTCCGTGTTTTATATGTTGTCTTTTTTTTTTCGTCCTCATGTCCTTTTTTGTGTTTACTGGTTTTGTCTCTGCCCTACCGGACTTAAACATTCGGAAGCCCCATAGGTATCTCTGCTTCGAATTCTTTCAAACCGATTTCACAGACGACAATAATCGACCACTGGTCACATTGAAGGCTGCTACATGTAGCTGTGTGCTTTGCAGATTATTTCTAGATCTCTCAGATGAGTGCAGATGTTGGTTTGTCATACTAGGGTTTTGTTTTGTCTTCCTTTACCGGATTTGACACACTGAATTGACTGTTGGCAACGCGACGGGTGTGCTATAGCAAGCAGGAACTGCTTACTCTTCTGGAGCACCTGAGTTCTCTCTCGTTTCGACTGGAGTTCGCGTTGTTGATTGACATTCAGTTATGTTGTGTTTACATGTTTTACATGTTGTCTGTAATGTCCCGTTCTTGTTCGTGTTTACTGGTTTTGTCTCTGCCCTTTCGGACTTTTGGCATTCGGATGCCCCATTGATATCTTTGCTTCTTTCGGACCGATTTCACACACGACAATAATCGACCACTGGTCACATTGAAGGCTGCTAGCTGTGTGCTTTGCAGATTATACCTTAATCTTACGTGTTCTGATAATTGATTAAAATATTTTTAATTGTTTTAATTATCTTTATGATGATATGATACAAAACTGATGAAAAATTGAAATCAAACCGTTCACCTAAGGGAATATATTATTTTTGCCGTCATATCTTATTCAATTACACGCTAAAACATTTTTGTCTCAGTAAAATTTTCTGCCTCATTTGCCATAATAGCGCAACGTGGAACAACACTCAAAACTGAATAGCTTAACAGATTCTGGATATATAGAATATATAGCATAGATGTTTATATAAATTACGGGAAATAAACAAAATTCTTTTTCTTCAGTTAGTGAAGGTTCACTTCTTAAATCAATAGAATGAAAATGTATGTTCATCTAATATTTTACGGTTAATTGGCAAAGATAAATATATTGAAAGAAACAGTCTTATGAAAATGAGTGTTTAAATATCAATCTTTTGAAAATAATAATTTATTTAATTAGTCTGGTATACATGGTTTTTGCACCTCATGACCGATGTCAAAAATCATTGATGGGGTCGAAGGCCGAGTAAACACCGAACCTAACCGTCTTAAAATACGAAATCACTGATGGAGCCGAAAATCGTCTTAAAAAACGAAATCACTGATGGAGCCGAAGCCGGAAGGTCAAGTATATAAATACCGAATCTTACCGTCTAAAATACAAATAAAAACCTAAAAAATCAAGACAACACATGGCACAAAGTCAAGATGAGAGATAGCGGATCGTAACCCTTGGCTAGCGAAGATGCCACAGAGTAGACACACAGAGATCCGATGCATGGTTAATTTTATCTTCTCTTCTATCGAATCCCTCTAAAAATGTAATTCTCCTTATTCCCGGTTTTCGCCCGTCCTTTTTTCTGGTCATCCAGACACATCACAGGACTATCCAACTGCGCTCTTTTTGTTTGATCGATATCTTCAACTTCAACTGAAATATCCCGGTACCGGAATCTCTCTCTGAAAAAGTTTACGTGTACGTGGTAGCTTTATCAACTTTTAATATTTTATGGAAGAAATCGTATAAAAAAAGGGAATGAAAACTTTTTTTTAATTCATTACGGTTATCTTGGACAGCGTCTTCAAACAAGATAAGATACATAAATTATATGACACGAGCCGTTGTAGTACGTGCGTGCTTATTTTTGACAAGTCTATACCGTTCTTTGGTATTTATCAATCATCAGTTCTTTGTAATCAATACAATAATATACTTTCCATTAGCACAAATTAGCTCAGCTGAGGCGGTCGTGCTTGTTTCAAAATAAACGGATTCGTTTTGACAACACTAGTTACCTCCGGTGAAAACATGCGATTCCGGTTTCAAAGCACGCCCCAGGGATAATGGGTTTCATATTTGTATTCCACTGGGAACTTTTATTTGGTAATCTGAAGAAACAGTATCTGATTTTGTTTGATACGGTTTGCATTAAAACATTTTTCAGTGATTACAAACATTTGTCTGTTTGTAAACAACCATAGCAACTTCTAAAGAAGACTGACAACAGACCACCCTTTTACTATTGGTTTGGCTTACATAATCAGGAATGAATATTTCAGTAGTTTTAGCTTAATTATTAACATTGATTTGTTTTGTTTAATAAACTTTAATGTTTTTATTTTCATTTTCTTGTATTTTTTCATGATAGCACTATTTTCGTTTCCAACTTCATAAAGACATGAAAAATGTAAAAATACTTTTTGTGGTTTTGATTCATTTTTTTTTCAGAAAATGTTCCTCCATAGTGTTGTAGCCATGTTATAAATTTTTGTTTTCAAAATATTCATATATTTATATAATATAAACATTTTAACTGTTTTGTAAACAATAGTTTTTAATTGGTTTCTCGGTGGGTTCTATTTTGATTTCACTTAGACTGAATTCCATACCTTGATATTTTGATACTTTGTATGTCGTCGAAATTAAATTCAAATTGTTTAAAACACCAGGTTTCTTTCCTTGTACTGCACATGATCGACATCCTAAATGCTGGATTTGGCTGTCCTGTTCCATTTTTTTTTTTTTTATTTATTTTTTTTTTTTTTTTGGTTATGAGTACTTTTCCTTCAATACTTTTGGTTTTCCAATGTTGTGATTCAAATGCTGCTGACGTTACTCCTTGAAATATGCAAAAACAGCTTAACCAAATTACCCGTTTTATACCCGGTTTGGTACTTGTATTTTGAAAATGCCGGATTATAGTATGAAGATTGTTAGGCGGTGACTGGGGAAACGACAGCCATTTTTTAACAGCTACCTATCATTTGGTATGTTGCGTTAACATTAGTGTCCATATTTCATTCTCTGTGACTCGGCTACTCCCTGTTAAACAAAAACCCCAACCGTTTTTTTATGTTTGATCCATTGAAATTTGTTTGCATGTTTGTTTTGTTTTTTTTTTTGTTGGTTTTTTGTTGTTGTTGTTGTTTTAATTGTTTGTTTGGTTTTTTTAGGGGGGGGTTTGCGGGGGGGGGGGGAGGGGATTAGGCTTCATATTATTGTCCGTGCAGAATTTTTTTTACAAAGTGAGACACGGTTATCGTTCTTTTAGCTGAACGTATTGCTTATTCGTGCTGAAAACTAAATTAGCAGATAAAACATCGTAAAATGTTTGTCTCGCGACTGAATTTAAAAATAAGAATCGTTATTTTTTCTCTCCGAACCATCTTGACAAATTTCGGGGATCGCAACGGTTATACATACATTAGAAGTAACATTTTGTTACACTTTAGCGAAATTATGTACTACATGCATGACATGTATGAACAAGCAATAAAAATATTTTGACTTTCCGATCCAAACTAAATATTTCAATCATCAAACCTTGTTTTAAATTTGGGATGCGAGTCTCTATTTAGGAAGTATATTCGCCTACACGTACGCAGAGAAAATTTGAGATATTTGTGTCATGTTCAACGAACACATTGATACCATCAAGAAACGGATACCCAAAAGAAGCATTTACAAATAGCGTAAAGCACATTCGAAAGGTTACAATCCAGGGCCAATTGAAAAACAGCGATCAGCGACCACTGGTCACATTGAAGGCTGCTGGCTGTTTTCCATTGAGGACTTTTTAAATTGTCGTTTGTATTGTGGGTTGTGTCGCGTACACTTATTCCACGTCTTATTGTCTTCCATATAGCGAATAATCAAGTCCGAAAGCGAAGCATTTTTCAGAAATGAGCAAGCACACTAAATAGCGATGTTACATTTATAGGGAACGAATAGCGAAGCATTAACAACGACCAAACTGACCGAAAGAGTCCAGTAGTGACTAAACAAGCACTCTCTTACAAGGCACGAGCAAGCTAGCATACCAGCTCTGATTCATTCGATTACTTGCACGACAGAAGAAGTGCCGCTCCAAGACACATCAGTAAGACTGAGACTCGAGAAGAAAAACGGAAGATATAGCTACAATTACATTACGGCCGTTATTATTTAAGTGGAGACAATATAGAAGCCAGCATATCTAAATAGCATTTGTTTGTTTGTTCGTTTGATTTCTAGAAAAAAATGGGTATCTATTGGGACATTAAATGATAACCCGCCACGATATCTATCAATAGTTAAATATATTTGTATACTATATTGTATATACGATACATCTAAATAGGGACAGAAAACAAATGAGTTATCTTTCTTATACCAGATGATTTCAACATTTTCAAATGGGAAAAGTAACAACGTGGCAAATCTTCAATAATGTTTTACGGATCATCCTGAAAATGAACTTTGCCTGTATTGAATTGTACTCAATAGCTGTGCAAGATATCATTCGAATCCCTTAAGGAGTTTCCAAGTTATCATCCGGAAATCTTCGGGGGACGGACGGACGGACAGACAGATACCGAAAGTAACTGAGGGCATAACATAATACCTCGCCACTTCGTGTGGCGGGGTATAACTAGATTTCAAAGGTCCTCACTTGTCATTGGAAATTGGCAGCACGACGGAACCGCTTACTCTTCCGGAACACCCGAATTCACTCTCATTACGAATAGAGTTTGCGTTGTGAGATTGTAATTGATATTCAGCAGTTTTTGTGTTTCTGTGTATTACATGTATATATTGTCTCTTTTTTCGTCCTGTCCTTGTTTACTGGTTTTGTCTCTGTCCTTTCGGACTTCGACATGAGGATACCCCATTGGTACCTCTGCTTCTTTCTTTACAATACTTTTTCTTTATCACCAAATAATATAGACAAAAATACAATTTCTTAATGGACGATTCAATACTTGAACTTGAAATATAAACGTACAATATATATATTTTTTTCAAAATATTGAACATTTAGGCTAAGGTTCAAGTATTTAAAATATATGTACGTCAAAGTTTAAATTTTAAATATCGCAAGGCAAATTATCTCTTGAATCAATAAACTTGATTTTCTTTCTACTTTACAAGTAATTAAATTCAACCCCTGTTAAACACGCGTTGATAGTTTGTTTTATATTGAAATTATAATATCGGGACTGTGTGACGGATTAAATGACGGATCTTTTGACGTGGGATGTCTTTTTTCCATATCTGTCAGAAATTTCGATCAATCGATATTCAAATTGACTTGTTTTTCTCATAGAAGCAGAGAATATCCCAGGTATTTAAACGATTTTATGTATATAGGTTTTTAAAATTTTTAAATTATTCGTTATCAGTGTTTTTGGCAAGCTTATTTGTAATATACGGTCTATTGCATTGAAGAGATACCCGAATTAGTGTTATATATATTACATGGGATGTATCTTATAAATCTATAACGTTTGAAATATTGCTCAAATATGGAGTGTAATTTTGAACCTGTTCTTAATGGAGATTCTGAAATGAATGGGACGTCCGACGGACATATTGATTTCAAAGAAAATACAGAAAAGGAAAGCTACTGGATGAAGAATAGGCCTAAGCCGAAAAAGAATGCAGAAAAACACAGAGTGGTAAGTTTTAATTTAAGCCTAAGATAAACAGCTTTTCAGAATAAGTAGGCATTTTTGCTATTTTTTTATACATTATGTTTAAGGTGTTGAACAATTGAAAAAAAAATAGAAGAGCGTGCACCGTTCGGGTTTCGGATGGCAAATAGGCCCACAGCAGCGCTAAGCACTGTGCACTAAGTTTGTCGTTAAAATCCACTTGGGAGTGCCCAGAAACCCGGCATCGGAACGATCGGGTCGTTCACAGCGATTGGGATGTGTGCCCCAGTTGGTTGAAAGGGGTTCCAGGTGGCAAATAGGCCCACAGCGGCGATAAGCTGGTCGTTACAAGTCCACATTAAGAGCGACCAGAAACCCAACATCGGGTCGGATCGTTCACATCGACTGGGATGTGTGCCACAGTGGGTTGAAAGGGGCAACCCTGTCATAATGAATGCCGAGGTCGTCAGGCTGTAATTATAACTATGTTTTGGAAAATTACAATTTCCTTGCAGGTTAAAGAACCCTGTTGCGGGTCTCGATTAGGGTAGGACTCGTGAGATCTCCATGTGAGAGGCTAAATTGTCTGATCCTGCCAATCCCAAGCTCATTTTTTCAGTGGCAGTCAAATTCTTTTCTCGGAATGGCCTTGTGTCCCCATCTCCTCCTCTTCATCATCATTTCATGTTCATTTTATCAAACCTTTTATGTTCATTTTACCAAATCTTTCATGCTCATTTTAACTAACCTATCATGTTCATTTTATCAAATCGTTCATGTTCATTTTATCAAACCTTTCATGTTCATTTTATCAAACCTTTCATGTTCATGTTCATTTTATCAAACCTTTCATGTTCATTTTATCTAACCTTTCATGTTCATTTTATCAAACCTTTCATGTTCATTTTATCAAACCTTTCATGTTCATTTTATCAAATATTTCATGTTCATTTTATCAAATATTTCATGTTCATTTTATCAAACCTTTCATTTTCATTTTATCAATCTTTTCATGTTCATTGCCATCATATTGCCAAATTCGTGCTGCTTGGAATTAAAGCAATAACCAACCCACTAAACATGGAACATCTGTACAAACATTTCATGTTGCAGATTTCAGTTTGGTTGATTTTTGTGTATAATTTCCCGTTATGGAGCATGTCTGTTTTCCGTATTGTCCTTTGTCATAGCATTTTCGGACTTCCAATTTTGGAAAAACTCATTAAATATCTTTGCTTCTTTGCTACGTTCGGACTTTTTAGATAAGAAATGTGAAATTCAGCCTTTCAATGGCAAATATTTAGGTTAAAAACGGTATTCTACACGAATGAGATAAACCAAAAGCTAACTGACTTCTGGCGGTTTAGACTTAAGCTCACAAGTTGACCTTTTTGGCCTATTTTTTAAGCAAACTGTATTCACCCAAGGCAGCATATATCCATATTGTTATGATAAATTAGGAAAGGCAGAAGATTGTTTTGAGATTTATTCCATGTCTTTGAACAAAAACCCCAAGAGTGTAAATCTGTTATTTCTACCCCTCTTAACTATTTACATAGATTTACCACGGTCTTCTATGAATTAAATAGATCCATAATATGAAACTTTGGACGATTAAATTTGCATTTATAATTCAGTCCTTGAAAAAGTAAAAACCGCAAACTTGCTGCAAGATTATTCAATAGTTGTAACCGCTAAGTAAAGTTTATCAGGAATTTAATAATCAATTATACAGAACTCATACTTACCTTTATGGTCTACCTTTAGAAATGTAACTGAAACAATTCAAGATTTTAATTAAAATTACATCATAGAACTGATTTATAAACATGAATATGCCAAGTGGTGCACCACATAGGCTAAATTTTCCGCCCCTACCCCCTCTCCCCTTTTCATGTGCTTCTTCAAACTTTACCGTTCCTTTGTTTCCCACCCCACCCCCATAATTCATTTATCATCATCATTTCATGTTCATTCTATCACCCTTTTCATGCTCATCGCCTGTAAATAACCTTTATGCGTTGCACAGGCGTGTTTTACTTAGTAATAATTTGGTTCCCCAGTTTGGTATTTTTGGTTATACTGTTCTATGCTCTTCATATTCATACAGTGTTTGGCATTTTCAATATTTTTGGTAGAGCGCCTCTGATGAGTCTTGAACAGACGAAACGCGCGTCAGGCGTAGCAAATTTTTTTGTCTGGAACTTTGTTTTCATTTGTATTTCGAACACACGTGAAGGTTAGCACTGCTGGTGGAGTTTAAATTCCCCGAGGTTAGCCCGCTCCGGCACCAACACTTTTGAGTTGGAGAATACATCAAAGCTTTAAATTATCCGTCTTAATTTCAAAATTGTCTAAACCCTAAGGTTCTTCCTACCCCAGACATAGGTTGAATATCTTAGTAATAATTTGGTTCCCCAGTTTGGTATTTTTGGTTATACTGTTCTATGCTCTTCATATTCATACAGTGTTTGGCATTTTCAATATTTTTGGTAGAGCGCCTATGATGAGTCTTGAACAGACGAAACGCGCGTCAGGCGTAGCACTCAATGTCATGCATGTAGAAATCATATTTTAGTTTTCGGTTTTCTGACAAGCGGTGCGAATTTGACTTGACGGAAAAAAAACATGAAAGGGGTGGCATAATTAACATGAGAAGGATGATAAAATGATGATGTAGAAGAGGCGTGTGGAAACTATGCTGATGGAGAAAACGACCAAGTTTAAACTGCCACTTGAAAAAGGACGGATTTGCAACCCCGAGCAAAAAAAGGTAATAACAAAATTACCGAACTTGGAGGATCAATATCAATGTCCAAAGGAAAAGACAAAACATAGAAGACACATTAGAATAGTTATAGATTGCAATGGTCCTGACTTTCAAATAAAATGGTATGTTAAACCAGGTTTTATGGCGCGCCAAACCTCCCTCTTTCATTGCGATCTTAGCATTTTGCAATTGATCCCAAAGTTCCCCCTTTCACCGAAAACCGTAAACCCTTATTTGTCAGTTTTCTGTAATATGGTTGACATACTTCGTAGGTTACCCCCATTAATCCACATGGGTCACATATCGCACTATTAAAGGGCAATGTACTCAAATAGGGCATTGAGTGCTGTTTTGTGCTATTAAATCGACAAGATTATTGCTCCTGTGTACCCCTTCTAGACTGCTTTTTATAACAGTTTATAACACACTCCCACATCTTCATATCCTTTAACCCCTTGGAAAATAGAGTGGGTGCAGTTTTATACAGACGATATGGACATAAAACCTAAACATAATAATTTCCTACGCCAAAAATTTGAACTTAAGTTTAAGGAAGATCAGCTAAAGAGTGGTAATAAATATTTCTATCTTATAACTCCTGACTTGACGACGCTGTACTTCAGGTACCAGTCTTGTATTGTAAGTTCTTGCGCGGGTGGACGTCAAAACATGGATGCTATTGTAACGGGGTTGCCCCCCTTCGTACATTAATAGTATATTTAAATAGCCAGCCTTTATCCCTGAACAAGGGAAGTACTTCTTTGGTTCAGAGGTAGAGCGCCTGACTGTAAACCTAGAGGTCTCGGGTTCGATTCCCGCTCAGGACATGTCGATTTTGTGAAGTAATTCATGCTCTCCGGTTACACTATTAAAATATAGTGCCTTTTCTCTGTGTTGTTTGCAGCATTAATTTTCAAGCATTTGTTTCTAACTTTTGGCTCTTATTGATGGTAAGACACCACACTATGACATCATTAACTTTTAGAAATGAAAAAATTGCATTTTCAATTAAAAAATTATTCATGAAAAGGGGGGTATTTTTGCTTTTTGAAGTTAAAGTGAAAGTAGAAAAAAAAATATTTTTAGTTCAAACTTCTGTGGTGTACCAAAGTTCGTGGCACTTTTTTCATTTCCACCTTCAAAATGTCTTTTGACACTTCTTTTATTGAAAAAATATAGCAAAAGTTTTATTGAATCATTTTAAGTATTTTTTTAAAAATTCCGAAAATTTCAGGTGTACTATTGAAGTCTATGGGAAAAAACAATACAAGACTGAGACCTTCACGGTTTCCCGGTAATGGAACGATTTATTGCCCCCATTACGTCAGTCTAGTCCGATATTCTGTGATATCGTTGGTCTCTACCTGCTGTAAATCTGAAATAAACTATCCTATTATGGTCGTAATGTGAAAATTATTAATTTAAATGGCATGAGAGTGCTATATAGTAAAGTGACAACAATTTGGATAAAAATAATGATAACATATCTGTACTTTAAACACCAATTTCTGGAGCTTGTCCAAAGTTTAAAATTGAAAATGTAAAATGAATTCATTAAATAAGAATTATGCGAAAAAATATCAAACAAAGTGCATGTCTTCGTGTACACTTTCTAAAATAAATAAGTTTCTTGTACCAATGAAAGATGCAAAGAGGCACCAATGGGGCATTCGAGTGTCAAAAGTTGATAGGGCAACGACGAAACCGGTAAACACGAACAAAAACAGCACGAAGAAACACAAAACACAAAATCAACCAAACGGAAATCAAAAACGCGAACTCAAGTCATGACATGAGTGAACTCAGGTGCTCCGGAAGAATAAGCGGTTCCTGCCTACTATAGCCCACCCGTCGCGTTGCTAATTTCCAATTCAGCCGGCGTAATCAAACCGGTCTAATTTCTACGACAAATCAACATCTGCACTCATTTGAGAGATAGAAATCTCACATTTTTCTACGAGTGCATGGTGTCTATCGTAAAATTTCTTGAGTGAAGACAGCAACCGTGGAGCAACATAACCCTGTTTTAGCAAATCCTGTGTCAAGCATGACACTCTGCCAAGGAAATCGATGTAATTCCTGCAAGCTCTGGAGTAACGAATCGAAAAGTTGTGATACGAAGAAAACTAATATATTATCGATGGGCTTTACAACCAACAATCAATCGGTAAATGTAAATTTTGGAGTCCATGGTAAGGGGGTATAGAATTAACAGAATAACAAATAACCAGACTGCATGGAAAGTTGCATGGGTTTCAAGTTATTTTCATTAAGTTTATATGTTTTTGGATAAGTAAAAAAAACACCAAAAAAAAAACGCTGGTCACATTGAAGGCTGCTGGCTGTTTTCCATTGTGGATATTTAAAATATTCGTTTATAATGTAGGTTGTGTCGCGTACACTTATTCCACATCTCATTTTCTTCTATATAAAACCAATTTGGATAATGTTCAAGCACGGGTTTCTAATTTGGGATTTTAAAATTATTGCACCGAAATACAATTATTTACCAAAACCATTCATCTTAATGTGGGCGTCTTCATATATTTAGTATATTATATATGAAAAAAAAGTTTATTTGCATAAAGACCATAGTAGGCCAGGCAATACATATAATAATACATAACATGAACATATTCACATAGAAGTACATACAAATATAAAGAAGACATAATAGAAAATGAATTAATATAATATGCATGCACTTGACCAGTATAGACCTCATTTTCGCAATTCTAAGGATAGCTTTATAAAGTCAATAATAATGGACAAAACATCCTGTATGTCTTTAAACTTTAAAGGCAATGACAGTTGATATTGTGTTCAATTAAGTCTCACGAAAAGAAAAAAAAGAAAAAAAAAAGATTAAAAAAAAAATGGGGACGCCCTTGAATTTTTTGGGGGGATTAAATCGATCGCTGGTATTAAGTTTTGCACAATTGTACCGTATGTATGATAGCGGCGAATGCTTTGTATACTTGTAAATGTCTTTGAATTCAATAGTAGTAAAAACGAAAGAATACAAGGTCTACAATCATTGAAATTGAAAACAAAGCAACCTTACAAAAGCGTAAACACACTGAAAACCCTATTGACCAGGGGAATTAGCAAGTTCTCGATAGTAAGATATACATTTGGTCTTTATCAAAAAATGCAAACCAATTCAACAATTTATATGAAAACTGTTTTAGACTAAAGATCACAATAATTGTCATATTCTTGTTAATTATAGGGACCTGTCGGTGTTTTCTTTGATTCTTTTTAAACAAAACTATTCTGTCAATATATTACTTGGTTTCAAGAACACCATAAAGAAGCTTAAATGGTTTTCTTCCTCAGTTGAGTGTCAACCCCTCACCCACCCCACCCCCACCCCAACTTTCTAGATCCGCTCCTGCATCCAGTATTCTTCTTTCAAGAGGTCTGAGTTCATTGCGCCGACTTGTATATCATAGTTCCCCGCGCCGGCAAAGAAACGTTCAACGACTCCGTAATCCTTTATTCTGTAATATCGTAGACCTCAACATGCTGTAAATATGTTTAAAAGTATCCTATTGTGGTTGTAAATGATGTGAAAAATATTAATTTAAATGGCACGAGAGTGCTATATAGTATAAGTGACAACACTTTTGATAAAAATAATGATAACATATCTGTACTTTTAACACCTATTTCTGGAGTTGGTCCAAAGTTTTCGTAATTGATAAAAACTTCAAAGTTATAAAATGTATGAAATTGAAGTTCATTATATTACAAAACACTTTTCCAAATTTAACAAAGAGAAATATTTTCAGTTCGTTTCAAACACGGATTATTTCTGTTTGAACCAGTTCCCCCTTCTTTTTTCAATAACTTTTATTCCACTTAATATCACCTCCAACATGATTTTGTATTTCGTTTAAACTTATTTATTTTTCCTGGATTGGGAAACAAGCTTGATGCTTATGTAAATCTCTCTCCAGCCTGCAGTTTGCGAGTGTGGCTTTTGACAGGTTTGTAGAGGACCCCATTGAGCCTACTCTTATCGAAATCTACATAGTGGTCTTTAACGTACGTACTAGTATTTTGTGTTTTTGAAATTCTAATTTTATGGAAAATTCAGTGCGATTTCGTTTTCAGTGCAGTTGCTAACATTTAGTATGTTAAATACAGCGGATGAACATATAGATTCAAGTGTTATGAATATTCTATCTGGTGTAAAGTAATATGTAGATTTGTAGGTGTTTCTTTACATGTATTTACATATATAATGCATGCTGTGTACTGACGATCAAAATTTTAACGAGTAGGTTTTACTTGCATAAAAGGACGAAATGACACTACATTTAAAAGAGAAAATGATGTCTAATTATTCGGACCTGAATAGGGCATGCAAATAAACTCTACCATGCACGTGGGTTCAACAGCAGCCCTAAGCTGTTTAAGAACCTTGGGTCAGACCGCTTTATCCAAAAAGCAACTTGGATGTTTACCCCAGTTGCTTGAATGGGGCAGCCCTGTCATAATGAATGCCGGGGTCGTCAGGCTATAGTGCGGATACCTGACCGCAAACCATAGTGATGCAACATGTTGGTAAAATTTGTACGTTCCTCGAAATTTAAAGAAGCTAGACCTGCTGCAGGTTTCGATAAGAGTAGGGTCCTTAGAATCCCCATGCAGGAGGCTAAATTGCCTTTTCTTATCCATCACTCATTTCAGTGGCAGTCAATTTTCTCACTTCATCGTCATTTCATGTCCATTGTATCACCCTTTCCACGTACACCGCCCCGATATAACCGAAATCGTGCTGCTTGGGAGTAAAGTCGTAACTAGCTAATAAACTAACTGCATTTCTATGTCATATGTATGTCACCTGAAACTTGTTGCAAAAGCGACCTTTAGAGGTCATTTGTCACTTACATGCGTCTTTCCCTGGTCGTGCATCTCGCGTTGACGCAATGTATTTATATGCGAGCGAAGCGAAGCTCACTATTGTAGAGAGTCTGCCAAATTGCACGAGACTCTAAATACGATGGTTGAAAATAAATTCTGTCTGCTACTCGGAATGCATTGGGAATTTACGAAAAAACCGGGTCTCGCGTTAGCGAGACCCGGTGTTTTCGCTTATTTATTTGCAAACGGTTACAAAACTAAACCTTTTGTTGTTGTTAATGGCAAGAACTTTCTCAATAAATAATAACCATCTAACGAACGAAGGCTAGTTGTTTTTTTTTTTTTTTAAATATGGCCCCCTTCTCGCGAGATTTCAATACACTAGTGACCTTTAACACAGAGTGCGCAGAAAAATGGGGGGAAATATCACATCACATCTTCCCTTACAAGGGTAGTTAAAACTAATATGAGAAAGACATTGCCTTAAAAGCTCGCGTAGATAATTCCATTGAAAATTTTGAATAATGCCTGGGACGAGATAATTTGGGACGATGTATTACTATTTCCCGCAATTTTTCAGCATGCGCAGACATTTTCGAAAACTTCCGGAAATCGAATGTTTCCGGTGACAGAATGATTTTTCTCCCTAAACTGGCCTCCTGGTTAATATCCTAAGCGGCCTTCCTTCGGGGTCACCGGATATAAACACAGGTCAGGGCGAATGAATAAGCAAGGAATTCCTTGCTTATTGACAGACCGGAAAGTAAAATAACTTTTTGATATTTTCATATTTTAAACATTCAAAGAAACGTTAAAAATATTTAGAATATAAAAAATAAATTGAACGTTAAAATTGCGTAAAAATTTCATCTTTTATGTTGACGTCATAATTATTCAAAACGTTCGTTCATTCATAAAATGACGAAATAGCGGGAACCTGTCATTCCAACATTCGTAGAACCAGAAAAAAATGGCGTCGTTTGTCAACCAATAGAAAGATAGACGGTTTTTGTTATGACCTGGGGTTAAATATGAAGATATGAAGATTTTTACCCAGGATCCCAGGTTATTTTTCTCCCATAGTATTTTGAGTCTTGTGCAATTTGGCATACTTTCTACATAGAGAGCTCGCTACGCTCGCATAATATGAAAAAGACATTGCCTTAAAAGCTCGCGTAGATACAAAAATATAATCTATTCCATTGATAATTTCGAATATTGCCTGGGACGAGATGTATAACTATTTCCCGCAATTTTTCAGCTCGCGCAGACATTTTCGAAAACTTCCGAAAATCGAATGTTTCCGGTGACAGAACGATTTTTCTTCCATAGTATTTTGGGTCTCGTGCAATTTGGCAGACTCTCTACAATAGTGAGCTTCGCTTCGCTCGCATATAAGTTCTGCCAATCGATTATCGGAACTTTTAACATAAACAGATTCATTATAAAAGCGTGGACAAGCAACTATTTTTTCTGCATATGTATGATAAATAAATTTGGTCCTACCTGATCTGAAAATATAATCCTAATCCATCCTCATGACATGTGCCGTGTCGTGGTCCTTCAAAGTCAAACTGATATATAGTTAAATGATCAATGCAATCATGGGTCCGTCGTCATTTTCCACCAGGTTATTCAATCTTTTGCAGCCAGTACTAGTAAAAATTAGATACGGGTATACAGAAAATCTCACAAAACCTGACAGAAGAACATTAACATTTTGATGTCTTCATCTGCTGGATATGTGACGTCACAAATGGACGATCAATATTTATGTATAAGTTATGGATAATATCGTCCCGGCCGGGAACCATATTTTGACGTTTTTTTAGGATATTAAATACATTAATTGGTTTTTTTTTCGAACAAATTATTCAATGTTTAATCACTAGCGGACCCTCTTAGATATTAGTCCAGCTGAGAGTATTTTGACAATATTTTCCAGTTCCGAATTAAAGTCCGACCCAGATTAGGCTGAATCTATTATCTTATTTATCACATTGCATCAACATAATTTGTGTTGATTTTGTATCTTCGCGAGCTTTTAGGGCAGAGCCATTCTCATATTAGTTTTCCGAGCAACTACATGCGGCAGTTTCTTGATATTTGATCTGTACCCTTAAGGATACTGTAAAATTGTGTTATATAAACGGTTTCATGTCCGTCACTGATCTACTGTCTGTAAACCAATTACTAAACATCGTAGACACATATTTTCCAAGGAAGACAGCATTTTTGTGTTTAAATATAGTCATAAAGCCCGGTCATAAAGAGTCGCCTTCAACGGTTGAAACTATTCTTGGCTTCAAACCAATTTTGATATTATCTGAAAGGTGATGACAGTTGACATTTGGATCAATTAGGTCTTATACAGACAAATTGGCTGTAAAATGTCCTAAAACAAAAGAATCAAGGCTGAAAAATCTTCTGATAAACCGATCGTTAATTAATATAGTGTCAAACCAAAACTGCAAACAGTAGATTTGGACGAAATTAAAAGATTCGGGATTGTTTTTTTTTAATTTTGGACTGTGATAGATTTAAGGTTTGATCTACAGTTTAGGTGATCAAGCATATCAGACGATACAAACATGATATTAGACTTTTTTAAAAATGCGAGATTGTTTTTTTTTATTTTGGACTGTGATAGATTTAAGGTTAGAGATACATTTTAGGTGATTAGGCAGAAAAGACCAATTTAGGTTCAAGTGCAACATTATTGTAAATATGTAATATAAAATGCCCGGGGTAAAAGGAATGTAATAAATATCTTTACCCAAAACATTTTTTGGAAAATATCTGACAAAAAACATTAATTCGATAATTAAAGACATAAAAAATTACTCTCCCCAAACAAATAATTATGTATTTAAACTTTTGAACCAACGTAAAACGGTCCTACTTTTTGTATTCAAAACGATATATGATTTAGTTTAAAAATTTGCAAATTTTATACAAATATAAATAATGCGCTAACGTAACTCTACTCAAAAACCTTCATATGCTTTTTGAATAACAAATTACTATTATAGATATTTAGTTGTAATCAAAATGTTCATAAACCGAAAGGAATTATATTAATGTAACAGATCAGTTTCAATGAAATACGAATCAAACATGATAGATATTAAAAGAACAAATTTGATACACTTGGATAAATTAGAAATGTACTTGGTGCGTGAATTTCTTTTTATCAAAATTTAATCTGGTACGAAAACCTGTCTTTTAAAGGCAATAAATTGTTCGTTTTCTTGTTTCTATCTAGGCTGAACATCGTAGTGATGTAGGTCTGTCTTGTTTGCAAATTTTCTGCCGTAAAGTTCCCTGCTCAAAACATCATTTAAATTCAGTTCAGTGGATCACACTGACTCTTTGAAAATTCTAATTTGTTTTTTCCCATGCTCTTCGTATTTCCCCTTTTTAGCTCACCTGGACCGAAGTGAGCTATTGCCATCACTTGGCGTCCGTCGTCGTCCGTCGTCCGTCGTCCGTCGTCGTTAACATTTTTCAAAGGTTAACTCCTCTTACACCATAAGTCCAATGGCTTTTAAATTTGGCACAGTTGTTTATTAGCATAGGTAGTATAAAACTAGCGTGGGATTTTTGATTCGTTGAAAAGCATGGCCGCCATGGCTAAAAATAGAACATAGGGGTAAATTGCAGTTTTTTTGCAAATAACTCGAAAATGGTTACAGATATCAAATTTCTGGCATAGGGTAAAAGTGATCAGCACCTCAAGATCTATCTGCCCAGAAATTTTCAAGAAGATCCAACAACCGATGTAGGAGTTATTGCCCTTTTTCTGGATTTTTTTCAAAATTTTGCACTTATTTAGCCCTATATCTTGAAAACTATACAAGATATTTTAAAAATTCAAATTGCATATGATTAAGCACATCAAGATCTACATTTCATGTAATTAGGTCAAAGCTGTAGAACCATTTCTTTTAGTAGTTATGGCCCTTAAAGCGTCAAAATTTACCATTTTTCATTACTTTTACCATGAATTTCAAAGATTTACTTGTCTGACACCATACATCCAACTTCAACCAAACTTGACACAGTTGTTTAATAGCATTAATGCTACAATTCTATCGTTCGGATTTTTGATTTGTCCAAAAATATGGCCTCCATGGCTTAAAATAGAACATAGGGGTCAAATTACAGTTTTTTGCAAATAACTCAAAAACGGTAACAGATATCAAAATTCTGATGGGAGACAAAAGTGATTAGCATCTCAAGATCTACCTGCTCTGAAATTTTCAAGAAGATCCAACAAATGACATAGGAGTTATTGCCCTTTTTCTGGATTTTTTAAATTTTTTTCACTTATCTTGAAAACTATACAAGATATTTCAAAAATTCAAATTGCATATGATTGAGCACATCAAGATCTACAATTCATGTGATTAGGTCAAAGCTGTAGAACCATTTCTTTTAGGAGTTATGGCCCTTAAAGCGTCAATATTTACCATTGTTCATTACTTTTCCCCTGACTTGTCTGAAACGGTAAGACCAACTGCATCTTAACATGGCACACTGTTTGATAGCTTATATGCTACAAATCTATCGTTCAGATTTTTGATTCGTAAAAAAACATGGCTACCATGGCTAAAAATAGAACACAGGGGCAAATTTTATTTTTTTGCTTATAACTGAAAACTGGTTTCAGATATCAAAATTGTGCAAGAATCAAAAGTGACCAACATATTAAGATCTACCTATCTTGAAATTTTGGAAAAGATCTGACTGCTGATGTGGGAGTTATTGTTCTTTTTCCTAATTTTTGCCAAATTTGCACTTATTAAGCCCAATATCTTGAAAACTAACCAAGATATTTCATAAATTTAAATCGCATATGGTTAAGCACAATAATACCTACAAATATATGTATCTGTGTAGTTCAGGTGAGCGATTCAGGCTCTTGGGAGCCTCTTGTTTTTTTTTGCCTAAGTTCGAAAAAAGACTAACTCCATCCTTAAATATCAGTTGGTCTCATTTTGTGTTCGTTCATTGCATTGTCGTTCTTACTTTTCACAGCCTAAATATCTCTTTACTTTTTTCAGAGGTTCAACTATCCAGAGAAGATAACAGATATTTTACTAGAAGACGAGACTTTGACGCTATGGCGGCCTGCAATAACCACAACTCAGTATTGCCTAATACCCGAGACGATCTTAGAAGAACATTGGAATAGTATTCTTCAGGTGTACTACACAAAATTTGATTGCGTCAGCAGCGTTATGCCGTTCGATGACGCAATCCAAATGATTGCGCATCAGGCAACTACGATATTGCCCACCCAGGATTTCTCGGTTCTTCGTGACTTTCCGAGAATTCGGGGTTTATGGTACAGACCCGATAAATCCGAATGTATAGGAATGGCGGATGAATCTAGAATAGGTAATGTGAAATTTTCATTCTCATTCCCGAAATCGGAAAAAGAGAATTTACTCAGCCAATTAAACATGTACTTTCTAGAAGTGATGGACTATCAATCGGAAAACAAATCTGTCTCGAGATTCTTACTGACTAAGAACAGGTATAGCACTCTACCTCTCTATCATGTGCACAAACCTGGTGGGCCTATCTACGTCCGACAAAACGAAACGCTAGACGGCATGTCCGAGACGTACTTCTTTCTTAAGACTTGTCGTAACTTTCAGGGCAAAGTCATGGAACATATCGTAGAGTTTATGTTGGAGGAAGATCCATGGCCAATATGCCAGATCTCAACAACGAGTCATTGCCCTTTCAAGAAACCCGAGGACTTCATTAATTTTGAAAGCAAAGATGTAAACCGGGTCCATACTCGGTATTTAGGGGCAAGCTGGGACAGATCAATGGCGGGACTTTTTGTCTGGGCTCTTCAATCTAAAGTCCCTTGGCTGGTATATGAACGATTGCATGAAAATATCAAAGGTACGGTGAACTTGGTTGCCTGTGAAGCACCGTTAGAGGAAATATTTACAGCTTCTTCTCCAATACTCTGTAAAAGATCCTTAGACTTATTAGTAGAACTATATCCGTTCATTGCAAAGTGCAGAAACGATCAAGATTTGGCGGAGTTATTTCAGTTATTCAAGACAATCCACACGTGTGAGGACCAGTGCACTATGGTCAGTTTGAAGTACGTAGATATTCCTATTTCCAGAATTCTCAATGCCTACCTGTCTCTGCTTGAAAAAGTGATAGCTTCGTGTTCGTTTTCTCTTAAGCAATCGGTGATCACGACTCTTTTACCATGGTCGATTCTAGCCTATCATTATTATGATCACAAAATTGACAGTTGCAGAAAAATGGTAGCATTCATTAGTCAGATAGATGACCTTAGTTTAAAACTGCTGCCAGGACGAGGCGAAACACGTGACTTTCTCTTTTCCGGTTCAACTGACCTTACTGGACGCACTTCCGGTTTTGCTTCAATGTCTTCATACTTTGAGGAAGACGAAGACGAATCGTTACGATATTTACCAAAGTAAATCATACTGTTTTAGCATTGATCCATTTGTTATATTTTCCTGGCAATATTTTCTAATTCTAATCGTTGTTCTAATTTTAAAACGCAATGGCTACAAAGCATTAAATTCATTGATTTTCTCTAGTGGTGTGTTGACTTGGAAACTGCATATGCATTTTCTAACCCTTTTTGTCCCCCGCGGCAACGCGACGGGGACATAGAAATGCCGGGCGTCCGTCCGTCACACTTTATTTCGTAACAGATTTCTCAGCTACTATTGATCCTAGGCTTTTGATATTTGGTATGCAGCTTCAGGTAGGGGTCTCATATGGTGGGATGCCTTTTCATGTCTATTGCTTACCTACTTCCTGTTTAGTGAGGAAACTTAGAAATTTTTACGCTCGTCGGGGGACTAGGGTATTCCGTTCTTGTTGATTTTGTGTTTTGTGTTTCTTCGTGCTGTTCTTGTTCGTGTTTACCGGTTTCGTAGTTGCCCTTTCAGACTTTTGACACTCGAATGGTGCCTCTCTGCAAGCTTAGCAGTTCCTGTCTTTTTTTCAAATTTCAAGCCCCCCCCTAAAAATCTTAATAATCGGTCCCTAACGCAGTTGTCTTTCATGATTTTAACCGATTGACCTTAAAAGACTGAACTTCACATACTTAGCCAGAAATCTATATTTTACATATCAACGACTTTAAATGTACATTTTTATCCCGTTATAGCCCAATTTACATCATCTTTATGCGGAATTTATTCTCCTTTTGTAGAAGTAATGTGAAAAATATTGTTTGAATGGAATAATATTAAGTGACAACATTTGGATGCTAAATACTGTACTTAAAAAGTTCTTGAGTCTTAAAATCTTAAGGTTATCAGATTTTGAAATAACAAAGGAGCAAGCGGTATATTTTCGGCAGCATTTGAATTAAGTTATCGGAAGGTAAAATACCAAAAAGAACCAAAAAAGAAAAATGTGTTCATAAAGTCAAAAATGACATTAGATGTATTGCAAGGAAAGACATCGGATGATTTCAACTAGTTTGAATATTTAGAAATATCCGGACAATTATCCAATCATTTCACTGGTTAATGACGTATCAGACAAATCTGTCGACCAGGGTACATTGCCTATATATAGGGATAATACAAATAGACTGATTTGTGTCTCCTAATCCGACCAGTACCTTCACATGGTGGGATACGGCTCGTGTATTGGTTCAACTGTAACTGGAGCTTGAGGAGCTGTCTCTGGCGGTGGTGTGTCATGGGCAGGACGACCCATGGCACATAGCGAGTTATGTTTAAAAATCGCTGCAGAGAGTTCTATCCTATTGTATGTCACGACTATAAACAGCCTTATCGTATCGACTTATTTGTAAAATAATTAAAGATGCTATGATAGTCAAGAAGTAATTGATGTTATTTCCTGTTAATTTATGTTGTCGCATTTAAGATGAAATTAGTAAATAATCACAGAACAAAATAAAAAAGTATCTTTACAATTACAGGTTTACGGTACGGTTAAGTATAGCGAGCCATGTTTTTTTTTAAGTCGCTGCAGAGGCCTTTCAGCCTACAGACTTAATAGTCACGACTATAAATCCAATCATTTAAAAAGACCAAAACTAACATGATAAACACTCTGACATCGGGGTCAATATCATATATGAAGTCATTAGTGTATAGTGTTTTCTTAATTTCTTTACATGTACCGACAAAAAAATTCAACAAGATCAAATTAAACAGAATATTTTGAAAAGATCTAACTCGACAATAATTTTAACACCATAACCCATTCAAGAACTCATGACCGATAAATGGTAAAGAAGACATGTTTGCTACCTTCATAATATATACGCCTGAATTATCCGTTTTCAATCTTTTTACTTGATACATTAATAAAAAGATGTCTTCTCATTTTCTTAATTGCCAGATTGGAAAAAGTTTAATGAAATTTCTGGTTTTGTTTGTGTATTTTTATGTGTCTTCATATATAACAGTGATATATTTGATAACTGCTATTTTAATTTATTTTGGCATGTAAAATTCATTATTGTTTAAAAAAAATAGACCCCACCTGAAGCTACATACCAAATACATGTATCAAAAGCCTAGGATTAACAGTAGCTGAGATATCTGTTACGAAAATTTTGATTACGGACAGACGGACTGACGGACGGGCGGACGGACAGACCAGTCAAAAACATTATACCCTTCGCAAATTCGTTGCGTGGGGTATAAAAACCGTTCTTGACACCTATATTTGGATTTCTATATCAAGCAAGAACTGATAACCCTTCCGAAGCATCTGCGTTCTTCGTGGATCTCGTTTCGACTGCAGTGTGTTTTTCTGATTGTGTTTTTGTCTGTTGTGTGGTTTATTATTTGATGTTTTATATCTACCGGTTTTCTTTGCCCTTTTAGACTGGCGACATTCGATTGCCGCATGGTTACACATTTGTTTCTTCTTTTTTTTTCATTAGAAGAAACTTATAATGTTTTCCCTTAATGATTTTGTACTGTCGTAAGAGGGTGTGGATGGGAGTGTCTACTGTAAATTTTTTGTCCTTTATTCTCTATTTTTTAAAGTTTTTTTGCCATTTTCACATTATTCTTTATTCTGTAAGGTTCATTATTCTCTATTCTTTAGTTTTTTTTGGTCATTATTCTTTATATGTTAACTTTTTTTTGCTATTATTCTCTATTCTCTATTCTTTCTGTTAAACCCATCCACACCCTCTCGTATGGGAACTGTTCTTAGTCTAAACAGGGTATAAATTACTATGTAAGTTGTATCGCTAGGATTTGTCACTCTCATTTTGGGAACTCTTTTGGTTGCACCTGAAGATTTATGCATTGAAGGGGCTTGGCAGAACATAAAAATAAAACGGCCCTAGTAAGCATAAATGCTTTATGAAGTACACGTACTTAAAGAGCATCCAAGCTATTTAAATAGTTTCCATCTACCAAACCATCTCTTATACAATTCGATCCTGAACGACCCAGTTCACAGGATTGTCAAATTTTACAAGGTTGATAAAAATCATCATATAACAATAGCATATTGTCTTATGGAATCTAGAATCCCATTGAGGTTAAAAGGTCTAATTATTGTAGGCTTGTATGACCCAACTTTGTTGTTGTATTACTAATTTGACCCATTAGGCTTTTATGTCTTTGTGTTTTTGTTTTGTGGTTGTTGGTTTAATTAAAAGGGGGCGGGTTTTCATGTTTTTCAATATTTGGAATTTGCAAGGTATTTCTTAAAGGTTTGAAGCTCAATACCGTGTGCTTGATAAAATATTTTTGAAGTTTTGATAAAATATTTTAACTTTTTAATGTTTAAGAAATTATTACAAAATATGTCATCTTTGAGCTATATTTTGAACTAATAGAACATTTGGTAAACCATTTGACTCGGAAAAGGGCTTAGTTTCTTTCTAAATAATATTTTGAATTTGATTTTTTTGAAAAAATCTTCTCCTTATGCTACGAGAACAGTCATCAGATATTTTAAATTTACATGTCGTAATATTTTAGATGAATCTCATCCAATAGTCCAACAGATTCTTTTCCTGTTCAAGCTTTTTTGGTTTTGAGTACTTTTCGTGCAATGCTGTTGGTTTTTGACTTTTCAATGTTTTCATTCAAATGCTGCTCTTGAAGTATGCATGACCAAACTAGCTTTTTGGTATTTGTATGTTTAAGAGGCTAACGTGCTTTATCAACAAATGGGTATCTTTAGCTCATTCCCTCCACGTTTGGTGCTTGCATCATCAACTGAAAGTCGCTGGACTACCATCTTTATAATTTACAAAACTTGCAATAAGATCTTTTTTATCTTGGCAAAATTAAAACATACACATATTAAGATATTTTGCGGCGCCTGAAAAGTTTAAAGCGAGGCATTAATTCAGCGAAGTTATTGGCCTTCATTTGAATGCTATCAACTTCTATCAATCTCTTTATTTTCTATTCTGTGCAAAATTTTATTCAGACCAGTTCAATAAATTTCAAGTTATCATGCCAAATAGATAAAAGGACAGACTCTACCGTAAAATGTAGTGAACGAGCACCAACAACACCACTTTATGTAATAAACCCATGAAGGATGGTTTTGTCAAACCTTTTTTTAAGCTCTCACATAAAGCGACCAATATCGTCACTAAGTCAATCAGTCATATTTTCATTTCATTCATTCAAGGATCTTCAATACCATTCGCTATGTATACCAATCATTTCTATAAATTTTGTCATCAATAAAATCTATTTAGTATATTGATACAATTTTATAAAAGAAAAAAAAAACTGATCTAAAGAGATATTTTAATTACTACTTATTCATTCATATCACATAATAAATATGTTTTCTAAAGCTCTTGAATCATGCTCAAATTGAAACAATTTGCTTATCTTAAAGGAAAATAATGAAAGAAGCAAAGAGGCACCAATAGGGCATTCGAGTGTCAAAAGTCCCAATGGGCAAAACACTTAATCAATCGAACGGAAATCAACAACGCGAACTCAAGTCGTAACAAGAGTGAACTCGGGTGCTCCGGAAGAGTATGTGAACGCAATACACCCTACATATATCTACGACAATTTGAAAATTCACAATGGAAAAATGCAAGCAACAGTGGCTGGTCTAAGGGGTGTTTCTGGGGGGGGATGGAACACCTCCCAGTTTTTCTCCAATAATTTTGTAATTTTTTATGTAACTTTTCGGCGAAATTGGTCTGGAAGCACCGCTCTCTCGTCTTTTTGACCGCATGTGGAACACCCCGACCCCTTTTAGTGGCATTCAATGTGAACAGTGGTCTATGCTCGCTGTTTTGCAATTATTTCGAGTTTAGAAAAACATATTTATATGCAAACGATTCAAAACCTTCCTTACGTTTCAAAAGAAAAATCAATTTTAGACATAGAACAACAAACATGAAGACAATGGGTACAAACAGAAGCTTCGATGAACATTCCTGGTTTAGAACAGGCACATATATAGTTTTCATACCTTCACAGGAAAAAAGTGCATTGACGGTCATGAAAATATTTAGATAACAATTAGTCTATCAGCCAAATCGAAAAAAGCCTCTAGTTTTCGAGATGAATGTCTACCCCTGGGAACAGCAGTCTTTTGGTGGTTTGGTATTGTTTAACATCTAAACTTTCAAATTTACCTTGTTATACCGTACAAAAAGTGTCCAAACAGGGTATAACATGCGCCATTTTGAATGCACCCATTTTGACAGACACAACTCATTTTGAAAGCATTGAATTCATATTGCTGTCAAATTTTTACAATGCTATGAAATATAATTTTGTTAGGTGTTAGGTAATCAGTATGATATAAATAAAACTATAGCGTATAATAATTATCGATAAGTATCGATGAAGTACCGATATCGGGGCTTTTTAAAACACTCTGTATACGTGGCTTTTTTCGGTTAATTTTTGTCATTTTTTCGTCGCTGTAGTCATATTTGTAATGTATGTTTGCTTTCAATGACCATAAATCGTTCATTGATATGTATTCTGATCATCACAGTCGATGGTTATTTGGAAAGTTACACCAATGGGCAGATAATCGAGCCTCAATACTTCCTATGCATATTTGAGCTAAAACCTTTGTACAGAAACGATGCATTTAACATTCTGTTACATGATATCTATTCGATAAAAAAGTATGTTTTTATTTCAAATGTGTGGTAATATACAAATACACATCGATATACTCATCAAGAACCAAATTTGCACAATGCTTTTTTAGTAAAAGGGGGTCTTTGTACATGTTTCTGAAATACTTACTAAGACAAAGTTTTGTTCTCTGATACCAAATGATTTGCACAAAACGGTTCAAACATGTAAAAATATAGTATAATTGAATATATGTACAATATATAATTGCTTATTTTTCTTGTTTACTTTGTTATTTCCATATCCTTTCATAAAATATTTGATGTGCAAATTACAAAATTTGAGTATATGTATACGTAAGTTCTAAGACGAATAAGCTACATCCCATTTTAAAGAAATGTCACTAAATGAAAGTATTTTCCTCCATCAATAAACAATGACCGTTTGATATAAATCGGTATAGTTTTTTTTTTATTTCAATAGTTACATTGTCGAAATAGGGGGGGGGGGGGGGGCTAATTTAGAAGTGTATTGTTTGAAAACGTCCTTTTTATGGAGGATATGAAATGCATCGAAATATTAAAGCCGTCACTACAGAAATCATTTAGGATATATGTTGCAAAAGCGTTTAGTCGTGTACTTGTTGGGGAAAAGTTTGTTGTATCTCGGCACCAATAACATAAATGTAAGACGCACATGTTTTCCTGTCCTAAGCTTTCCATTTTCAATAGTAAGTATACTAGAATGTGATATGATATATTGTTATATACAATTTTAGATTTAAAAAAAATAATATAAACTGTTCAATTAGTAGAAATAATCTTTTTTGGGTTACCTTGCCTTTTGTTTAATCATCAAATTTACGTTAAGGAGGTACATCTTGAACAACATGTTGAATGCTTATGAGTTAGTCTTAAATATACAGCATGTGTTTAACAAAACAGTGGTTATTGAAGGGTTAGTTTTGGTGTCCTTACATAACAGTCAGAGTCATGTTATCCTCTGGCCATGTATATGTAAAATTCTACATGTTAAAGAACAAGAACAGCCATACTAGTAAATACAATTCGAACTTGAAATTTGATAGTATTGCTCTTATGTTTATAAATTTCTGTGAACTTTTAAGACGTAAAATATGGTTTATATCTCATACCATCGATGTGCTTCCTGGCACTTCATAGCAAAAGGTTTTAACGATGGTCAAGTCTACATCAATGAAATGTCTTTGCATCATTTGATAAGTGTTCGGGGTAGTGGCTTTGCTGTTTCCGACAATTACTTTAATATAACAATAGACAAAACCAATAAACACCAACAAGAACGGGACAATAACAGACAACATATAAAACATGGAAACACAAAATAACTGAATATCACTCAGCAACGCGAACTCCAGTCGAAACAAGAGTGAACTCAGGTGCTCCGGAAGAGTAAGCAGTTCCTGCTTGCTATAGCACAGCCGTCGCGTTGCCAATAGTCCATTCAGCGTGTCAAATCCGGTAAAGGAAGACAAAACAAAACCCTATGACAAACCAACATCTGCTCTCATCTGAGAGATCGAAATCCCATATTTGTCTATAAGTGCATGATGTCTTTCGTAAAATTTCTTAAGTGAAGACAGCAACCGAGGAGCAACATTACCCTGTGTGAGCAATTTTTGCGTCAGACGTGTCGCTCTGCTAAGGAAATCGATGCACGCTCTGGAGTAACGAATTAATTAAGATACGTAAACTCCATAAGCTGGAGCGGATGGAATGTTGCTACACAAGAAGGGAAAGTTGACGATTGGAAAGTTGAAGTCATCACGTTTGTCATAGAGCCTTGTTGAAAGTCTTCCTTGAGAGTCTATTTTGAGATGTAGATCTAAACATGAAGCAGACTTCCTAGAATCCGTTGTGTCCTTTATCTCAGGCTCCTGGGGATATATTAGATGGAGAAAGTCACCAAATCGAGAATTGTTTAGTGAAAGGACATCATCAATATAACGGAACGTGAGGTTGAAAGAGAGAGCAAGTCTTCGATCTTTTTTGTCTAGAAGATATTGAAGAATGAAGAAACAAATCAGCAAGCGAAGGTGCACAATTAGTGCCCATTGGAATCCCTATTGTTTGCTGAAAAACACGTCCACCAAACTGAACAAATATGTTGTCAATAAGAAAGTTGAGCATGTCGATTATTTGGTCTTCTGTAAATTTGTTCTTTTTCTTAGACTCATTGATGACAAAATAGGTCTTGGTATAATCGACTACTAGATATTTGTACCTGCGTTTTCCATTCTTTTTTAAAAAGCTGCGTTTTCATGTACATGCGGAATAGAAGTGTAAAGTGTGGAGAAATCGAATGTTTTGATGCTGTTTTACAAGATGAAACTAATTTAGAGTTAAGAATCTCCATCAGTTCTTTCGAATTCTTCAGGATCCACATTTGATTGACACCATTTCTAGAATAACAACAATCGTAATATTTCTTGAGGCCGGATTTTATTGCCGTAAGTATTGAAGTCAATAAAACTGAAAGAGGCTTAGTTGTACATTTGGATGACCCTGCAAGGAAGCGCTGTTTGTATGGGTTTTTTTATATAATTTAGGAATCCAATACAGGGATGAAATGTCATCATTATTGCCACCAACAGAAAGGCCGAAGGAGGAAATGGACAGATTTAAGATTGTCAATGATTTCCTCATTAGACAGTGTTGTAGCCGTGTATGTGGTGCTGTTGATGGTACAACCAACCTCCAATTCAGCTGTCAAACAGTCAATATAGTGTTTCTTGCACACAAAAATGATGTTATTAGGTGCTTTGTCAATTTAGGTAACAACAAAACTACCGAACTGGGATGATCATTTTCATATATCTAAGAAGAATATACCAAACAACGCATGACATACCAGAGAAATAGTCCTGATTTTTTCAGAGCTGGTGTTAACAAATGCACTATAAATGGGCATATAGCACATCAAAGTAAACAAGGAAAATAAGCTTTTAGATATTGTAAATCTATCTAATGATAATATTTTTACATGTTTGAACCATTTTGTGCATTTTATTTCTTACTAAAGAACAAAATATTGTGATACTTAATACTTTAAAAGCATCTACTTAGACCCCCCTTTTTACTAAAAAAGCATTGTGCAAATTTGGTTTTTGATGAGTATATCGATGTGTATTTGTATATTACCACACATTTGAAATAAAAACATATTTTTTATCGAATAGATATCATGTAACAGAATGTTAAATGCATCTTTTCTGTACTAAGGTTTTAGCTCAAATATGCATAGGAAGTATTGTGGCTCGATTATCTGCCCATTGGTGTAACTTTCCAAATAACCATCGACTGTTATGATCAGAATACATATCAATGAACGATTTATGGTCATTGAAAGCAAACATACATTGCAAATATGACTACAGCAACGAAAAAATGACAAAAATTAAGAGGGAAAAGCCACGTATACAGAGTGTTTAAAGGAGCCTCGATATCGGTACTTCATCGATACTTATCGATAATTATTATACGTCATATTTTTATTTATATTATACTGATTACATAACACCTTACAGAATTATATTTATTCGCATTGTAAAAATTTGACAGCAATATGAATTCAATGCTTTCAACATGATTTGTGTCTGTCAAAATGGGTGCATCCAAAATGGCGCATGTTATACCCTGTTTGGACACTTTTATTCCGGTATAACAAGATAAATTTGAAAGTTTAGATGTTAAACTATATAAAACTACCGAAAAACTGCTGTTCCCCGGGGTAGACATTCAAAATGCTATTTTTGAGGGTTGGCTGATAGACTAAATTAATACCTCCAAAATTCAAACAAAACGTTTTCAAAAATTTCAACTTGAAGAACTTTAAATATATACTTATATAAGTATCTTTATTTGCAAAATAAATATATGTTCACTGATAGCTTATCAAAATATAAATATTATTATGCAAGTTTTTAAAGTTCTAGGGTTTTAACCTTATACGGGCTACAAATCATTATGTGACTGAATTGGGAAATGAGCAACATGCTTATTTGAATCAAAACTCAAGTCTGCCATTGCTTTTGTGCATTATTCGTACCTCCCCAAAGAATTTCGTAGTTCTCGAGACAATCCTGTTAGTCGCAAAGAGAGTCGATAGTGATCGATGGTGAGGTGTTTGACGCGTCGGGCTACCTAAACAGGCAGGAACAGCTTACTCTTCCGGAGCACATGAGTTCACTCTTGTTACGACTTGAGTTCGCGTTGTGGATTTCCGTTCGGTTGATTTTGTGTTTTATGTTTCTTTGTGCTGTTTTTGTTCGTGTTTTCTGGTTTTGTCGTTGCCCTTTCAAACTTCTGACACTCAAATGCCCCATTGGTGCCTCTTTGCTACTTTCGTAATTCGATCCTCGTCACCGTCAGGATTGAAAATCTAATGAACGAATATACCGACCGGCCTCTCTTGACACTATTTGCGAGGATGGTCTGAAGGCCCCCGGATTGATGCTAACTATTTGAGTGGACGAAAAATAATTGTCCAGTGTATGGGGAGAGCATAAGCTCATGCATGTTAACTTCCCTTTGTACATTTATATAAGAGTAGGCTCAACGGAGGCCGCTGAAAAGGTCCCTTTTCAAAATTGCTAACTGGATAGGAATTCACATAAACATCAAGTTTGTTTCCCGATTAGTAAATTTATTATAAATATTATACTAAACTATAAAGACGACAGATTAACCTATCAACCACGCGGGACACATATCCCATGCAGTAGCTTTGTGGGCAATGCCCCCTGTCTCCTAAGGGGAATGGTTGTACAAAGCACTGCTTTAAGATTATCTTACCAGCAAGGGGTCGATGTCCTTTTCAGAAAAAAGTGCTATTATTTTCCGGCGAAAATGTTGAATCTTGAAGTGGACAATAAATATATACATTTGACACATCTTGAACTATATCAAAAGTCAAAGAGATTATTTGTATTTTGATAAACGATCAATGTACTATATAAAACTTAACTCATTCAAGAGATCTTCAAAATGTTACAAATATTTGAGGACCACATCATATCATTATTGTTATAACAAAATAACAGAACCGGTATCATTATTCAATATATTAGCAGAGTTGGAAATAACAGCCCGAGACTGGTAACTTTTGGACAGGGCTGTCTAAAATTCATGAAAATTTGACAGGCTATATATAGCAAATACAGGTAGAATTCCAATTCAGGACTGGTTCCTTTTTCATCGAATTTCCTTCCCTGATACTAGTATACGAGTGTCTGGAGCAAAGAGGCGCCAATGGGACATTCGAGTGTCAGAGCTCCGAAAGGGCAACGACAAAACCAGTAAATCTGAACGAGAACAGCACAAAGAAAAAAAAACATAAAAAAAACCACAAAATCAACCGAACAGAAATCAACAACGCGAACTCCAGTCGTAACAAGAGTGAACCCAAGTGCTTCGGAAAAGTACGCATTTTTGTTGAAAATTATGACCCCGAACCTCCAAAAGATGTTGCGAAATGCCATAGTGCTGAAGGATCAGCACCAATCTAACAATAAGAATGGCAGTCTCTCATCGAAGAACAATTACACCAGCGTCTTAAAATATTTTGCAAACTGGAAGATGTGCAACGGATATAAAATTCACTTCACCCAATACATTCAGCACTATCATAGAACAAAGATACATACCAAATATCAAGAGGTTGTGGCATATAGATGCTCGGAAAACTGTGACGCCGCAAGACCTTGTACAGTACAAAAGAGACTCGATCCCCTATACCGCAACAAGACACCAGCGAGAAAGGTGGAACAGTTCAAAAACCAATCAAAACGATTGTGCACCATGTGTATTGGCCAAAATTAATATATTTTGTTTATCATGCAGAAAATAACTTTTTAGAAGTCTACAGTTTTTCACATGTCTTATGCGGCCGATCATTAGTAACAGCATCGTCGGAAACCCACGACTGGTCGCACGTCGCCTCGGCTACGCTTATCATGTAAACGTAGTGAGCGGAGTGCAATCGACCCTGGGTATCCGAGGATGTAGAAACAGAAACAGTACAAAAACACAATCTGGCTGCTATTTTTAAATCTAAAGCCATCATGCGGCCTTCAATGTTAAGAACATCAAGCTAAATAAATCTAAAACCTTATATTAAAATGGTTATTTTTTTTTTTTTTATAAAAGCCATAATAATCGAAATGCTGCTTCAAACGTCAAGCCTTTCAAAAGAGGTTGTGAGGCTGGAACATGGTTATAAATTTAGTAAACAAATTTTGAGTTTTTCTGTAAATTTATATAGAAAATAATTTAAGCCTATTTACACAAATAAAAATGACAAGTGATTTTATAATACAATTCATAAACATTGTTTCAGATTACAAGATTTTTGTATCCTGTTATCATTTTGGTTCCGTTTTGTGTTAAATTCCATTGTTTATTATGATGATGTGTAACACAAACAGATTAAAATTGTCGTATTCCATGTAATAAAAATCGTCATCTTGCAACCATGATTTCCGCTAAAAAAAGTCACATAGGCTGATTTCTTATTTAGATAAAAAATGATCTTTATTCTTAACTCTATTAAAACCCAGCAATCGGGTTCAAGAGTCATTGTGCAATCGGCTAGAACAAACTTACACATGTTGCACAATGAATCTTGACTCCCTAGTGCAGACAGGAAGCACCTGTGTCCTACTCCTAAAATGAAAAACAGTTTTGAACTCTAAATCTCAGTATCTTCTTCTCCCTCCGATTCTGATATGGCGGGTAAAGGGAGATTATTGTCTTCACTTTCATCGCTATCGTAGTCATCGTTGTGTGTAATAAATTTGTCCTTTTCAGTAACGATCATTTCTCTCAGTGACTCCACCGATTCACCTTGCGAAGGTTCAACTTTTAGTCCATCATCACCTTTTCCCGACTCCTCGTCAGAAGAGCTCTTGACTGAGTCATTATCGTGAAGCAAATTATTCACTGAACCAGTATCTCCCGTTTTCACATTCGATTGGATGTCAGGTTTGGCGCTGAATGAACCTATGTCTCCATTTTTCTTTTCATCCTGTGCAGAAAATGTTGTTCCGGCTCCCGATCCAATTGCCCTATTTTCAAAAATATAAAAGACTTTTGAAAAATTTCTAACAAAATCTTATTATTGATCTTTAATTTACCCACCAAGTATAATGAAGAATTCTAAGTCAACGCGACGGGTGTGCTATAACAAACAGGAACTGCTTACTCCCCCGGAGCATCTGAGTTCACTTAAGACTAGAGTTTGCGTTGTTTATTGATATTCAGTAGTTTTTTGTGTTTCCGTGTTTTACATGTTGTCTGTTTTTGTCCCATTCTCGTTGGCTTTTACTGATTTTGCCCTTTCGGACTTTTGATATTCGAATGCCTCATTGGTACCCGAGCTTATTTTACCAACCACAAATACTGGTATGTAATAGCAATTGCAAAAGCAAATCACAACTCAAAGAGGAAAAAAACCTACGACAGAACTAGTTTTCCATAACACTAGTATGAGCGATCTAAACTTAAATAAAACCCAAATAGATGTCCATGACATGATGCCCCATTCCGCTACGGGTAAAGTAACCCTAGCAACAGCCTGACATAAGATAAACCCGATTTTGGATGAACGGACGGATGGTACCGGACACTATATGATACACTACTGTCGTAGGAGGGACAAAAACTAATAAGGTCTGAGTAAGGACAACAATGTTATGTGTTGTGCTATAGCAAGCAGGAACTGCTTACTTTTCCGGATCACCTGAGTTCACCCTCGTTTCGACATGAGTTCACGTTGCTGTACATGCGATTTTGTTGTTATGTGTGTGGTTTTTAATGTTGTGTGGTTGGTTTCGTTGTGATGGTTTTTTTTTTGTCTACCGGTTTTGTCTTTGTCTTTTTGGTAAAATGATATTTGATTACACCTGTGCCTTTTTATTGCAGATAAAGGCTTTCTCTACTTAAGATTTTTTAATTTAAAGAAGACTTCATACAAGAAAAAAAAGGTGATGAAAATTTATTCCTAAATTCAACAGAACTTTAAAAAAAAACTAACCTTTCTTCCTTGTCTAAATCAACAGTGTGAAAGTGATCAAAGCCGCCATTATCGACCGCAAAGGTCGGTTTAGCAATATTCGGTCTAGTTCCATTCATTTCACCAGTGACGTAATTTCCGGATTGGTTGCGATTGCGCAATACTACCAGAATTAATGCTACTAATAACACCACTGCTATTGCAAACGTTATCCCAAAAGCGACAAGACCGACTCTCCCAAAATCTGACTCTTCAGCTGTTGGTTGGGGCATGGAACCTGGAATGAAATAGTTTATGAATTTAGTTTAAATATTTTGCAGAAACTTCCATTTCTTTGCATTGTTGGGTATTTGTGTTTTGCTTTTAAAGATTTTGATTTTTGAGTTAATTTATTGTTTTGAAATTGAAAGTTTTTTTAATTTGTCTTTTCTTTAAATAATTGTTTTGTTGATTTTGCTTAGAAAGCATTATACAATTGCTATTTTGCTGTTATGTTTGGTTGTTCTATGTTTTGTTTAATTTGAAAGCTTTGTTGTTTTTTTTTCTATTTTATCTTTAAATGAATTGTTTTAAACTTTTGCGTGTAACGCGTAGATTTCGCTGCTTTTTGCTTTGAACGCATTTATAACGGTTTTACTTTGAACGCATTTGTAACGGTTTTGCTTTGAACGAATTGTTGCATTTTTGATTTGAAAGCTTAATTTTGTTATTTTGTTACCGTAACCATGGAAATATTTGTGAAATTCTTGAGAAGGTAGAATTTTGGTTTGGAAGTGTCAATATGGACGACAAAAACAACAATTTCAAGAGTCGGCAAGGCAAAACTTGTGCCGTTATATTTTTTTTATATTAAAATGTCACCATAGCCCTACCCCCTTCCCCAAAAGAAACCTTCATTCGTTAATTAAAGACTTACCTCCTTGGCCCTGTGTCGATCCTGGATTAAGAGTGACTGTGGTAGGCGATCTCGGTTCTGGCTCGGGGGTCACGGAAGGCATGACAGCAGAGGTTGTCGACGGAGCCATTGAGGACGTCATACTTGGCATCACAGAGTTCATTTGACTAGAGGAAGGGGGCATCATTGACGATGTCAACATGGGTGTAGACGTCATTAATTGTGTGGTCATTGACACCGATGACATCATGGACGATGAAGATGACATCATTGATGACGAAAGCATTGTCTGTGATGTTGATATAGATGAAGACATTGACATCGATGACGCTGATGCTGGCATGGCAGATGACATAGAACTTGTTGGTAGTATGGATGTTGAAGCATTAAGTCCATGTTGGCTGATTACAGCTGCTGAAATATACGTGTATTGAGAATTTTAGTATGTAAATACCTCTTTATGGAGACTAAATTGGAATGTGATTTAAAGTACTGTCAATAATATTGTGTCTATGTAATATTAAGTACTCTCAACATTATAGATAATCAAAGAAAGTAACTAAATCAGAAAATAAAGGTCAAAAGATGTCGACGAGCAACTGTGATATGCAGCTTTACCAAGTTTTGAACATCGAGTAAGTGATTGAGTGAGTAGGTTTTTTGTGTCCTTACAACTCTAGATCTAAAAAGGTTATAATATGATGCAGGTTAAACCTGTGACGCTCCCGAAGTTTGAACGTTTCCTTAAATATTTTACAAGCTAAAATAAGTTTTCAAATGTTTATTGGGCAATTAATTGAAACAAATTCTTATTCGAAAATAAAACAAAGTAGCTTTTCTTGTGGGTCCTGTGTGCGCTTAATGACGTCAGAAATTTTCAAAGAAAAAAGCGTTAAAAAGAGGCAGAAAGTCCGGGAAACCGCGCGTGGTTTACCGGACGTTGAAGGAAAATTGAGCCCATAGTACAACTAGAATATTGACATTTCTACTATTATCGCTCCCTTCGTATGATGCAGGTTAAACCTGTGACGCTCCCGAAGTTTGAACGTTTCCTTAAATATTTTACAAGCTAAAATAAGTTTTCAAATGTTTATTGGGCAATTAATTGAAACAAATTCTTATTCAAAAATAAAACAAAGTAGCTTTTCTTGTGGGTCCTGTGTGCGCTTAATGACGTCAGAAATTTTCAAAGAAAAAAGCGTTAAAAAGAGGCAGAAAGTCCGGGAAACCGCGCGTGGTTTACCGGACGTTGAAGGAAAATTGAGCCCATAGTACAACTAGAATATTGACATTTCTACTATTATCGCTCCTTTCGGGAGCGTATAAAGGCAATGAACATGAAGAGGATGATAAAATTACCGTGAAATGAACAAATGATTTTTGAAGAGCACAGGAAAAGAGAAGTTGGCAGGGGCGGAAAAAATTAGACTATTTGGTTGCACTACTTGGTGGCCCACAAAGGAATCTCTTACGTGCATGAAGTGTGGCACTCTCCACACATATTGGGTCACTTTGGTCAGCGGTCAGGCTTTCTGTATTTTAGACCTGACAACGGCGGGTACACGTGAAAAAGGTTTTTTTTTTAAAAGTTTTTGTAGTTCCTTTTCATCATGATATTTGGTATCGGCATTGGGTCCCATATCGGATTCAGTTTAATTCTGTCGGTCACTTTCTCCTGTTTAGGAAGCAAACATTTGATTTTTAGGAGGGGCTATGGATTTTTTCTTCGTCCTACCTTTTTATTTTCGGAAAAAACGAACCTGATTTTTTTTTTATTTTTAAAGCTGCTTTTTTCACACAAAAATACCCTGCCTTTTTGTAATTTTTAAAAATTTATTTGTGGTTTTTGCCATCCTGCCTTTTTATTATAAACTTCACCATAGCCCTACCCCCTTCGATAGAAATAAAATGGTCGCTCCCTTAGCGTTACCCGGTCTTTTAATTTTGACCGATCCCTTTTCTCAGGAAAAAGTTTTTCCTTCTGTTTTTGAAACATTTGGAAGTTTTATTGTTGTCGATATTGTTTTTTTCGTCTTAAACAATAAGTTGTTAAGTACGTTACATGGCCAACTTCCGTTATTTGTTGTATTTTTGTCAATGTATTGTTTGTAGACTTTGGCCCTTCATTGGGCGTAAGTTGTGCTAATAAATTTGATGTGATTTGATTTGATTTGTTAAATATTTTGCGAATACGAATACGAATCTTTATTGTCATTAAACTTTTATACAGTTTGTGAGTCTGACTCATAAACATACACAGACATAAAACTAACTTAAGTACACAATAATACAAAGTTACAAGTAAAGAAAAATTAAGGGTCCCCTGTCCTCAGTTCAAAAGACTTTTTTTATAAAGGGTCCTAGTTTATTTACTTGCAATGGTGTTGAGGGGTTTAACAAATAAGTTACTTTTTCTTCATCATTCAGATTATTGAATGATATGTGTTCTAAAGATATAAAGTTAAAATAGTTTAAATATTTTAGCATTTAATGATGTATTTAATGATGTATAAAGTAAGTTAAACAATAGGTTAAGAAATTCAGTGAAAAGATAGGAGTATCTGAAGATATTTATCAGGGTTTCCTGTTAAAAATATCATGTGTGTTATTTCAAAATCAACACCAATAGCAAAAGTTGAACTATATTCTTCGAACTCTTTAGCATATATATTGCATAAAGTTAAAGAAAACCAACGTTTTGATGCATAATGGACCCATAATGCAATTTCATTTTTTTATTCTAATTTGTTGAAATGTGGGTCTTATTTAGTTTTGTTGTTTTCATCGCCCTTTGACATACTGGTTTCGGAGAATTATTTAATCTATCGTCATCATGCCTGAAAATCTTTCCTAAGCCTACTACAAAAGGGTCTATTGTAGAAGCGAGTGTAGTATATCTGGCTGTACATGTCTGAATTAGGACTTGACTTCGCCTTTTTGATTGCTATTCAGTTGTCACATGATCGTTTTTATGTTGTCTGTTTTTTGTTGTTGTTTTTTCTGCTGTTCTTGTTCGTGTTTAAAGGTTTCGTCTTTGTCCTTTCAGACTTTTAGTAATCGGAAGACCCATTGGTTTCTCTTTGCTTTTTACAAGAAAACTCCTACTAAACCGCGTATAACCATACAGGATCTTAAGATCAAATAAGTCAAATAAAAAAATCCAAAAATTCATGCGATTGGCACTATTTTTTCCCCATAAAAGTAGTTCCATACGGACTGTAACAGGCGGAAACTGCCAAACGTGTTCACGAACGATACAGTCAGATGTCTAACGACTGGAACTAAAAATTAGTTTAGTGATTACAGGCATACCATAAAAAATGGCTGTTGCGCATAAAAATTTCGCTGTTTCACATAATTGATGGGCAAATGTGTTCGCGAATAAATTATTGACGGTCAAATGTATGCACGAATAATCGAAATAATAAAATTTATTCACACTGAAAAACTTGAAAGTGTTATGAAGTGAAATGAAACAGATAAATGTGTTCCTATTAAACCGGTCACCGTGCTAACGGAAAAACAGTCAAATGTTCACGAATAAATCAATCAAATATGTTCATGAACGAACAGCCAAATATGTTCACGAATGTTCAACAGTCAAATGTTTTCGCAACGAATATTATTTAAAATAAATGAACAAATTAGTAAAATGCTCTCGCAAATGAACAATATATGTATATTCAAAGGCCATTGTTGCATTATTTTCATTTTTTAAGTAATATTACTTATAGATAAGATAAACTGCTTTTTTAATCAGAACGTTGTTTTGTGGTTTTATTAACGAGGGCAATTGCTTATCCGCTTTTCAACCCCCCCCCCCCAAAAAAAAAAAGAAAAAACAAAAAACCAAACAAAAAAAAACCACACAAACAAACAAACCACCAAATAGGCGAAGACGAAATCGATTACTTGTTTGTTTGTTAAAACACAAATTAAATTTATGCATTATTTTCTAAAACTGACTTTTAAATTAGCAAGATCTTAATTTGTAATCTCTAAAATATTTATGCTCGTTTTAATGTTTTTCCCTTGCCTTAACCAATCCAGAAAAAATCAAAAAGCGTTTAGAAGCCAGAGACTATCAAATCTGAAATGCAGCTTATCAAATGTTCTGGAAAAAATCTTATCTTTCGTTAGTTTTTGTTGTTTTGATTTTTAAATAAGTGGCTTTTTTCTTTCTTTCCGCCGTTTCAATTAAAATTTAACCCTAAACAATATAGAGATCTACTTACAGATAAAAACTAAAACGAAAAGCATTGTTCTGTCCTTCATATTCTGATCTTTACTATTTTCTCCCCTTAACACATGTAAGTTATGCTTCCGTGTCAAAATACAGCAAACAACCAAACACGAGTGCAAGATCCTCTATCACCGGAAATAGTTACATACCGGATACAGGTCTGTTAAGATAGGGCTTAAAACGTCTTGCTTGTATTTTTGTGACGTTTTTTTATATTATTTTGAAAAGAATTATACTTGTACTTTATAATCTGTAAATTTTGCACAGAGAAATTCAAAATTTACATTTTTAGAACGGGTTGTTACAATGGTATGCGGTAAATTGTTTTCTATAAATATTATTTCAATAACATATGAAATACATGGATAAAACAATTTTGAGTGAAAATTTCAAAAAATATATATGCTTATCTTATATGAAATGAAATCAATAATGTGAAAAATTTGGTTTAAGTTTATATTCAGTGTGTTTCGATAATTCAAGCTCAAAGATAGATATTAGAAGACTGCGCGTAAACAGTGCGACGTCAAACGTATTTTTTCCCTTTATATTTCATATAGTTTAGTATTTTTGAAAAAAAAATTCCCAGGCTCTTTCTCAACATTCCGTCCGCTCCAGCTTATGGAGTTTACGTATTTCAATTGTTTCGTTACTCCAGAGCGTGCGGGACTTGAATCGATTTCCTTATTAGAGCGACTGGCACGTCTGACGCAAAAATTGTTCACACAAGGTTATGTTGCTCCTCGGTTGCTGTCTTCATTCAAAAAATTTTAAGGAAGACATCATGCACTTATAGACAGATATAGGATTTCGATATACCCCATATAGGCACCAATGGGGTATCCGAATGTCAAAAGTCCGAACAGACAAAGACAAAACAAGTAAACACCAACGAGAACAGCACGAAAAAATAGGACAACACACAAACACAAAAAATACATAAACAACTGAATAGCAATTAACAACGCCAACTCATGTCGTAACGAGAATGAACTCAGGTGCTCTGGAAGAGTAATCAGTTCCTGCTTGCTATAGTACACCTGTTGCGCTGCCAATTGTCAATTCAGTGTGAAATCCGATAAAGGAAGACAAAAAAACCCTATGACAAACCAACAACTGCACTTATCTGAGAGATAGAAATCCGATTTAGGGAAAATCAATTTAGTTGATCTTTTCTTTGAACCCGTCAAGTTGTTATTCATTTGGGACCTTTGTTTTGGTGTATTTGCTCTCAAGCTTTAGTAAGTGTGGGTGCTTTGCCGGGATGAGGCAAGAGAGTGTCACTTGGGCTTTTCGAAAGTCAAAGGCCTCAAAAGGCAAAGATAAATCAGTCGATACAATGTGCAAAGAAAAAGATACCACAAATCATAAAACAGTCACACACTCAAACACACACACATAAACACACCCTCACACACAAACGCACAAAAACAACTGAACAGCAATAAGCAGTGATCAACCTTATGTCGTTACAAAGAGGCAACAGAATGGTAAACATGAAATATTTGTTTTGTTGTTTTTGTTTCCTCAAGTTAAACCTTTTTACTAACAAAGATGATCCTTCTAGAGAGCACTTTGTCCTTCGTACAGACAGATGGGTATTTATAGTCGCGACTAGGGGAAAGCCCCTCTGCGTCGACTTATACCAATCGGTATAGACTCGCTATGTGCCATGGGTCGTCCAGCCCATGACACACCACCGCCAGTGTTAGCTGCTCCAGAGTATCCTTTGTTATCGCTGGAGCAGGGCCCGTCTTCGTACATTTGTATCATATCATAAAAAGGAAGCAAAAGCGAATGTTTACAAATGGTACAAAAACAGCAGTAGATTAAAGAACAACAAAACTATCCGCACATCATGCTAAAACACATGCCACATACAACCATAAAAAGGGATCGAGTTTTTGTTTCATTAGAGCAGAGTATAAGACATAAAAAAGATTTGGTATTTTAAGGATCTAATTAGCTAATTAAACAAATGAAAACTGACCTTCTTCTAATTTTGGTTGCCCTGGATTTGGCGAATCGGCGTTTGACCCCGGTTCAGGTTCGGGGGTCACGGAAGTCATTACAGCAGATGTTGTCATTTGAGCCATTGAAGAGGTCATATTTGGCACCATAGAGTTTTCTTTACTAGGTGTAGAACTGGAAGGCATCAGTGATGATGTCAAGATGGGTGTAGACGTCATCAACTTTGTGATCATAGGCACTGATGTCATCATGGATGATGAAGATTGAATCACTGATGACGAATGCATTGTTTGTGATGTTGATATTGATGAAGACAATGATGCTGGCATGGCAGATGGGGAAGACGAAGACGCCATTTTTGAGCTTGTTGCCAGGATTGATGTAGAAGCATTTGATTCATTTTGGTTGATAGTTTTTGCCAGAGTTAATGTCGAAGCATCAAGTCCATGTTGGCTGATTGTTGTTGTTAGTATTGATGTCGAAGCATGAAGTCCATGTTGGCTGATTGTTGTTGTTAGTATTGATGTCGAAGCATCAAGTCCATGTTGGCTGATTGTTGTTGTTAGTATTGATGTCGAAGCATCAAGTCCATGTTGGCTGATTGTTGTTGTTAGTATTGATGTCGAAGCATCAAGTCCATGTTGGCTGATTGTTGTTGTTAGTATTGATGTCGAAGCATCAAGTCCATGTTGGCTGATTGTTGTTGTTAGTATTGATGTCGAAGCATCAAGTCCATGTTGGCTGATTACAGCTACAAAAAATGCCCAAAAATAAAATAACATTTTTCAAGTTAAAACATACGATGTGCTTTTAAGCAGTGTGGTTTTCGGGCCCTTTCATTTGTATTTTGTCTGGTTAGAGATGTTAATTTCTCTAGATTAAAGATACTTAAAAAACAAAAACAAAAAACAAACGAAAATTAAATTATGTGTTAAGATGCAATAACCCTCTCTTCCATAGCAGTATAAGGTCCAGAATATACTGACAATAAAAACTTATCTTGAATTCTTGTCAATAGCCTAAGCAGCCCTGACGGAGATCGGTTTTTGATTTTTTTGATTTTTTTTTACCCAGGATCACAAGTAACAACAAACTCCGTATGAAGATACCACATTTTTCTTCTAAATTGTTATGTTATAGTAAAAAACAACATAGCCTAGATGTGACATATTTAGAAATTAGATTATTTCAGAAGAAGCTATGTGTTTCTTCGTGTATCTTACACGTGTATCAAAGCAAATGTTAGGGTCAAAGTGGCATTCAGTTATATAATGGATTAGAAATAAACAACAAACAGACAAACAAGCAATCAAAACAAAAGAAGACCACTACATTGAAAACACATATCATGACAATATTGCAATCAGAAACAAGAGGCTCTCAGGAGCATGAATCGCTTACCTGACTTCAATACCTGATAAAGTAAAATATTTTGAGGCATGTGAGGCGAAAAACTTCAATAAAGGATCATCGTATATCTATGAAGGCTTTAGCCAAATATTTTTAAAAGCAAACAAACGCTTTATAGGTTTTATTTGCAAGGCAAAAACAAGATTTTCTTTGCACCAGTTTTCATTCTATAGGTCAAAAGCACATAAAAACCACAATTTTTCACCTTTGAAGGGCCATAATCCCTTAATAGGGTTCTCTAACAACTTTGACATAATGAAAACTTTTGAGAAGCTCATTGAGCTAAAGATTTTCGCAAGTAACAGCTTTCATTCTATAGGCCAAAAACAAGAAAAAAACCCCGCATTTTTTTTGACATTTTAAGCGCCATAATTTTAAAGGGGTCGTCTGACAACTTCGACTACATAAATGGAGACTTTTGTAGAGCTTTTTGTGCAAAAGAAAGAAGATTGCATCAGATTTTGTAATCTTTGTAGAGCACATCCCATAGATAAATTGTACAAAACTTTAAAGCAATCCTTTCATCAGTTTCAGAGGAGAAGATTTTTAAAGAAAAGTTACGACTACGACGACGGACGCCAAGTGATGGTAATAGCTCACCTTCACCCGAAAGGAGCTTACGATAGCAACATTACCCAATTTATAAATATTATTATAATTCTCGCATGTTTGATTCGGTGTACTTTTTTTCTCTCACACAAATTGTTATTGCAACATTCAATGATGTTGTATTTTTTTTTCTTTGAAATAATTATTTACATGGTCAAACTTCCGTTACATTGACACTTAATGATGTAAGTAAAACAATGGTTTAAACAGACTACCGTAATATATACATGTGAAAAAAAGGAGTACCTTTAGATATTTAGAGGGCTTTTCCTGTTCGAACAATTTATAATAGTATTAGTAATTGATTTCTTTAATGTTCCTAAAATGAGATTAATGTTACAATAAAATATTTTCTTAGCCATCTATTGGGTATATACCCGGGTTATGTTATTTATTAATCGTCATTTAACTAACCTGACTGCAAACCATAGTGGTGCACCGTGTTGGGAAAAATGTCACGTTCCTCGCACGTTAAAGAACCCTGCTGCAGGTCTCGGTAAGAGTAGGACCCATAGGATCCCCATGCAGGAGGCTAAATTTCCCGTCCCTACCCATCACTCTTTTCCAGTGGCAGTCAAAACTCTCCTACCCGATTGGCCTTGTGTTCCCATTTTCCCCACTTCATCATCATTTCATGTTCATTGTTTCACCACTTTTATGTTCATCTCCCGGATATAGCCGAAATCGTGCTGCTTGGGAGTAAAGAAATAACTAACTCACTAACTAACTGTCGATTTGTGCAAGTTTTAGGCGAAATTGCTCAAAGTATGGTAAAAGCATGAAATTTGGCATGGTGGTAGAAAACAGTATACCTAATCATATTTTGAGCATTTTTTCACAAATCGACTGGACTATTACTAGTATTATGGTTCCGGTGTGTTGCTTCCTCTTGTATTCCTAAAAATTTAGAATGTTAATGCCATTATGACCGCGCTTTTTGTTTTTTAATTGATTTAGCATCGTAAGGAAAAGACCATTTAACTTGAAGTGGACCTTGGTTTATTGTTCTGGTCAGCATTTATAATTTTTCCGCAAAAAAATATATTTTATTCAAAGGTGTCTAGAAAGTTTTTTCTTCTTCCATTTTTAACATTATTTTATACGTCTTCAGAATAAAACAGTCAATATGTTGACGCAAGATACAAAATTACTAATCGCGATTGATGTGACCTTTATAATTATGTTTACGAATGAAATGCATGCGTTCATATACACCATGTGCATCAAGTATTCCTAAACGCACAAACAATCAATTTTTCTGTTTTATAATCCTGCTGTAAGCGCCAGGCCCCTTTATGATTTTGAACTTGTCTACAGAAAATATAAATTCTAAATGAGACACCGTGAAGCAGAGCTATCATAATCTGAAATACGAAGGTACTTTTGGAGTCTGTTTATAGAACATGTCATTTTCGCAATTAAAAAAAATGAAATTTACATAAAATGGAGAATATAATGTAAAACATCTGAAGAAAATGTGACAATAAAAAAAAACCTGATTGGATACGGCAATTTTCGAATGAAAACTGCAAAAGAGTAAATGTTAAGAACGGAGGGCAAACACATTATCACCCCTAGAAAGGTGAGTTCACGTAACAAAAATAGAAAACCGATACAAAACAGAATCCAAACTTGTTTACTTTTTTCTTCACTGGACAAAACATATATAATTTAAATGCCTTACCAAAACCAAATCTACGTGAATCTTGGTAAGTTGTGAACTCCTCCAGGTGAGGCTTACCAGGTGTGATCGATAATGCATCGGTAGCATTCGTAATGTTACCTGTATCAGGTATTTTGTACTTCAAGGAGGCCTAACCGTTTATCGAGGCATTTTGTCCGTTACGTGTTTCTACCATAGGTTAACATTACGGTTCTGTCCGTTATATGTTGCACGAGGCAGTCCGTTAAGTAGTTTTATGAGAAAAAAAATCATTTATTTTTACGAAATTAACTCTGAGGCTAAAATTTAGTAAATAAGTGAAACTTGTGATACATGTGTCCAAATGGTTTTTATTCACGAAAAACTTCCCGCAAAAACCATTTTGATTTGATTTGACACTTTTTCGCAAAACTAAAAGGCGGAGACCTACCCTCTGCAAAAATGTGTCCTTATAATGACGAAAAAAGCATTAAAATGCGTTATTTTCGTCATTGAAACATTTTTTTTGGAAGTAAGTCTTGTGCTACTACACAATAAAAACATAAGAAGGATTTTCTGGACCAAAATATTAATATTGGGTCAAAAATGCCAAAATTGGTATTACTTTGAGAAACATGGTCCGTTAAGATGCACGTGACACTTTTTAGGTCCGTTAATGATGCATGTCTCACATTTTGAAAATGCAGGTCTGATGGAAATAAACCTTAATATAGCAAATCCCAATTATTAAAATTGGCAAAATCGATGATATCTTTGTCAGAAGATTTTAATGATTGGTTTCACAGAATTATTGTATTATTTTTAATACAATATAAATGCCTAAAATATTTACACGAGTTTGTGGCAATGGAAATAAATCTGAACACAATTATGAATTTTATTTAAATGTATTTTATCTTGTAAACCGTCGAATATACTGGCATCACTTTCACCAAGACAATTGTCAATAAGACGATCTGCAAGTTGTTTAAGGTGTTCTGTAGTGTCCACTAATTTCTTTAGTTTTCTTTCATATTGACTTTGTTTTTCTTTCAACGGTTCTTTTTCAAAACCTAATAAGTCAACATCGCCGTCTTCGTCAGTTAAACCAGGAGCTAGTCTTTCCCCGTCAAATATCAAAACAAACGATTTTTGAGAGTTTGAGGAAGCTATCATGTCGATCATTTCTGGAAATTTCCTCTGATATCAGGGATATGCAGAGCAATAGACGTATCATTAACATTAATGTTGTTAGGTACTGCAAAGTTAATTTTAGCATCCAAAGGGTCATACGAACCATATTCGATAGAGGATTGGCCTGTGTTTTTTCTAACCGGACATGAATCGGATAAATTTGCCGTGAAATAGAATTTTGCCGAGTGACCAAAACGGTTTCGTTGCCTTGAACGGATATTGCATGAGAGTTGTAGTTGTTGATGCCCAAAATCGTAAATCATGCCACAGAAAAGAAGAAAGCATATGTTCTGAAAGTCGAAGGTTTTGTTTGCCACGAGTCGAAAAATATTAAGAGGTATGTGAAAAAGCCTTTGATCTGCTATTGGAGTATCACTTCAGGAAGTAGTGAGTGTATTTCTTGGACGTCAAGTTTTGAAAATTTCGTCGGTTTCAGTACGGTACAAATCCCTTCATATTTAGATATTTTTCTCCATTTATATTTTTTATTTCCATAGTTTTTGTTCTTTTTTCTTTTCATTGCCTAAAATAAATAACCAAAACAGACTGTATTGAACCGTTTTCATTATATTTATTAACAAGAGGCTCCCAGGAGCCTAAATCGCTCACCTGGTCTTGATGCCGACCCTATATTTTGTAGAGCTAAATGAGCTGAACATTTAAGCAAGCAACAGTTTTTTCTTTATCTACTATAGTTTTTATTCTATATGCCAAAAACACAAAAAACTGTTATTTTAGGGGCCGTAACCCCTATAAGGGGTCACCTGACAACTTCAACCCTATGGAGACTTTTGTAGAGCTTTATGCGCTGAACATTTAAGCAAGCAACAGCTTTTCTCTATCTGTTATAGTTTTCATTCTAAAGGCCAAAAACATGAAAAAGGTTATTTTAGGGGCTGTAACCCCTATTAAGGGTCATCTGACAACTTCAATCCTATTGAGACTTTTGTAGAGCTAAATGAGCTGAACATTTAAGCAAGCAACAGCTTTTCTCTATCTGCTATAGTTTTCTTTCTATATGCCAAAAACATGAAAAAACATCATTTTAGGGGCCGTAACCCCTATAAGGGGTCATCTGACAACTTCTACCCTATGGAGACTTTTGTACAGCTAAATTAGCTGAACATTTAGGCAAGCAACAGCTTCTCTCTATCTGCAATAGTTTTCATTCAATTGGCCAAAAACATGAAAAAACATTATTTCAGGGGCCGTAACCCCTATAAGGGGTCATCTGACAACTTCGACCCTATGGAGACTTTTGTAGAGCTAAATGAGCTGAACATTTAAGCAAGCAACAGCTTTTCTCTATCTGCAATAGTTTTCTTTCTATAGGCCAAAAACATGAAAAAACATCATTTTAGGGGCCGTAACCCCTATAAGGGGTCATCTGACAACTTCGACCCTATGGAGACTTTTGTAGAGCTAAATGAGCTGAACATTTAAGCAAGCAACAGCTTTTCTCTATCTGCAATAGTTTTCATACTATAGGGCAAAAACATGAAAAACGCTATTTTTCACCTTTAAGGGGCTGTAACCCCTATAAGGGGTCATCTGACAACTTGGACCAAATGGAGACTTTTGTAGAGCTTTTAATGCTGAAGCAGTAAGGTGGCATCAGATTTCATCTATCTCTTATACTTTTTGATTTACAAGCCAAAAACAGTAGTCTGACCCCCCTGGTCTATTTTTAGCAACGGCGGCCATGTTTTTCGATGAATCAAAAATCCCCACATCAGTTCTGTGAAGGATACCCTAAGGTACCATCAGACCAAATTTGGTTCGAATCTGTTCAGCCGTTTCAGAGGAGAAGAAGTTTGAAGAAAAGTTAACGACGACGACGGACGACGACGACGGACGCCAAGTGATGGCAATAGCTCACATGGCCTTTGGCCAGGTGAGCTAATAATTAGTAGCTTACTGCTTCTTTCATATTTTACATGTATATACACATGTATGTATGTTTTCAATACCGTTGTTTCGTAGAATGATCTAGAATGGTGTTACAAGTAAAGCCTTTTGACAATGGTTCATTTTTAGACGTGCATATTCAAATGTATGTATTATAGTTTCGATAAATCCACATGAATTTTGTCTTTTCTTCCGTATGCTAGCGTTCAGTCCTTATAGTAAAATTATGATATGTCATATCAAACAAAACTATTTTAATCTTCTATCTTTTTATGTTATTTAACGGGCATAATATTTTGTCACAGGCACTTAACGGACCAACCTAACGGACAAAATAATATGTCATCTGCCCTTAACGGACCATATTTTATAACTTTTCCCCTATTACAAAATTATTATATAACATAGAGCATTGAAAATTAAACAGAATGTTGATACATTATTGTACTTTCTATGGATATCAACCAAAACATATATTTTGTTATATAAAAAGAGAAATTGATAAAAATGAGGTAAACATATTTACATTTGCGACCTTTAAAATACTAAAGAGCAACTCGCCTTTTCATTTTATGAAGTTTTATAGAACTATTCTTACACAAATGCAAATCGTATCGAACAGTCATTCATTTTCATTTTGACAGATGTAATTTTTATAAATCTAAAATGTGTATTAATTATGATATAACAAATTAATGACTGACCTTCAGTGTTTTTTCTCGATTATACCTGGTTAACGGACTGTCACGGCGACTTTAACGGACCACAAAAACCGTGAAACACCTTTTAACGGACCATATTTCTCGATAAACGGTTAGGCCTCCTTGTACTTGATCATTTAATATCTCAATAACAAAAAAAGAACACCCTGGATAGAGCGTTATCTTAAAATTGCTTGCTGTCCTAGAATGATTATTTTCATAATTATCATTTGTACATACATAAGAATTCCGTTTTCTAAAGAAGAAACGTTAATTGATCACCAAACAGTTTTTTTTTTAATATTACAAAAACTCCTTTTACCAGAGTTGTTGTCATGTTGTCAATTTTGTTGCTAGATATTCAAACAATTTGAGTACTGAAAACAATCGAAACTATTCGACCGTTTCCGTTACACTAAAAAATAAACTTAGAAAGGCCGAGGGTTTCCGATTGCATCCGAGGTTTTTCTTTAAAAAGGCAAAGGGATTCCGACTGGACTGAGAAGTATTTTGTAAAGGCCATTTGACTATTAACGTGTGAGTCGAAGCAGCCATTTTTGTATGGACAACATAAATGTAACGCCAAAAATTTATTGCGATATTTTAGCATAAAGCTATAAAAATGACGTTTTATGTCGGTAAAGTTGTCATGAGATGGCCCGTAGATGGTCCATTTTTCATATATGTTTATTTCATTCTGGTTTTTTTTTGTCAATGCGAAATTGATAAGCTCTATGTCACTTACGTCTTTATTTGTTTTAATACATAAACTAAACACAGTAGAGATCTACTTACCAATAAGAACGAAAATGAAAAACATTGCTCCCTCTAAGGTACTGATTTCTTCTAGTTTCTCACGGTAAATACATGAAAGTTATGCTTCCGTGTTGTTATATAACAAACAGATGAAGTCGAATACGACCATCCTAGATCAATGGAAATCGCAACACTCCGGAAACTGGTGCGTTAAGATAGGGATCGGAACTTATGGTTTTTGATTGAACATGTACATACGTCGTTGTAATATTATGTTAAGAACAATGTTGTTGAAAATCATTATATTTCGCAAAATGAAAATTGACATAGATGTGATATATTTTTTTTCTTTCAATATTTTCAATATATGATTATATACAATACTAATACTATGACAAAAACAAGTTTTATATCTAAATTTTATCTAAAAATGTGATAGATAAGGGGGTTAAACTTTTCAAAAAAAATATTGTGAAAGTTGTGATTTGAACCATCGTTCCTTAACCCATTCCCATTTCTAGACAGGCTACATCATTTAAGTTTGTAACGTTAAGTATAAGTAAGAAGCAGAGGTACCCATAGAAAATATCAAAAAGGACAGAGATAATACAAGTAAACACCAACGAGAACAGGACAAAAAAAACAAACAGACAACATAAAACACAAAGATACGAAAATGACTGAATAGCAATGAACTCAAGTCATAACGAGAGTGAATTCATGTGTTCCGGAAAAGTAAGCAGTTCCTTCTTGCTACGACATACTTGTAGCACTGCCAATGGTCAATTTAGTGAGCCAAATCAGATAAAGGAAGACAAAACAAAACCGAATATCTATCACCATGTCGTCCATACAATTTCTTTAGTGAAGACAGCAACTGTTGAGCAGCCTAATCTTGTGTTAGCAATTTTTGTGTCAAACGTGACGCTAGATCTGCCAAGAATATCGATATAAACCTGCATTCTCCGGAAAAACGAATTAATTGTAATACATGGACCGTGCATAAGCTGGAGCTACACAAGAAGGGAAAGTTGAATATTGGAAAGTTGAAATCAGCATTTCAATACCATATTGAAAATGTGCGTGAGCACTATCCCTTTTTCTAGATCTGACCAAACCAACATTAAGAGAACTCTCTTGAACCCATCTAGTTAAGCGCACCATGAGTAAGATCCCTGGTATGAGTACACAATTAACCCCCAACCCCCCAAATCGTCCACCCTTTCGTTTACCAAAAAAAAAAACAAAAAACAAAAACAAAAACAAAAACAAACAAACAAACAAACAAACAAACAAAACAAAACAAAACAAAAAAACGAATATAATAGTGTAGTTCCTATTAGAAATAGCACTGTGGAAAAGAATATGTCGCTTTAGTTATTGTGGTTGTTTTTTTTTAAATCTCAATTGAAAGGCAATGAAAAGCCTAAGATTAGGGAAAGCATGCATCAGCAGTTTCCCATTTTATTTAGATCGGACCAATCCGATCGGACCAAACCAACATTGCGAGAACTATCTTGAACTCATCTTAGCGTACCAGTGCAAAACACTACCAAGATGTTTGGGAAATGTAAGTTAAAGTAGCTTTTTGTAAATTTGGAAATAGCAAGAAGAGTTATATTTTATTTTCGGAAGCTCTCGGGTCTGACCCGCTCTAGAGCTTTAAAACTTTCACTTGTCAATGAATATATGAATATGCAAATTTTTGATATTTTCATGAATTTTGGCATATTGGCCATAGCAACACATCAGCTTAGGAGAAGTCTTAAAATTCAGAGTTTCCTCACACCACCTTCAAATTGAAACTGGTCGTTATAAGAACACACCAACAGAGAATATTCCAGCAGTGCAGCTCTGGTGAGATAGAATATGAGATTCATTTCTTGTTACACTGTTCAAAATATAATAGAGAACAGCTGAATAATATTATTCATCTCCACTGTGATAACTATGCTAATCTCTGTGACAAAAATAAGTTTATATGTTTAATGTCCTGTGAGAATGAAGCCGTACTTAAAGAATTATGTACATTTATTAAAACATTTTGTCCTTAATTTTGATAGTTGAATATGGTATGATGGTTTGTATTTGTTTGTCCTCTTGCATTAGTCACGAGGAGAAATGCAGATGATATAGAGCATCGCATTTCCTGGAGCAACGTCCCTTTGTGACCCTTGCAGCAGGACGAATTCATGTACGGACATTTTATATCTCTTATATATATCCTCAAATATTTAAATCTATGTGGAGTTACACTGTTGGTGACTCTGCACTGGACACGAGGAGAAATGCAGATGACACTGATCATCGCATTTCCTTAGCACCGTCCCTTTGTGCCCTTTGCAGAGGAACAAACATTTACTTAACGCCTTAAAACTGTCTCTCACCTTGGCTGGGCTGCTGTGTATTTGTTAAAATACAGATAAATGTTATTCCTTCATCTGATGCAAAACATATATATACATAATATTGTTAAAATGGTTAACTTTATATATCAATATCTTTGTACTATCATTTGTTTGAACATTGTGTTACAATTATTAATGTCATATATGTCATTGCCCCCTGAGGGTCCATGATTGGTCAAATAAAACATTTCTATTTCTATTTCTATATACACCTCGAAAAAGTTAAGCACCCCCGTGATTTTTTTGAAAATTTATACATTTTCAAAACACCTTTAAACCATAATTTAACTGATAAGCTTCGAAAATTGTGGCAAATAGACCCGCAGCAGAGTCCAGCTTGTCGTAAGAGGCGACTAAGGGTCTTGGGATTCTGACGTCGGGTCAGTGCTTAGCCCACAGAGCGACCAAGTGTGTACCCTAGGTGGCTGAATAGGGTGGCCCTGGTCCGCGGGGTTCTAAGGTCTATAATACGGAAACCCTAGCTGACCGATGACCATAGTGAACCAATGTGTGTGTAGATGACCACGCTTCATGCACGTAAAAAACCCCTTTATGGACCGCCAAGTAGTGCATAACATAGGCTAAATTTTCCACCCCAACCCACCTCTCTCCTTTTCCTGTGGTTCTTCAAATTTTACCGGTCTTTTGTTTCCCATCCCGTGCGGGGCCCGGGAGGCGAATAGGCCCACAGCAGCGCTAAGCTAGTCGGTAAAAGTCCACTAAAGAGCGCTCAGAAACCTGACATCGGGGTCAGGCCGCTTTGCCCACAAAGCGACTGGGATGTGTGCCCCAGGTGGTTGAATGGGGCAGCCATGACATCGAGAGATGCTGGGTCGTCAGGCGATAATGCGGAAAACCTGTCCGCAAACCATAGTGGTGCACCGTGTTGGGAAAAATGTCACGTTCCTCGCACGTTAAAGAACCCTGCTGCAGGTCTCGGTAAGAGTAGGACCCGTAGGACCCCCATGCAGGAGGCAAAATTTTCCGTCCCTACCCATCACTCCTTTTTCCAGTGGCAGTCAAAACTCTCCTACCTGATTGGCCTTGTGTCCCCATTTCCTCCACTTCATCATCATTTTATGTTCATTGTATCACCACTTTCATGTTCATCTCTCGGATATAGCCGAAATCGCGCTGCTTGGGAGTAAAGCAATAACTAACTAACTAACTGTTTCCCATCCCTATCCCATATTTCATTTATTACCATCATTTCATGTTCATTTTATCACCCTTTTCATGCTCATCGCCTGTAAATAACCTATATATAGCGTCGCACGGGCGTAAAACACCAACTCACCCACTCACTTACTTGAAAATTTGTTTTGCAAACTAAAATATGCGTTGTTTAGCACAATTAAACATGTTTGTAAGAAACAAAAAAAAAAGACATTTTTTAATTACAATACATGACGTGGCGAAAAAGATGGCTTTTGCACTTAAACAGTATGGTCGCATGAAGCTCCAACTAAATACTAAATTCAAATCATCGAAAAGCCAAAAAAAATAAACATTGGACCGAAAAGCAAAAAAAAAAGATAATGGATTTTGAACAACTACAAAATGCATAAAACACAGGCAAATAATATCAATACTGAATTATGCAAAACAAGGGCGGATCTGGAAATTTATGAAAAGTGGTGGATTCACACACTGTCTATTGTTGACGAATTGGGGGTTTTAGACCAGTTTTGCCGAAAATCTACAGAAAAGTAAAAAACTTATTTTCGGGGGAAAGCCCCACCCCATCCCCCCTGAACACCCCATGGATCAGCCACTGAAAAATGCTCAGACTGTTAACAATTGAGTCCATTAGTAATGATATATCTTAGAATTGGAAATTTGTTCGCCAAAGTTATTTCTTTGTTTCCCGGCCAACCGCACTAAACGTCCACATGGAACATCTTTTCCATGCGTTTCTTTAAAAGTTACAATTGTAAAATGAATCAGTCAATAGCTGACAGAAAAAAAATCTGTACAAAATCCAATTCGATAATACTGGCCAATTTATACGTCAAGAGCAATGGTGTATGTTCATCCAAGATCTTCATTTGCTTCAGTTTCTGCAAAAAAAGTAAAATAAAACCTGTCAAAGTAAAAAATATCCGGATTTTGCTAAACTGGAAGTCAGTGACCTGAAAATGTATCCTACTTTATGGAACCCCATACCGATCATGCCGTATACCAAATATCAAGTGGCTGTAATATGTAGTTGCTGAGAAACTGTTACGAAAATTTCTTCCTCGCCCGCCCGACATTCACCATTTTATAACCCGGATGTTTCACTCCGTGAAATCCGGCCAAAAATCACTTCAGATTTACATAGAAGGTTTTTCTTTTGTTTATTGTGCATATCCAGGCTGAAAACATCAAAGAAATAAAGAGAGGTGTGAGAATCTAGGATTTCCAGATGTTGGTTTGTTGTTGAAATTTGTTTTGTCTTTCTTTGCCGGATTTGACACACTGAATTGGAAATTATCAACACGACCGGTGAGCTATACCAGGCAGGAACCGCTTACTCTCCCGGAGTTCACTCTTATAATACGACATGAGTTCGCGTTGTTGATTTCCATTCGGTTGATTTTGTGTTTTGTGTTTCTTTGTGCTGTTCTTGTTCGTGTTTGTCGGTTTTGTCGTTGCCCTTTCGGACTTTTGACACTCGAAAGCCCCAATGGTGACTCTTTGCTTCTTCCAAAAAGAGGACAAAACAAAGAGTAAGGAAATGAGCCTCTTCGTGGGTTTCTCGGTGAGCTGATTACTGGGACAATCTTAAGATGATTACTTAATTAAATGTTGTTTTGATTGATTACATGATTTAAACGCCCCCTTTTGATTACTTGAGATTAGATAACGTGATTTTCAGTAAAAATTAGGGATAACCAAAGCAAAAACTCAATGTTCCCCCAGCACACACACACATGAGGAGCCCCTATAAAACATTACTCCATATACTCCAGTATGGTTTTTTTATTTTGTCAAACATTGAAGTTCTTGGACATTGTTCCCTAAAATTGGTAACTATAGTCGTGACTAAAGGGTAATGCCCCTCTGCAGCGACTATTTTACAGTTAAAAACTTTTAAAGGCTCGCTATGTGCCATGTGTCGTCCAGCCTATGACACACCACCGCCAGTGTTAGCTGCTCCAGAGTATCCTTTGTTATCGCTGGAGCAGAGCCCGTCTGGCACCAAGGGAAGGTAATGGTCGGAATTTGCAAGACTAGCTGTTCCAATTACTGCAGAACTTAATATAGGAACCATCCCCCCTGCCCGTGGGGGTTCAGATCGGAATTCGGGAGGTGCTACCTGTACTTGTACTATCTTACCTATGTTGATTTCTACAGTTGTGCTCGTCCATTTGCCAGTCCACCCATGACATTCATAATTTCCCGCGTCTTCACTCGATATATCTTGTATATAGAGACTCTGGAGACGATGGCTTAACATAGGTGCAGTAAACAACCTACAAACAAACAAAAATAACCATGCAACAAATATTGTGTGCATCTTATGCTGTTTTTTATTTTATTTTTCAGAATTTTGCTCCGGCATTGTATTGTGGGAGATGGTCGGTGACGACAATTACACGAGTATTAGGTCTTTCTTGTTTTACTTTATACTCTTCCGGAGCACCTGAGTTTACTCTTGTTATGACTTAGTTCGCATTCATTTGTTGATTTCCGTTCGGTTGATTTTGTGTTTTGTGTTTCTTCGTGCTGTTCTTGTTCGTGTTTGCCGGTTTCGTCGTAGTCTCGTTCAACCAGACTTCGGCTGTCTCCGTAATCTACGACGAGCGAGACTTCGGCTGTCTCCGTAATCTACGACGAGCGGTCTCGCTCGTCGTAGATTACGGAGACAGCCGAAGTCTGGTTGAACGAGACTAGTTTAGTCGTTGCCCTTTCGAACTTTTGACACTCGAATGCCCAATTGATGCCTCTTTGCTTCTTTTGTCTAGATAGTTTAAGGAAGTATGATAAGGCTCAGGCTGGCATCCTATCGTCAACAGCATCTTAAATTAACAAATGGAGATAGTAGAACAAAAAAATTATATCCCAAAGTATTGTTAACACCTTATTATTTATCACAAATTAAACTTTCTATACTTTCACATGAAATTCTAAAACATCCTAAAGACACGGGGTTCCAGTTAACTCGCAATTCTCAATGTACTTTTTTGTGTTTTTTTTTTTATTCGGTTAAAAGCTCCTTAGAGCTTGTGTTGTATTGTTTTTATCATGCCGAATCAAAATAAAGTTTTACTTACTTACTTGTGCTTAAAAAATGCACCGTTTTTATTCAAAAGAAATTTTGGCCACATAAAATTAATTAGCTTTTCTACTTAATTAGCTTGATTACCTCTTTGGTACAACTTTGCTTATTTCAAATGTGATAAAAGTTTCAGAAAATTCTACCGCTTAACCTTTATATTTATTGAAAGGTGATCCCCATACACTGAAGTGCTTTACAATCTGTAACATTTAGCCAAATTACAACTTAATCAATGAATTCTTTAAAAAAATGACTTGATTATTCTCTACAATCTTTCATCTCCCATTGGTTGATCTTTGTCATAATTTGGTTTCCAGCTCGACAATGCTGGTTTTCTTGATCTATGCTGTTAATTTTGCATTTAAAGTATTTGGGTAAAGCGCCTCTGATGAGTCTTGAATAGACTAAACGTGCGTTATTTGTAGTAAAATTTATTGTCTGAAACCGTGTTATAATTTTGATTTCTAACGTCTGTGACGGTCAGTGTTGCTGGTTGAGTTTTTATTCCCTGACATCCTCACTTTTGTGTTGAAGAACACACCAGAGTTATAAATTATTTTTTAATTATAGAACTGTGCTATAGCTAGCAGTGACTGCTTACTCTTCCGGGGCACCTGAGTTCACTCTTAGTTTCGACAGGAGTTTGCATTGATGATTGATATTCAGTTATTTTTGTGTTTCCATGATTTACATGTTGTCTGTTTTTGTCCCGTTCTTGATGGTGTTTACTGGTTTAGTCTCTGCCCTTTCGGACTTTTGACATTCGGATACCCCATTGGTACCTCTGTGATCTTCTTCCTACCCCAGACATCGGTTGATCTTAGTCATAATTTTGTTTCCAGTTCGGCATTGTTGGTATATTGATATATGCTCTTTATACTAATGTTATGTTTGGCATTTCAATATTTGAGTAGAGCGCCTCTGGTATAGAATAGACGAAACAAGTTACTAGTATTGTCTGGAACTTTGATGTAATCTTTAAATTTCACTCCAAGATTGTTGTTTGAAAAATACTATGCTTTTACATGGACTATATTATTGGAGCTAACTGGAACCCTTGGACCTTGTATCTAGAAATTTTTAAACTCTAATCAATATATTGGGAGTTTACAGTCGTGACTATAAGGTAGAACCCTCTGCAGCGACCGTTCAGCTAGACACTGTTTTGGTCATAGGTCGTCCAACCCATGAAATACCACCGCTAGAGTATGCTGGTCAAATTATTGCACCGGAGAGAGGAACTAACACGTGGAGGTTCTGGTATCTAGAGGACTTTTTTTTTACGGCCCGACCACGTTTGTGGATCGGCCATATAGTTTTACCCTTGTCCGTCCGTCCGTAAGTCCATTCGTAACACTTTGGTTAAGTTCTTGGTTAAGGTCCATTACTCGGATACTAGATGTTTGAGGTCAGTGATATTTCACCACTAGATGGGTATTTGGAAGGGCTACCCAACCCCCTAGAAATTAGGTCACTGTGACCTATATCTTATGCATGAACGACTTTGGTTAAGTTCTTGGTCAAGGTCCATATCTCGGATACTACATGTTGTGGAGCAATGATATTTCACCACTAGATGTGTCTTGGGTAAACATGAAACCAACCAATAGAAATTGAGTCACTGTGACCTATATTTTATGCATGAACGACTTTGGTTAAGTTCTTGGTTAAGGCTCACCAGAAATTAGGCCACTGCGACCTTTATTTTACGCATGAACAATTTTGATTAATTTCTTGGTAAAAGTCCATATCCCAGGTAATACACATTGGGGGTCAATGATTTTTCAAGATCAGGAGGGCCATCGTGTGGCTCATAGACACATTTTCTAGTTTAAACTTATACCTGCCCGGAATATCCCAAATCAACTTTGAATTTGGATTAATCCATCTTATTACAGGGGTGTAGTGTCCATTCGTACATCTGGCATCACAAATCAAGTTTATGGTATTTCCCTCTAGTACGTCGATTCTTTGGCGTGTGACGTCAGTATTGCCGTTCCATATCGTCAGACTGCATGATTGCTCTGTTTCCGGGACTGGCCCAGAACACACGGCTGTAAAATTTAAAAATATTTATTTGAAAAGGTTTTTCATTAAGGAATCATGCGCCCCAATGACATTGATATTATCATTGTCTTCAGGACACTTTTTGGTGTAACTATATAAGGTCATATATCTGTTTTCGATCCAAAATGTTATTGGAATATGGATACACAGACAAACGGACGAACAAGCCAACGATTAATGCCCGACGAATTCCCCCCCCCCTTTCCCATAAAAACAACAACAACAACAAAAAACAATCCCAAAATGAAAATAAAAAAACAAAACAAAAACAAACACAAAAATAATGTAAAAGTTTGTTTCATTAAAGTTGTATTATAAGCTGATTTTAGCTTCAGATCTCTTATAGAACTGGGGACTGTTTGAAGCTCAAGTTTAATTTTTTCAAATAGAGTAAATGATTTTTAAAGAAAAACTTCGTTTTTATTTTCAGTCAAGAAATTTAGTAAATTAAAAAAATGTCCTTTTTGAAAATTACATTTACTTAATTTTACTTACTTTTAAAGCAAAGAAAACAAACAAATATCAAAACACACTTCATTTTTCTTCTGTGGTCCATCTTGAACTTGATTAACCTAACATCATAACCGGATTTTCCACTCCAAACTTTAAATTAGTAATAACTATACACAAAGTGTGAAATAAAAAAAAATCTGCCAAATATAAATTAATACAATAAAAAATGACAAAAATAGATATAATCAATGATAAATTTAATTATGCATAGGATTTGTGATCATTTGTGCATTTTAGGTGCCGTTATCACGCAATCAAAGAGTACAATTTTCATTCGAAGCGACTTCAAAAGAAATTATTTCCTTTAATAACCTCTGTATACGATGTATTTGTAGCGGAAATGCAACAATGTTAAGTTAAGTTTGGCTCTTTCATAAATATTTGAAGTATGAATTTTAAATGGTCACTTAAATACTTGTAACTTAAAATTTTGGGGGTCCGAGTAGCCTAACATCGCTCATCAGAGGCATTTTGTGACAAAGTTTGACCATTTTATGTCTTTTTATTAACGATAATTTGCACGAAAAACACATATGGTCCAAATACTCATATGATCAGGCCCGTCATAGCCATATGAGTATATACTCATAAGGTCCGAGCATTCCGTCATGACACATACGCGAATGGTCCAGATATTTATAATGGTCCGGAAAAAATCCATTAATCTAGCAGGAATGAAAATTAATATGAAATCGGATCAGAAACAAGACGCCCACACGAGCCTGAGTCGCTAATTTTGTCAATTCAAGTTTGTTCTTGTTTGTTAAGCATCAGGTTTAACATTACAATATTGTTTGCAAGAAATACTTTTCTTTTATATGGGCGGACTCTATTATTGTAGTTTAATGGAACATGAGGACTTCAATCCATAGGGAGTTTATCTTCGTGACTATAGGACAGAGCCTATGCGCGGCGACTGTTAAACTAGAGACACTAATTGGCATGGGTCGTCCAGCCCATGGTATACCACCGCTAGAGTATGCTGGTCCAGTTACTGTTAAACTGGAGACAGGAACTGTTCTCGTAACACATGGAGGTTCTGGTATCTAGAGGACTTGTATGTGGATCGGCTATATAGTTTTAATCTTGTCCGTCCGTCCTTCCGACCGTCCGTCCGTAACACTTTGGTAAAGTTCTTGGTTAAGTTCCACTACTCGGATACTAGAAGTTGGTGGTCAGTGATGGGTCTTGGGTAGGGCTACCCCACCCACTAGAAATTAGGTCACTGTGACCTATATTTTATGCATGGACACTTTAGTTAAGTTCTTGGTTAAGGTCCATAACGTGAATACTAGATGTTAGGGGTGATATTTCACCACTAGATGTGTCTTGGGTAAGTTAACACCACCCACTAGAAATTAACTCACTGCGACCTGTATTTTACGCATGAACAATTTCGATTAACTTCTTGGTAAAGGTCCATATCCCAGGTAATACACATTGGTGGTCAATGATATTTCAAGATCAGGAGTGCCATCATGTGGCTCATAGACACATTTTCTAGTTTAAACTTATACGTTATACCTGCCCGGAATATCCCAAATCAACTTTGAATTTGGATTAATCCATCTCTTCTATAAGGGGTCATTCGAAAATGTTGACCCAAAATGAAAAATTGAAGAGCCAAATAAACTGAAGTTTTGAGCAAGGGCCAGCTTAATTATATTTGTTATTGTGATTATTGTATATGCCAAAATCACGGAAACGGATTTTTTACCTCTACAGGGCCAAATACCTTTTAAGGAGTCATCTGGAAACTTCGACTTAAATGGATACTTTTGTGAAGCTCCATAAACAGAAAGATTGAGAAAGCAACAACATGTCTATCTATTAAAGGTTGAAAATCATAGGAAAATCTGAAAAATACCATTTTCGACCTTTGAAGGGTCAAAACTTCTAAAAGAAGTCGCTGTAAACTTTTGTAAAGCTCAGTAAGCAGAAGGTTAAAATTTCCTTTATATAGACGTTTTGGACGCCTCTTTGTCATTTTGGTGATCCCCTTTTTGGGTGCCATAAAGCCTCTGAATCCCCGTTTGAGGCTATTTTAGCAAAAATTGTCACTTTTTCGCGCTGTTGGGGACTAAAAGATGTTCTATGAGGTTTTCTAAAGGGGGGATTCCCCCCTTTGGTCAGAGCAATGCCCCCGCCGCGAATTTCTTTTTAACTCCAAGGCATTCAGCAATTGCTCCCAAAATTCAAAGCCATATTTGTTCAAAATTCAAAGTCAGAGAACCACTTGTTGATAATTCTTTTAAAATTTTAAAGGGCAAAATTTGGTTGTCAAATGGGAAAAAGGTCATTTTTATACCTTTTATGCCAAACTTGGTTACCATAGCAACTGTGAAAAGGGCAGTTGAGACCTGTATTAATAGAGCCTTGCCCAGTGAACCATACAGCCAAGTTTTAAAGCCTTTGGATAAAAAGTAAAAATTTTACAGCATTTTTTGATATTTTTTACCTTTTTTTCATAGAGGAAAGGGTTAAGCAAGCAATATCTTTTCAATCTGGTATACATGTAGTTTTTACTACGCTAAAAGGGACAAACCCCTATAAGGGTCACCTGATAACTTCCACCTCTACAATCTGAGAGATTGTCCATTGTGGTTTTTCTGAATTGCCGTTTGATTGTGGGCTGTATCGCGTACACTTATTCCACATTTCATTATTTTTTATTTTTTTATTCTACCGTGCTTACGATCATTCATATTCACAACTACCTGTTCTACTTTTCAAGTTATGAGTCTTTATATTCAATTTTACCCTATGTTCTATTTCCAATACGAGATGTCGTGTTTTAATGACAAGTTTTTTTTAAAGAGAATACCGTAGCTAATACTTAGACCACTCAGGTCTGAAAAAAAAATACTTTCAGTGGTATGAGAAAACGCTACAGACGAACGCCTAGTGATGACAATACCCACAATAGCTATTTAGGCGAGCCGAGATAGTTTTACTTTTTACCCCTTATATACGATGTACATGTATTAGTAGCTTACCTGGTCCGTAAGCTAAAAGAGTTCCTTCTTTTAAATATAACTCCTATAAGTCGGCATCTGACAACTTCGATCCAATTGAGACTTTCATTCAGCTCAATGAGCTGGAGGTATAAACAAGTAATAGCTTTTCTCTATCATGCAAAAGTTTTTATTTCTTAAGACAAAAACACGAAACAGGAGGCTCAAACGAGCGTAAATTGCTCACCTGACATAAATGCCAGAATTTTAAGCTATAAGGCAAACTCCTATGACACTTAAAGGGCCATGAGGTTAATATGTGGTCGTCTGACAATATTTATTAACCTTCATGTAAATTAATGGAGTAAAGTTCATTTAGTTGAACATGTAAGCAATCAAAAATATTGTCTAGATTAACAGTCGTGTATAGTGCTTGGACAGTTATTTTAACAAGGGGCCATTACTCCCATAAGGTGTCATTCAAATGAAGAACAAAGAAAGCAAATATACAATATACACACAGGTACAATTGCTTGAAACATCCATACCAAGTTTCCACCCAATGTAGACTTTCGTAGAGCTCTATAAGCTGCAGGTTTATGCAAGCAACAGCTTTTCTCTGTCTGCAATACATTGTAGTTTACATTCTAAAGGTCAAAAACATGAAAACTAGAGGCTCCCAGGAGCCTGAATCGCTCACCTGATCTCTTATGCTAAAGCCTCTTACCTAGTGTGCAACATGGTCTACATGTACTTGGTAAGTAACATTAAAGAGATTAGTTAGGATCGAAAACACTTTTCAGACCAAGAATACAATGTTACAATGCTTTCCATTTGAAAAAAAACCAACAAAAAAGCAAACATATAAAGTTAAAATTGATTGAAAACACTTAAAAGGATGATCTGACAATTTTGACCCTGAAATCATTTTTGTAGATCTTAATGAGCTGAACAATTTTGCAATGCTAACTTTTCCTCTTGCACTTAGAGTTTTCAAGATAAAGTCCAAAAACTGTGAAAATGGTCAATTTTGACGATTAAGGAGAAATAACTCCTATAAGATGTTGTCCTACAACTTTGACTCAATGGAGAGTTTTGTAGAGCTTTTAATGCTGAAGAAAGTAGGTTGCTTCGGAATTTCTCTATCTATTATACTTTTTGAGCTATAAGCTAAAAACTATGGTCTGACCCCCCTGTTCTATTTTTATTAACAACGGCCATGTTGATTGGCCGAGGTTCACAAATTTCACAAACTTGGTAGAGGACATTCTAAAGATTAAGTGTACAAAGTTTCAAAGCAATCCCACCAGTGGTTTCAGAGAAGAAGATTTTTAAAAATCAGTTAAAATTGATAGAAAATCAGTTTAAGGGGGATAACTCTTAAACGGTTGATCAGACAATTTTGACCCTGAAATAATTTTTGTAGATCGCAATGAGCTGAACAATTTTGCAATGCTTACTTTTCCTCTAGCACTTACAAATTTCAAGATAAAGTCCAAAAACTGTGAAAATGGTCAATTTTGACGATTAAGGGGAAATAACTCCTATAAGATGTTATCCCACAACTTTGACTCGTTGGAGAGTTTTGTACAGCTTTTGATGTTGAAGAAAGTAGGTTGCTTCGGAATTTCTCTATCTCTTATACTTTTTGAGCTATACACTAAAAACTATGGTCTGACCCCCCTGTTCTATTTTAGTAACAGCAGCCATGTTGGTTGGTCGACGTTAACAAATTTCACAAACTTGGTAGAGGACATCCTAAAGATCAAGTGTACACAGTTTCAAAGCAATCCCACCAGTGGTTTCAGAGAAGAAGATTTTAAAAAATCAGTTAAAATTGATAGAAAAATCAGTTAAAGGGGGCTAACTCTTAAACGGTTGATCTGACAATTTTGACCCTGAATCATTTTTGTAGATCGCAATGAGCTGAACAATTTCGCAATGCTAACTTTTCCTCTAGCACTTACGGTTTTCAAGATAAAGTCAAACTAGAGGCTCCCAGGAGCCTGAATCGCTCACATGATTTCTTATGCAAAAGTTTGAATAAATTTCACAAACTTTCAAGTATACAAAGTTGCAAAACAATCCTTTCAGTGGTTTCAGAGAAGATTTATGGAAATCAGTTTAAATCAATAGAAAAATACAGTTAAAAGGCAATAACTCCTATTTATAAGGACCTTTTGATGCTGAACATGATAATTGCTTCAGATTTTCTCTATCTCTTATACTTTCGAGTTATAAGCCAAAAACAATGGTCTGACCCCCCTGTTCTATTTTTAGCAATGGTGGCCATGTTGGTTGGATGAAATGTATATTATTCACAAACTTGGTAGAGGACATCCAAAAGATCAAGTGTACTAAATTTCAAGGCAATCCCTTCGGTGGTTTCAGAGAGGAAGATTTTTGAAAATCAGTTAAAATCAATGGAAAAAACAGTTAAAGGGAAATAACTCTTAAATGGCTGATCTGACAATTTTGACCCTTAAATCATTTTTGTAGATCTGAATGAGCTTAACAATTCTGCAATGCTAACTTTTCCTCTAGCTCTAACTGGTTACAAGATATTGTCCAAAAACTGCAAAAATGGTCAATTTGACGATTAATGGGCAATAACTCATATAAGGAGTCGTTTCACAATTTTTACTCAATGGGGAGATTTGTAGAGCTTTTAATGCTGAGCATGAAAGGTTGCTTCGAATAATCTCTATCTCTGATACTTTTTGCGTTATAAGCCAAAAACAATGGTCTGACCATCTGTTCTATTTTTAGCAATGGCGGCCATGTTGGTTGGTCGACGTGTATATAATTCACAAACTTGGTAGAGGACATCCTAAAGATCAATTATACCAAGTATCAATGCAATCCCTTCAGTGTTTTCAGAGAAGAAGATTTTTGAAAATCAGTGTAAATTAATGGAAAAAACAGTTAAAGGGGAATAACTCTTAAACGGATGTTCTGACAATTTTGACCCTGAAGTCATTTTTGTAGATCTTAATGAGCTTAACAATTCTGCAATGATAACTTTTCCTCTAGCTATAACGGTTTTCAAGATATAGTCAAAAACTGCAAAAATGGTCAATTTTGATGATTAAAGGGCAATAACTCCTATAAGAAGCGGTTTCACAACTTCGACCCAATGAAGAGATTTGTAGAGCTTTTGATGCTGAACAAGGCGGGTTGCTTCAGATTTTCTCTATCTCTTATACTTTTCGAGTTATAAGCCAAAACAATGGTCTGACCCCCCTGTTCTATTTTTAGCAATGTCGGCCATGTTGGTTGGTCGACGTGTATATAATTCACAAACTTGGTAGAGGACATCCTAAAGATCAAGTATACCAAGTATCAATGCAATCCCTTCAGTGGTTTCAGAGAAGAAGATTTTTGAAAATAAGTGTAAATTAATGGAAAAAAAACAGTTAAAGGGGAATAACTCTTAAACGGCTGATCTGACAATTTTGGTCCTGAAGTCATATTTGTAGATCTCAATGAGCTTAACAATTCTGCAATGCTAACTTTTCCTCTAGCTATAACGGTTTTCAAGATATAGTAAAAAAACTGCAAAAATGGTCAATTTTGATGATTAAAGGGCAATAACTCCTATAAGAAGCGGTTTCACAACTTCGACCCAATGAAGAGATTTGTAGAGCTTTTGATGCTGAACAAGGCGGGTTGCTTCAGATTTTCTCTATCTCTTATACTTTTCGAGTTATAAGCCAAAAACAATGGTCTGACCCCCCCTGTTCTATTTTTAGCAATGTCGGCCATGATGGTTGGTCGACGTGTATATAATTCACAAACTTGGTAGAGGACATCCTAAAGATCAAGTATACCAAGTATCAATGCAATCCCTTCAGTGGTTTCAGAGAAGAAGATTTTTGAAAATAAGTGTAAATTAATGGAAAAAAACAGTTAAAGGGGAATAACTCTTAAACGGCTGATCTGACAATTTTGGTCCTGAAGTCATATTTGTAGATCTCAATGAGCTTAACAATTCTGCAATGCTAACTTTTCCTCTAGCTATAACGGTTTTCAAGATATAGTAAAAAAACTGCAAAAGTGGTCTATTTTGATGATTAAAGGGCAATAACTCCTATAAGAAGCGGTTTCACAACTTCGACCCAATGAAGAGATTTGTAGAGCTTTTGATGCTGAACATGGAAAGTTGCTTCGGATTTTCTCTATCTCTTATACTTTTCAAGTTATAAGCCAAAAACAATGGTCTGACCCCCCTGTTCTATTTTTAGCAACAGCGGCTTTGTTGGTTGGTTGACGTGTATATAATTCACAACCTTGGTAGAGGACATCCTAAAGATTAAGTATACTAAGTTTCAATGCAATCCCTTCAGTGGTTTCAGAGAAGAAGATCTTTGAAGAAAAGTTAACGGACGACGGACAGACGACAGACGACGGACGCCTAACCATGACAATAGCTCACATGACCCTTTGGGTCAGGTGAGTTAAAAACTGTGCAAATGGTCAAATTTGACGATTAAGGGGAAATAACTCCTATAAGGAGTCGTCCCACAACTTTGACTCAATGGAGAGTTTTGTACAGCTTTTGATGCTGAAGAAGGGAGGTTGCTTCGGATTTTCTATATCTCTTATACTTTTTGAGCTATAAGCTAAAAACTATGGTCTGACCCCCCTGTTCTATTTTTAGTAACGGCGGCCATGTTGGTAGGTCGACGTTCACAAATTTCACAAACTTGGTAGAGGACATCCTAAAGATCAAGTGTACAAAGTTTCAAAGCAATCCCATTGGTGGTTTCAGAGAAGAAAATGTTTGAAGAAAAGTTAACGGACGACGGACTGACGGACGACGGACGCTTAACAATGACAATAGCTCACCTGACCCGTTCGTCCGTCCGTTCCAAATCCCATATTTCCAAATTTGCACTTACTGAAAAATGCCACATCAATCATATTGGTATGGTAGGTGCATCTAGTGATGATGAAGAACATTGCATGCTTCAGATGCTGGATGTGACCTATATTTTCTGCATGAATGATCATGTACAGAAAAATGGTTAGTCTATTCCCTCTAACTGACAAGTGCTACATCAACCAAATTGGTATGGTATATGCACCTAGTGATGCTAAGCATAATGCATACTTCGGATGCTGGCAGTGACCCACATTTTCCGCATGAATGACCACTTATAGAAGAATAGGTAAAGTCCATTCCTTCTTACTGACAAATGCCATAGTAACCAAATTGGTATGGTAGGTGCACCTAGTGATGCTTAGCACAATGCATGCTTTGGATGATGGATGATGGATGTGACCTATATTTTCCGCACGAATGACCACTTATAGAAGAATGGTTCAAGCTAGTCCATTCCTCCTTACAGACAAGTGCCATACCAACCAAATAGGTATGGTAGGTGCACCTAGTGATGCTTAGCACAATGCATGCGTTGGATGCTGGATGTGACCTATATTTTCCACATGGATGGCCTCTTAAAGAAGACTGGTTAAAGTCCATTCCCACTTACTGACATGTGCCACATCTACTCTACTGTTATGATGGGTGCACCTAGTGATGCTAAGCGCAATGCATGCTTCGGATGCTGGCTGTGACCTATCCATTCCTTCTGACTGACAAGTGCTTTAATAGCCACCATGTTGATGCTTTAGTGATTGTGGAAAAAATTAAATGTGGCCAGATGGGGAATTATGTCTTTTGGACATATTCTTGTTTACCTTAAAAGGGCCTTCACCCCTAAAAGGGGTCATCTGACAACTCGACCCAATGGAGACGTTTTAGGACCTTAATGAGCTGAACCTTTCAAGACAACAGCTTTTCTTTATCTGCAAGTTTTCAAACGCTAAGGCAAACAAGAATCTTGCAACATTTATTTTTCCCCGCAATCACCGAACCATGAAGTTGATTCCATCTGTATAATTCTATGATGAATAAATGATTGATCAAGTTTATGCTAAACTAACTTTAACCTTTAGGTAAGCCCAAGCATTCTGTGATCAATTAATGAGACAGGTACAATTTTATTATGATTTTTGTTTGTTTTTATCCTGATTTATATGTGTATTAAGTTTCATGATGATACTACACTTTCTTCATGGTAACCTGTTTTTAAAATTAAGTATAAAATCCCCCCTTTTTTGAGTGATCAATCAACCATGAAGATGATGAAACAGGTAAAATTTTATAATGGTTTCTGATGTATATGTGTACAAATTTTCATGATGATACCAAACTTCTTTCATGGTAAACTAACTTCAACCTGATTTGGGATGGTCATATAAACGGACGGACAGACCCGAACACTATTTGCCCCCTACTTTTGTAGATGGGGCATAAAACATGAACAAGAGGCTGCCAGGAACCTGAATCACTTATCTAATCTTTAAGCTATAAGGGTCTCTTCTTTTAGCTATCATCCATATAAGGGTCATCTGACAACTTTGACCTGATTGAGACTTGCAGAGCTCAATGAGCTCTTTCTATCTGCTACACGTTTCATTCTATGGACAAATTCGGACTATTAGACTTTCATAGAGCTATGGCTTCTGAAGAGCCTTCAATTTTTGTCCTTTCTGTCACAGTTGCAAAGTTATATGCCATTTTACATATTTCACCTGATTTTATGTTCTATTTTTAGTAACAGCAGACATGTTTTGATAAAATCTATTCAAAATGAGAATCGCTTGTTTCCAACATGTCATAAATCATGACAGCAAAGTTTCAGTCAAATTGGTTCTGTAGTTGCAGAGGAGAAGATTTTTGAATTTGTTAAGACAATGATGATGGATGTACAGTTATGGCATAAGCTTACATGGCCTTTTGCCAGGAGAGCTAAAAAAGAATCTTTCTACTACATGTATAAGTGCTAAATGTATAAAATGTTTGTCTTTTAGTCAATTGAAGGTCAAGGTCAAATGATGATAATAACAATGCACATGTTGTACACTATCATTGGGAACTTGGAATTTAAGTTTTAATTTTTCTAGGGCCTATAGTTTTCATGATTAAAATTAATGATAAAAAGAAAAGATGAAATAATGTCATGATTCGGTACACAATTTGATCACACAGATCAAACTCTATTTGGTAAGAGGAATATTTAAAAACCTTTCTTTTTTAGTCTATAATCATAATTATATATACAATGAACATGTACAAAAGTTAAAAATTTGATATCACATAATTAACACATGCAGATATGACTTTGTTTGCATACAAGTAAATGACTTAATCAATCACAACAAATTTATCCATAGAAGGTAGTTTTGGAACACCAACAGCTTTCCCCGATTTCATAATACCAGTCCGACTCACTGACTTTTTCATCGTTAGTTTTGGACGTGACTGACGCTGTGTGAAGGTCGTGTGACCACCGAGACCGTCGTAACCTGTCCTTATTGCACTTTTGCCATCACCCATGCCTGACGTTTTTTTAAAGATATTAAATCCCGCGAAGGAATTCACGTCGTCACATTTCTGTCGTTTGGCGGGCGGGTGACTAGAAGCAGACGTTATTTTCATAACCTTGACATTGTTTTCCTGACACTGTTGTCTCAGTTGCGTGTTCGGACTGGGTTTTGCAATGTCCGGTATTAGTTTGGTTGGGGTGTCGTCTACAACGTTTAGAGACTGCGAGCTAAGCACTGGAGTTGAGACCTTTGGGGAATCCCCTATCACTGTTTCTATAAAACTATTATTTCCATTGGCAGAAGGACTTCTTAGAATATTTTGTAACTTGGATGTTTTCTTACGTAAATGTTCAATATGTTTTTCAGCCTTCTGTAAATCTTCATCTGACTTTTTTGCAATATCTTTAAGAAGACTAATCTCCTTTTTGCCATCTTTAAGCTGTGTATCTTTGATAATGTAGTCTTTTTTATGCCTATCAAAGTCTGACTTCATGGCCTTGAACTTTGACTTCAATTGTTCGTACTCTCCTTTGATGATTGCGCAGTATTTTGCCAGTTCTTTGACCGAACCTTCACCGTGACCGTGTCTATCTAAGAGTTCTTGAGTATCAGTTTCACAACCTGTAAAGGTACAATGAAAATGTATGCAAAAGACAGTGAAACCATTCACTAAGTACTGTGGTTTCATTATTATTCATGGGTATCAATTTTCATTGCTTTCATCACAGGGGCTTGAATTCTTGTCATTTATATCGGCTTAAAAAAAAATTGACTTCCTACTCTAGACCTATTTAATAAACAGCCAATCGTGCATCATTTCTGTTCGTTTTGATAAAAAATCGAAAAAGTCGTGAAAATTTCATTAAACATACATGTAGGAGAAAATAAGCCTATAAGCAGCATTTTTCAACCATGCAGGGTATGGATGAAAAGGAAAATCATTTGTCAGTTGTATAAAAACGTCAGATGTACAAGAAGTAAAGAAAAGAGACAAATAAATCGATGTTGAAGGGAGTGGGTGAAGTTTTGCCAAGATGGCGGCTTTCCTCCCTTGTGGGTATTATAGAGAAGGAGGTCGATTTATTTTTTAAGTCAATATAAATGACCAGAAGTCGATATAAATGACCAGAATTCAAGCCCCTGTGATTTGAAATGCCAAGGCTACACATATGATGTAAAAATTTTGTTAAATCTTACAGATCTATGTAAAAAGTTCAGTTATGCCTTAACTCAATATGGTTAAATTTATGGAGAGTTGAAGTAGTATGAAATTAGTAAAAATCCCAGGCTGATTTGAGGCCTTTGTGGCTCTACTCCTTTGTGCTTGTTAAAAAAAATGTATACTGAAAACATGGTAAAAGAGGAATCATTTTGTCGTGTGGTGTAAATTTCATGTTATTTATTATAAAATCTGTCAAAGTAAAAAATGGCCAGATTTCCTTTAAACAGGAAGTAAGTGAGAGACACAATCTGAAATCAAATCCTTTGTTATGGGACCACACCCTGATGTTGCATAATAAATATAGTTTAAACATATTTATTTTACCCTGGATTGAGAAACAAGCTTAATGCTTATATTAATCCCTCTCCGGCTAGCAGATTGCGAGTGTGGCCTTTGTAGTGGCCCCCATTGAGCCTACTCTTATCGAACTCTACAAAGGGGTTTTTAACGTGCATGGGGTATTGCTCTCCCATACACGGGACAACCTTTTTTCGTCCCTTCCGAAGGACTAGCATCGGTTCTTGAGACCATCCTCGCAAATGGTGTCAAGAGAGAGTCGGAAAATTGGTTCATGAAATTTTCACCCCTGACGAGGATCGAACCACGAACCACGGTGTTAGTAGCCCGACGCGTTAACCACTACACCACCGGCTCTCTATATATACTAAATATCAAGTAGTTGTGATAAGCAGTTGCTGAGAAAACTGGTAATGAAAATTTCTTCCCTGCCCCCCCCCCCCCTCCACACCCCCCCCGGCCCGCCTCTTACCCGTCAGTAGAGTCTCTATATTCTTCATCTCTATCATTTTCTTTCTCGCCTCCTTACACTCCTTCCTTTCCAGTTCTAACGACTTCGCCTGGGCTTGGTGAAACTGAAGTTGTTTCTTCATCGTGGATATCGTCGACTGATCTTGCTTAATCTTTAGTTCTAATTCCTTCTTATCTTCCTTAAGATTGACGATCTTGACTTCCAAGCCCTGTTTCTCTTCTTGTATTGTCTCCTTTTCTGCTTCTTTCTCTCGCAGTTTAACCTTCAAACTGTTGTTTTCGTTTGATAACTTCGATTCGTCTACGCCCTGGTCGTCTCCCTTGTCGAAGAACAGTCTTTTTATGATTTTTTTCTTGTCGACATGGACCCGACAGCTCGGACAAGTATTTGCCGAGTTCAGCCATTGGTTGATACAATGTTCGTGGAAAGTATGACCACACTGGAGGGCCGATATAGATCCTTCATCTTCAAATAAGTCTGTGCAGATGGAACACTGCACTCTCATTTTTCTACAGAAAGAGAGAGAGAGAAATCAGAAATCATTAAAAAATAAAATAATGCTGCATTTTACATGTTTTAATAAAATTCATTCTCAACTTCTATTTTTCAAGATAATAAAAACTACTGGTAATAAATTAAGAACGGTCAAATTAAATACTTATTCCTTATTCGACATTCAAATTTTGAATAAGAAAGTGGTTACTTATTCGACATTCCAGTTTCCCTACTGTCCCTAGTTTTTCAAGCTGACCCTAGGCTTTTTAATTGCCATTTTTTTTGTAAAACACAGTTAATCTGCTCCCCCTTTACTCAGGCATGTCAGGGTAAAAATTTGAAAAAATAATGCCTATCTACCGACCTTTCTTTTTTCCAAGCATGAAACCAGTAACACACATACCTTTTTTTTGGCCTGAGTACTTTTTGTTTCTAAAAAATATGAGTTGGTTTGTAAATTTGTATATATTGAAATCTACATATACATTACACTAGTTAAGCCCCAACAGTATGCATGAATCTGGTTTCATACCTTAAAATAATTATAGGGAAGGTAAGTAAATATTAACTTTTTTTTAATTCTATTTTTTCCCTTGAGTGCATAGGGGGAAAATACATTTTTGTATCAAGTTTAAAAGTACTAAGGCAAAAATGGCAATCAAAAGGCTAGGATTTGCATGAAAAACTAGGGAAGATATTCCCCGTAGAGAAACCCAAAACATGCATTTTTTTCTATTTGGCCTTGAATGTATGTACCTTGGGACCAGCAAATGTATTCAGTCATATAATCATCTTGGACTCCAGATCCATAACATAAAAACTACAAAAGAAAATATAAATTTAGCTAGAAGAGAAAGATCTCAATCCCCAACAAATTACATGTATCCATACATTTTATACAAAATGGCAATATTTTGGGTTCATAAGACACTGTGCACTGGTAGACAAATATTGGATTTCTATCTCTAAAATGAGTGCAGATGTTGGTTTGTCATAGAAATTAGTTATGTCTTCCTTTACCAGATTTGAAAATTAGCAACACTACAGGTGTGATATAGCAGGCACGAACCGCTTACTCTTCCTGAGCACCCAAGATCACTCTTGTTACAACTTGAGTTCATGCTTTTGATTTCCGTTTGTTAGGTTTTGTGTTTCTTCATGCTGATTTCGTTAAGTTTTCGCCAGTTTTGTCGTTGCCCTTTCAAACTTTTGAAACTTAAATGCCCCATTGGTGCCTCTTTGTTTCTTTATAAAGTTTGTTGATTCTTATAATGGTGACATAGGCTAGCATATACGGTACATCTTTTACATTTCTTTTATAATTCCTATAGAAAGTATCAATTGAATACATTTTAGTCAAGTGCTTTCAGAGGACTTTGTGTGTGTGTGTTGGTATTTAACACCCCTTTTCAATGCACCTGGATAAGGTTTGGATCCTATTCAACTTCTTGTGTCAGATTATTCGAGAAAACTTAAAAATTAAATTTTCTCCTTATTGATTAAATACAATTATCTCCCCTTACTAGTTACTTATCCAGTATTTTTAAATATGTTTACAGACTACATAAACTGGACATTTTACATCATATGGTACAACAGGAGAAAGCTACATGTACATGCCAAATAATGAGATGCTGTGACATGACATGTGGCAGATTCAGAGGGGGGTTATGCCCCACCCCCATACGCCCCCCTTTAATTGAGAAATTTTAATTTTTTACTGTATAAAAATGACCAAGCAACTTCAAGTTTTCATCAAAATCTGAAATTTTTAGCAATTACGACCCCCCCTTTTCACGGACCTCTGGATCACCCCCTGATGACTATGACTGGATATTAATTTTGGTGACGTGGCAGCACAAAGGAAGCAGAAAGACAGACACCGTAAGACACATGCAAGAGGACAGATAATTCCCGAGTGACTCCTATATGTTGCTTTGCAGCATGTTGCAGGCAACATTACCATATAAGTTGTTTTCGTGGGTATTTAATTTTCAATTTTTGTGCGATAGTTGGCAACTTGCGAAAATAAACACATGAAAATTAAATTTTGTAGATAGTATATGTACAGTATATATTTGTGCATGGTCTATTTATAGCTATCTCTAACGTGTTTACGTTCTTGCTCCATTGGATTCCACAGAAACTGCAGAATGCAAGATTATTCGAATTTTATAATATATATGAATGTCTAGTATATAATCAAACAATGTTACTGTAATTTCAACCCTGAAAATCTGTTTGTCAGACGATTTTCAGGGTTGAAATTACAGTAACATTGTTTGATTATATACTAGACATTCATATACAGTATATATTTGCATTTAAGAAATTGCTAAAATTGAATTTTGCCTAGAAAAGTTCTTCAATATTTTGTGAAATCCGTGAAATTTAGCTACCGCGAAAAAATCAACTCATACAGTATAATAATGATAGAGGTGTTGGACCTTCTGTCTTTTTCACCCATGACCTCTTATCTGCAGCTCCTAAATTCTTCACACAATTTTTTGTGACATGAACATATTATTTTCAAAACTTTCAAATTCATTTAATGAATAATAAGGGAGTGGGGATATTTCAATGTGAGCTATTGCTCACAGTTTTTCTAATTTAACCTACATTACATTATAGTTATTTATACCTGGGCACAAACTAAGGTTAAGTTCATATAATCATCTGGTCTTCCAACATGTCAAAGGCTCTGCAGTCATCATTAAAACTACAAAAGCAAAATGTAAAACAATTATTTGTGTCATGAAAAGACCGTCTACCCAAAACAATTTCTTTCATGTTTATAAGTAAAATTTTAATTTCAAGAATTAATATAAAAGTATTAAAATGTACGCAAATGCACAGGTACATGTACATCTAAGTTTGTATGTTAATTACAATACATGTACAATGTATTGGCTAACTGAAGTGTTTGCATGTAATTTAAGGGATCCGGTGTCCTAGCTAGACCAAAATAGAGGGGTGCTGCGCCCTGCCCCCTTTACAGTGTGCACGTGCCCCTCTGCCCTCTATGGGCACCCCTGTGTCCATTTTTCTTCCCTTTGAGTCATTTATTTATAGCTGTTCAAACCAGGCCAATTAGTACACAGTGTGACCATATATGGCTTCATTATATAATGACCCCAGGTGAGAACTATAGGTATTTAACTGTGATTATTACCAAGCCATAACTGTCAATCAATGTTACAAATGTACAATGTATTTGTTAATTTTTTCAAGTTTTTTATCCACATTGATCAATCTTTTCATCCCCATCAGCAATGCTCTAACTTTCATCGTCTTTTTATATGTTTTAACAGCTTCTTCTTTGAAAGTTTAAAACATCATAAAACCATAGACCTGTATATTAATATTAATATTTTTAATATACAGGTCTATATATACTATAGTATAATAAAACGCACATGAAGCTACATGTAGTTAAATGTTTTTACTTCAAAGAAAAAATGAATGTAAAATTAATTGTAACTCCGGGAGCGTCACAAGTTTTACCTGCCTCATATTATGACTCTATAAACCGTAAGCTTCAAAATTTTTATCTTACACCATTTAATGCATGTAATGGGTTGCAGTTAAAAATTCTTAAAAATGTGCAAGTTTATCCTTTTCATGATTTCATTTTTGACATTTTCTCCTTTCTTTACTAGCAATATTTTAATTCTTATCGAAAATCTCTAACATCAAGTCTCCTTGAATGCCTCTCAAAGTGACTGACAGTATTCTAATTCAATATATTTGTTGTTGTGTAATTTTCTTGACTTCAAAGTTGCCGCTGCCTGAAATCATCCTTACTTCCGGTGGGAGAAACATTTTAATTGTGTTATGCAAAATCTAAAATCACTTATAGTTCAGCTTAATTAAGGTTTTCGATTAGACGTAAATGATGAAAATATGACAAATTAATGTTTGTGTGTGTTTTTATAAACAAAACGATAAAATTATAAACAATTATAGATAAATCAGAGAAGTATAAAATGATAGATAATACTTGCCCCCTCAACTTTTTGTCTAAGTTAGACAGGCGTTTGAAAGTCATACATCCGGATTGCCAAAAAGAAGCTGTAATTTAACTCGATCAAGCAAAGGACAAAAAGTCAACAAAAACATGTGCTTCACTAAAATTGTTTAGAAATGTCCCAAATTTTAAGACTGTGTTACAGAAATGTATTACAAAGCCACAGATCTGTCGAATATTTGGCTCTGGAAGCCAGTCTTTTACAGGGGTGTTGCCAGTGCCGAGCATTTAGGTCCAACCAAAGCAGAGGTGAAAAAAAAAAAAACCATGAAAAATAATTTCCACCAAAGACTATGAATTTACACTGTTATGCAAAACTTTTACACATTCCTTGTAGTAATTCCCCATAAATTTATTGTGGTTTTCACTGCATGGGTGGAAGTTTTCAGGTTCACTAGATCTTGAGAATTTTCGCCCCATTATAGACTTTAACAAAAAGTCAAAACTACAAAAATTTCCTGATTTCCGTATTATTAACAACTTTTCACTTTCACCCATGTCACCGCATTGAATTATTGTGATGATGTTAAAGATATATTTGCTTTATCATGTTTATTTTGAGACAAACACCTGTTTGAGGGATGTACATTTTTACATGTGCATGAAAGTCTTGGCTGCATAGAAGGACAGTAAAAAGACTAAAACCCATCTGATTTAACTACATATATGGACTTTCGATTGAAGTGTGCAAACACAACATTGAAAATTTACCTTGTCATGAACAAGCCAATCAGTAACAAAAACCGCAAATCGTCACAGTAGGAAAACCCAATCAGACGGAAGCTGTGTGCAAGGTCAGTCAGACCATACATCAATATCCAATCACATTTAATTTTTGCAGGACCCATTTGTCAGGTCCTTTATGGAAAACCATGTGATATTGTAAAGTATCTTAGTAATCAGCAAATCATGACAACGTAAATTTTCATTGTTGTGTTTGCAAACTTCACTTTACACTACAATCGAAAGTCCATAGTTATATCAGACGGGTTGTAATTCCCTACCATTGCATGTACTGTCTTATCTTTATGTTCAGCATCTCGTGAGCCACACTGCTGCAAAATATCTTGGCAGTCAGAGGTTTTGAAATATGTTTTGGTTCTGTCGGACCTCAAGCTCTAAATCAATTTTTGCCTGTTAATTTAAGTGTAATTTGTAAGATTTTTTGCTGGACCTCAGCAAATTCTGCTGGACAAATAGGCAGGTCCTAAACATTTCAAAATGTCTGTGGCAGGTGTCTGGCTATAGTCACTCACAATGGCAGTGTGTTTGTTTACAACCCCAGTCTAGTTTCGTTGCGTTTTTTTTTGCATCAAACTTTAAAATACACCAAGACTTTGTCTACTGTCTGCATTAAAGGGTAGTCTGGACTATGAAAAAAATCAAAATATTTTCTCCTAAATAACTCATCTTTAATTTATTTACAAAATCTTTTAAGTATCAAAAAGAAGTAACTATCATGTAGCAGTCAGGGAGATCATCAAAAACAGTTATAATTTTTATAACTGATTTAGGTTATCTGAATTTAGAAAGATAATCATTTTCAGTTACTTTTGTTAAATTGATCATTTTCAAACCTACAAATTTTCATAGTTCATGTAGTTGGTGAATTTCCCCCCACTAGGCTAATTTTTTCCAACTTTAAACTGTGTAGATCAGCTATGAATTCGAAATTGCAAGCTTATCTTATTGGTACTCAAGCCTCTCAAAGATGATGCATGCCCATGGGAAATTAAAATGTCATTATCACGTGTACAGCACCAGGGCTAAAAACCTTGATTTCCAATACATATACTTTGTCAGTCAGGAAGATCATCAAAAACAGTTATAATTATGTCTCTTCCAACTTTTGTGGGGAGACATATTGTTTTTGTCGTATCTGTCTGTCCGTCTGTCCGTCACAAAGTTTGTCAGCGCAACTCCTCTGAAACTACAAAACCGAATTCAATGAAACTTGGTATATAGGAAGGACACCATATGTAGTTGTGCATGTCACCAGGAAATTTTGATCCTCAAATTTTTGTGGGAGTTATGGCCCTTTGAACTTACATGCAGAAATTTGCTGAAAATCCTCATTTATCATCTTGTCAGCGCAACTCCTCTGAAACTACTGAACAGAATTCAATGAAACTTGGTATATAGATTGGACACCATATGTAGTTGTGCATGTTACCAGGAAATTTTGATCCTCGAATTTTTGTAGGAGTTATGACCCTTTGAACTTAGAAATTTGCTGAAAATCCTCATTTATCATCTTGTCAGCGCAACTCCTCTGAAACTACTGAACAGAATAGTGCATTTGCCAATTGTTGTTCACTTTGATTATTTTGGGTAGTCAGTCATATTTTACCGGATTTTTCTGTTACCGTCGGTAACCAGCCACCGGACAAGAAATGGAACATCGCTTGCTCTCAATGCAATTCCGATATTCTTAATACACTAATCAAAGCATATTTGAATGATTTTGATAGCGTAGAATGAAATGATGTGGTATATATTATTAGAATATGGTGTAAAAAACATTTAAATCTATGTTAGTTGGTTAAATTTTACACATGGATTATCCAAGACGTACACGATAAAATCCAAGGCTTGTCCTACTTCTATCCATTTGGAAACCAACATGATTTTTCATAACGGTAATGTAAACGGTAAAATTAAATCGATCACGGAATAAAAATCCGACATTAATTGGCACATGGACTATTCAACGAAACTTGGTATAGGAAGGACACCATATTTAGTTGTGCATGTTACCAAGAAATTTTGATCCTCAATTTTTTGTGGGAGTTATAAATGGCCCTTAGAACTTAGGAATTTGCTGAAAATTCTAATTTATTGTCTTGTCAGCGCAACTCTTCTAAAACTACTGAACCAAGTTTAATGAAACTTGGTATATAGGAAGGACACCATATGTAGTTGTGCATATTGCCAGGAAATTTTGATCCTCAAATTAATTTTGGGGTAATGGCCTTTTGAACTTAGAAATTTTTGGGGGAATTGGGGAGACATCGTTTTTGTACGCAAAAACAAACTTTTATTTTTGTAACTGATTTACAAATGTAGGTTATCTGAATTTAGAAAGATAACCATTTTCAGTTACTTTTGTTAAATTGATCATTTTCAAACCTACTAATTTCATAGTTGGTGAATTTTCCCCCACTAGGCTAATTTTTTCCAACTTTAAACTGTGTAGATCAGCTATGAGTTCGAAATTGCAAGCTTATCTTATTGGAACGCAAGCCTCTCAAAGATGATGCCCATGGGAAATTAAAATGTCATTATCACAGCACCAGTGCACCATGATTTCCAATATACATGATATAAATACTTTGTAAAGCCATTGATTTTATCAATTAGGATCAAAACTTTAGATTTAAGATAAGAATTAAAAGAAAATTCTACAATTTTGTAAAATTTGTCATATTTAGCAAGAAAATAGAAAAATAACTGAAACTGGTTACATTTATAAAAAAATTGAGGGAAGTAACTCAAATCTGACTAGAAAAGTACAAATAAGTAACAAAAAAAATATAATTGTTTTTGATGATCTCCCTGACTGTTTTAAGCCATTGAGAATCTAGCAATTAAGATAAAAAACTTTTGATTTAAGATAAGAATTAAAAGAAGATTGTATACTTTTGTAAAATTGGTCATTTTTAGCAAGAAAATAGAAAAATAGCTGAAACTGGTTACATTTATAAAAAAATCAAGGGAAGTAACTCAAATCTGACTAGAAAAGTACAAATACATGTAAGTAACCTAGAATGGTTATGAAAATTATAACTGTTTTTGATGATCTCCCTGACTGATGTAGTACAACTTTGCATGATATTTATTACATTTTCTGAAAATTTAAATATTTGCCTTTCTATTGGAAATTCCCATTGTAAAAAAAATGGTGGGAAAAAATGTCAATTTCAATTATTACATCATATACATGTAATGATGTCAAAATACATTTTGAGATGTAAACAAAAACAAGGTGATTACAGAATACCTCTTATGTCTATAAGAGATTCCAAAATTCTACAATAAAATCATTTTTAAAAAATCGGCATCTTCAAAATGGCAGCTTGTTTCAATGAAAAAATGCCAGGGGGCAAAGTGATTTTGCTTTATTTATTTCATGTATTTAGGAGTTAAGCTTTCTTCATTCTTTTTGTAAATTTACATGTAGTTCTGTTTGTTTGCAAAGATCAAGGCAGTGATGTAAAGAATTTCTGTTCTCTGGAGTACCCTTTACAGACAGTAGATAAGGTCACAAACTTGGCCAAACACCCATGCTAGTAGTTGGAGTAACAATAGTTTTCCAGTGATTTCTGTTGTCTGCCATATGTGAGCTTTTGACTAACATGACTAAGAACTTGAATAAAATAATTCTTAAACTGTTATTATATTTTTTAGGTCTGTGAAAACATGCTCAAGATAGTTTAATCAAAACAAAGTTTCTAAAAAAGTGAAGTGATAATTTTGATGCCTATATTGAAATATAACTTAAGAGTCATGTGACTTCTGCAAAGTAACATGACTATTACCGTTCAATAATATAGACCTATGTTGCTTATAATGGAGGAGACTTGACCCCCTAGTCCTCACAAAATGAAAATTCATACACCATTCAAATAAATTAGTTATACCGGTCATGCCGGTATAAGGAAATTCTTTTGTTGATGCTTCTTGTCTCTAGTACATGTAGGTTCTTGAAGCTCCTCGACTCTTTATAGTGAGACCTTTTTTCAAGACCAGAACTATTTCTTTTCACAGGACCTTTGTACAAAGCCAATGTTGTAGGATCTACACATGTAAAAGAGAGAAATTGTTCGCAGGATGAAGTCTCACAAGAGTGGTTACGAAGACTGGAAAAGGAAAACAAATCTATATTAGAAGAGTTACACTTGAAAGGGCTTGATACAAATGCTGAATCATTAAAGGGTTTTAAGGAAAGCAGACCTTTTATTTATATTAGTTCAGGTCAGTTATTGAATTGTGGGCTATTGGTACTTTTCTGAACATTTTTTAAGATACATGTAGGGTGAAAGAAGGGGAGATTTATTTTAATTTATACTTTGTAAACATTGTACATGCAATACGTATAATAGATCAGTGATTCCAAAGTTTTTTTTTCTCTTTTACTGGACATGTCCTGTAATCATGTACATTGCAATGGAAAAAGTCAAAATATTTTACTGGATCAAGCAAATTTTTACCAGATTTGTCTGGTGACACCATGTACAACCTTTGTAAATAAAAAATGGGTCTTAATCTTTCTATGAATACATCAGTCAGGGGCATAACTAGAAAAAGAGTTATTTTTTTAATAACTCATTTAGGTACCGGGGGGGGGGGGGGGGGGGTAATGCCATTTTTCAGACATTACCAATATTTGTGTCATTTTTTTCAAATCATCAGGTTTTTACAATCAAACTAGGTGTACATTTTTTGCCCATGAACCTCAATTTTCTTTTTATCAATGGCTTTAGTATATCATAAAGAAGTGATTGACAAAATTTTATCAAATCCTTTTTACTCACGAACCTATCAAAAATTTTTTGCTTATTTTATACCTTTTACTACATGTATTATCTTTTCATTAAAGACATCAAATTTGAAACCTATTTATTTTCTATAATAGTAGCGAACATCCTTAACTTTTGTCATTTTGCACATGTATTAATGTGTATTGTAAGCTTATGTTTGTATTAAGTCGAATTTATGTTAATTGTTTTTTGTCTAGAAGAGGGTCTTTCATTGCACTTAAGGATTAGGCTGAATCTTATGTAGTTTATTTTCAATCCAGGGCCAATTGAAAAACAGCTGGTCACATTGAAGGCTGCTGGCTGTTTTTTATTGTGGATTTTTTAGATTTACATTTATATTGTAGGTTGTGTCACCTATGCTTAATATTCCACATCTTATTTTCTTCTATGTAATGAATTATTTTTCTTCTCAGATGGCACCAGACAGAAAAGAAATTTCGATAGAAGTTTGCAGAAATTTGGAACAGATGAAAAGCCTGCATCAGTTTATGACCAGACTTTTAAAATCCTGAATCAACTATATAATGAGAAATATGTTGATTTGTCACCCCCTAGTAAACCTCCAGATCGGGCAAAGCTCATTCTGGCAAAGGTCATTCAGGGTGAAACACTTGGCAATGTTTTAAATGATGCTAAAGACATGAAAGATACTCGTGATATTAACAATTCTAACAGTAGCAAACAATTTGACCCAAAACATGATTTAACTAGTACTGAACATAATTTAACGAGTGCTTCACATGAGATAACTAGTGCTGCTGTTTCAAGTACATCGAAAAGTACTAAACCAAAAAAGAAAAAAAGAAAGAAGAAAAAGGACGCTGCGTTAGAAGATCTTACAGCATTGTTACGCAGTGCAGCAGGGGAGATAATCCCAGTTGACAGAAGTTCAAGTGGTAAAAAAGGTACAGTTGTAATATATACTGCACACTTGTAATTTTGTAATATATACTGCACACTTGTAATTTTGTAATATATACTGCACACTTGTAATTTTGTAATATATACTGCACAGTTGTAAGATATACTGCGCAGTTGTAATATATACTGCACAGTTGTAATATATACTGTTCAGTTGTAATATACATGTATACTGCACAGTTGTAAATATATACTGCAAGTCTGCAAGACATAAAAAAGATGATATCTTAATCCGTTAATTATTATAACTTCTGACCAAAGAAAGGGAAGTGACTTGCTTTGACTTTGTATTTAAGCATGAGCATGATAAATGCTTCGTTTTGCTGATGAAATTAAAAGACTTATTTTGTGACTAACTTGTAGAATTTTTAGGTTTGTACAGTGTCAACTTTAAAAGATAACTTTATTTATTATTAGAATGTTATATTTTGTAATTTGCTGGCTCTTTTTCAGTATAGGATAAAATTATATACAATACATGTAAATCTGATAAGATGATTACCTATACTGAATGTATATTTAAGAATTAACTGTAATAATTTTTTGGTTTATTGAACCATAAACTAAATTTTTCATGGTGCACACTGAATAATCCTCGAAGCAATTATGTAAAATGTGCACAATAAAAATTTAGTTTTTGGTTTCTATAAACCTTGATACACAATGTATATTTTGCTAAAATTTGGCAAAATTATATTTTTTTAATGAAAATATAACATATTCAGTTAATTAATTCGACATTTTAATATCTAAACCTGTCAATCACATTGCATGTGACGTCTGTGCGACTGCAATGTGTATATAAACTTAATTGTTGTATTCCGGTTTAAACTGGATTAGATTGTAGTTCCTTTAAGATATTTGGTGTACTTTAATTGATCGTTAATCCAATCAAATTCTTTTGACTTTATAAAAGTTGACAAGAAAATTCAATTCAATGCATCTAATATTTTTCAAAAATTTATTAATTTTTAGATCTACATAAAAAGAGGAAAGATATGAAAGATATTAACCAGACTAGCTCAGTAACTCTGACATCAGAAAACAGTGATGGCATCTCTCAAGAAAAGGAAATGACAGAGAATTCAGATAACATTATCAACAGTGCTAATACCTTTGCTTCAGCCCAAAGTTCAAATTTAGATTCATTACATGAAATAGAGGTGACATATAAGCCAAAGGAACAGTCGTTACCTAAAGTTGGACGAAATTATCAGTTAAATGAACGTCAAGTTTTAAATAAAACTGAAAAAGCAGACCCTGATTCTGAAACCATAGATAATTTATACGAAGCGGATCAAATTGAACTTGTAACTTTGATTAAACAATCGGTAGATAAAAATAGGAAAAAAGATCAAAATGAGAAAACGACAATGAAAGAAAAAAATAAGGAAAAAGCAAAGGAAGAAAAGAGTGAACGGAGAGCAGTGGAATTTAATCACGACTTACGCTCATTTGTCGATGCTTGTTTGTTTACAGATCAGGTTTGTTATGAGTGAATTCCCTCTTTTCGTATATAGTGAGTTATCTCCCATTTGCAGATTTATCCTCTCTTTCCATAAGGTATTTTATACTAATAACTGTGGGAAAACTTAAGTTTATCTGCATTTATTTTTAATTTGTTAAAAAAATTCTAAAAGTTGATTATAATTATTTTAAAAAAATGTATTTAACATGTTTTCCTAATCTAACTAGGTCCAATAAGTCCATTAAATAGTTTATAAAAAATAAAAACCTAATTGTCATGATTGTTCCCATTCATTGCAATGTAATAACCTACTATAATGGAGGATAACTCTTGCAAATGGGAGATAACTCATTAATTACAAAAATAGGGAATAAGTGGTGTGGAGATTAGGCTCACAAGACAAGACAATCTTCATCTGCTAATTACAACACCCTTTTCCGTCATAATTACAGGGTTTATGAAAACCAATGACAAATTTGCAATAATTATTAAATCTGTGCATTGATTTAAGCTCATATTTAAAAAAAACAAAACAAGAAAAGTTAAGATTTTTTAGGCTGTCAGATTATGATGTCTTTAATTTTCTGAACATTTGTTGCCTGATTTGACAGAGTGAATAATCTGGGTTATGAAAATGGTGAATGTTGGGTGGGAAAAACACGTCTTAACAGTTTTCTCAGCAACTACTTATCACATCCTATTAATATTTGGTAAACAGCATCAGAATGTGGTCTCCTACCGTGGAATTTGATTTCAAATCTGTTGCTCATCTACTTCCTGTTAAATGAAAGACTTATTCTTTTTGCATTTTTAGGCAGATACAGCTGTCATGATGCTCAGATATTACAAACACAAATCTCGCTATCGATCTAAATGGGCTGTTACCGATGTCAATATATACTCCAGTTTACTTCAACATTATTCAAAAACGGTAAGTACTGGATGCACCTTCTCATTGTAAAAATTGATCACAAACACAAATCTCGCTATCGATCTAAATGGACCGTTACCAATGTCAATATATACTCCAGTTTACTTCAACATTATGCAGAAATGGTAAGTACTCTACACATCGTCTAATTGTTAAAATTGATTTTCAGAAAAAAAACTTGCAAGCTAGATTAAGCAAGAAATGAAAAATTACATTTGCTTTCAAAATTAATTTATTATAGTGCTACTATCAAGAAATTTTACGGACGAAATCATGTGCTTGTATACAAATACGGGATTCCTATCTCTCAGATGAGCACAGATGTTGGATTGACATAGAGTTTCGTAATGTCATCCTTTCCGGATTTGACCAACACTTAATCGATCTTTGGCAACGTGATGGGTGTGCTATAGCAAGCAGGAACTGCTTACTCTTCCGCGCACCTGAGTTCACTCTCGTTTCGACTTGAGTTCGCGTTGCTGAATGTGGTTTTGTTGTTATGTGTGTGTGTGTTTTATGTTGTTATGTGGTTTGTTTTGTTGTGATGATTTTTTGTCTGCTGGTTTTGTCTTTGTCTTTACGGTTTTATGATACTGATTACCCCTTTGGTACACCTTTGCTTCTTTCTACTTTTAAAATAAAATAACAAAATTTGCAGAAATGCATAAGAAAATTTCTGCAAGTAAAAAATTATTTGGTTTTTACCAGCAAAACTGAATATTTACTTGCATTTAGTTTGTACATGTACTTCTCTTATAACTCAATCTCAAAATTGGTGAAACACACATTTGAAGGAAAAGGAAATAAAGTAAATTAGTCTAACACAAATTCCAGGGATTCAAATTAACATACATGTGAGAGTTATAAGGGTCCAGGACTTTTTGAAGTTTTAGGTGAAATGTTATTAAAAAGCTCTTCAATTAGAGATACTGTAAGCACAGCAGTTCCAGGACTTTTGTAAATAGAATTTCAAAAGTCCTGGATATTGAACCAGTGCTAATTTGAGCCCCTGAAATTACATTATAAACATTGAAATATAACAACGCAAAGGAATAGTGCTTTCACTACTCTTTTCTTTACTTTATGAGTGACAATTTTCGCTTGGGGTAATTTTGCTTAATTCGCCATCACCAAATATCCGCTAAAATATCCACCCCGCAAAAAGATTATTCTTTATGTAAACAGTATAAATAATCAAATGAAATGCAAATTAATCCCCCACGCGAAAGGTTCACTTTTCCAAAACGCAAATATAACACCAAGCGAAAATTTCCACGTTTACAGTAAGTCATAGGAAGGCCTTTAATGTGGAGGTAAGGTCACAGTTTACTGCAAGTTTGGGACAAATCCTACCAAAAGATGGAACCTTTTTGCGTGGCAATGTTAACCCTACACTTGTCATGTCTGTGTAATTGAAGTTCAAAAGTGCAGGGTAATCAATAAATGACATACAAACACACCATTTGTATCCAAAATGGCTTTGAGATGGCTCAAAGTTAAAATACAATACCAAACAGTCAGTTAATTTGGTTATGCTGTATATTGATATTTCAAAGAGTGACCTCTCATCACAGCATTTGAATCAAAATATTGGAAGGTCAAAAACCAAATGTATTGAATGAAAAGTACTTTAAGCTGAAAGGTTCGAACAGGGAAGCCAAATCCACCACCAAGGATATTGACTATGTGCAGTACAAGTTCTAGAAAGTTAAGTTTTAGAATGATTTGTTTTACAGGGTAATATAAAAAAGATGGAGGATATCATGGATTGCCTGAGTTCAAACCAAGTCAAACCCACAATGCAATGTTTTGCTGCTTTCTTCTTTTACTTAGGACAACATGACAACATAGATGCTGTAAAGGGAAAAGAAGTATTAAATGAATTAGCCTCTGAGGTAATAAATTAAACCATATTGATAGGACATTTGTAAAGGCATTTTATTCATGATTTCAGTGATGTTGATTGGTATTCATAGTTGTGACTATAGGGGAATGCCCCTCTGCAGCCACTATTACCTAATAAGGTAAAGACTGGCTATGTGCCAAGGGTCGTCCAGCCCATGACACACCACTGCCAGTGTTAGCTGCTCCAGAGTATCCTTTGTTGTCGTTGAAGCAGGGCCAGTCTTCCACCATGGGTAGGTTCTTGTCAAAATTCTGGAAGATTTGGTATCAGTTTGCCCCACTTAAAAAAGTAGAGATCATATAGTGTTTGGGTCTGTCAATAAAACTCCATTTGTCTGTCTGTTCGTCAACTTCAAATTCAGGTCGATGTAACTGTAAGCATGGATTGGTTTGGGGGTAATTTTCGCTTAATTTGCAATCACAAAATATCCGCAAAAATATCGCCCACACAATAGAATATTCTTTAAGTAAAGAGTATAAAAATCAAATGAAATGTGAATTTATCCCCCACACCAAAGGTTCACTTTACAAAAAAAAACAAATGATTTGCGAATTTATCCCCCACACAAAAGGTTCACTTTTCAAAAATGTGATAAAAACACCCAGCCAAAATTTCCATGTTAACAGCACTATCCATTCTTGCAAGGTTAGGCAATAATGTCTTTCGATTGCATGAGTATGAAAAAGTTTACATTTGGATTTGATAGAACCATGAATTCCTGGTTCTATGATTGTTCATTTGATTCTCCTATCCATAAGAGTTGATGCTCTTGAATTTACTGTGGATTTATTTATTTTTGTTGGTACCAATTTTTGTGTGGTTTGAGGAAAATTGATGAGTACCTTGTTTCTTTAATTTCTGGTTCTGAAGTCTGAAGCATTCAGGTCAACGTTAGATTTCCCTATCATTGGGTATCAGATTTCTTGGGCCAAGGCCTTCCACGAAAACCACGAAAATTGATACCCAACAATAATAATAAAACCACAGTATTTTTGTTTAAACGTCAAAACAACAGTCTTGTTACTGAAATCTAAAGTACAGTAAAACCTGTCTAAATTGAATCTCTTTAGAACTAACTTTTGGATGCAGTTTAGTACTTGCATACAAATATTAATGAAAATCACTGAGATACATGTATCTTTTAACATGTTTAAAGGAAAGAATTTTTTTTTTTTTTAGGGTTACAACATCAAAGACATTTTCAATGATTGTGTTTTATCACAGAAAGAAAAACAGAGAATACACAAGGTAAATGAATACATGTGTGAGTGTGTAAGTTGTAAGTCCTTACAATTACATCCTGTTTACTTTTACGTTTTCACTGTATTTTTTTAGGTAAACGTGACAAAAATATGCTTGACGGTTGTACATGCCAGTTTTACAGTTTAAAACAAAATTGTCTGCAAACGTTCGCTTTTTAAAATAAAATCTAGAAAATTATTCACTGCTGATATGAATCAGTTGAGCGCTTTATTTAAAGCATTAAATTCCAAAAACTTTTAAAAGAACAAGATCAAAACAGCATGGTGGTTGACAAGTATGCCAAAACAAAAAGTTTTATTCAATGCTGGATCAAGGAGGTTCATTTCTTTACATTTCTTTAAATAAAAATTACTCAAAGGCAGATTTTGTCAGCTTTCAGGCATTCCGAGTTGATATTACTGAAAAGGTTTGAAAAATACCGGAACTCAATAGCGACTTATTTTGCTAACAAAGTTAAAAAAATATTAACAATCTTACTGAAAGGCATCGAATATGGAGGGGGGGGGATGCCCCCTTCAATTTGATGCCATGAATAGGTGTGAATTAGGTACCCTGTTTGAAACTGTTTGATTTTAAACTGTTTTTTTCTAACCCATTTCTAATTTCAATCTGTCTAATACATGTAGTATGTTTCAGGTTTTGGACAATTTGATAGATGGATTTGAACCAAACCCTTGTCCCCCTGTTCTAATACCATACAACAATCCACTTCTCAACCATCTCAATGAGGCTGTTGATGACACAGAGGTAAGATAGAAATATCGTATAGCGTGTAATTTGCGGCATGGAAATTTAGCGATTTCATACCAAGTACTAATTTTTATATCCGCTGACAGTTCTTTTCGCAATTTAATAATATTCTCAATACAAATTTATATTGATTCTATTTTACACAGGTTGTAAATTTCGCGATGGAGTAATGGTCACGAATATAGTGAAATTAGAAACTTGCAAAAATTTCCTGCTATACGATACTTAATTATGGGTAATTTTTTGGTGCCAAATTTTGTGAAGTTTGATCAAAAGTGGAGTATCTAATTTTAATGAACATTTATTTTTCTATGAATTAGAATTTTGTACTTGAAGATACATCAAGATAAGCACAAAAATAAAACATGGATACATGTGTGAGTGTGTGAGTTTCAAAAATACTTTGGGGGATGGGGGTTCAAATTCTGCCATACGTAAATAATCAAGATGGTTGGTTAACGGACATTGAATAAAGATAAAACATTAAACAACATCTGACATGTGTATCGTTTATAAATTTATACAGGAATGTTATAAAACATCTATTAAATGGTAGTTGCTTCATTTGTAAGTTCCAATTTATGCCTTTATTTTGTTCTTCAAACTGATTCTTTCATTTATGTTTTTTGTTTTGCTTTAGAGAGTGGAAAAGAATCCTTTTCAAGGAGTTATTTCCCTTGAAAATCTACAGGAGCAGTTTGACCAACAGATGGTGATAGAGAGTCAGAGCTTTATAACCCTGCCTTCAATAGACAAGAAGGAGCCACTGAATCAGAGAGAACAAAAAATGGTATTTAGTCCAGTGGTGGATTCAGAGGGGGGGGAGGGGGCAAACCCCCCCCTTTAATTGAGAAATCATTTTTTCTGTATAAAAAATTGATGAAGCAACTTCAAATTTTTAACAAAATCTGACATTTTAAGCCATTACACACCCTTTCATTGATCTCTGGATCCCCCCTGTTTATTATTTGGCCAATATAATAAATATCATAGATTTTCATCCCCTCCGGTCCAGATTTTCTTTAAGCCCCCTTAAAGAATTTTATTATGATTTTTTGGCAATTTTTGGTCAATGTCTTAAGGATGTTTACTACTATTGAAAATAAATAGGTTTCAAGTTTGATGCTTTAAATGAAAGATGATAGTTAACTCCTTGATAAAATTTCAACACATTTAAGCATGGGAGGTTAAAAAAGAAGCTGTTTTGTTTTTTGGTAACAGTTTTCTCAGCAACTATTAATCATAGGCTTTCAATATTTGGTATGCAGCTTCAGGTAGGGGTCCCATAAGATGGGATGCATTTTCAGATCTCTCATTCATCTCATTCCTGATTAATGAGCAGACTTAGATTTTTCCCACTCAACAGTCGGAGACCTAGATTTTGTTTTTGTTGCCCTAATCTTCCTTCATACATGTCTATTTTTACCCTTACATTTGTTATACAATAGTTATAACCATATTATTATACTAATTAGTATATTTGCCTTCTTGTAGAAAAATGAACTGAAGAAGTTGAAAGAGTCATGGAAAGTAATCCTTACTAAAGCCTTCAGAGATGAAGTGAAGAAAATCACAAGAGAAGAGAAAGGTAAAAGTTCTTAGGTGAAATAAGCAAAGAGGCACCAATGGGGCATTCAAGTGTCAAAATCTGAAAGGGCAATGACGAAACCAGTAAAGACGAACAATAACAGCATGAAGAAACACAAAACATAAAATCAACCAAACGGAAATCAACAATGCAAGTCGAAACAAGAGTGAAATGTTATGCATTTACTTTTGGACTACTAGGGACATTCCAAAAATTAGTTCTTAGGAGTTGTGGCATTTAAAAGTAATAAATTGCGCAATTGTTGTACATGCAAAAGTAATTAATCATAAATAAGATATTGTTTAAACTAAGATGTACAGGTGTACAGTAAATCCCAAAACATCTTTTTCTGAAAAAAAAAAGAAGATTTTTGGCAGGATTTCACAGAGTAAAAAATGCAGATTATAAAATATGGTTTATGAGTAATTTTATCTATATTTAGAAAGCTTTGAACTTTAATCAGTTGATATGTATTATCTCCCTTTGACCACTCTTGAATTTTTTAGTGTTAAACTAAATGTTTCTGTCTCATGTATTTTTATATGCAGTGACCTAAATTGGCCCTTAGTTTGGTTAAGGAAATTATTTATTCTATTCTATTTTAAGATTGTAAGTGTCAATCATTGGGCCTGCGGCAAAAAATGTTCATTGCAGTTTTCTCACCATAACACAGCATCTTGAAATGTGTTATTCAGCATCAGCATTGGCCCTTATTGTGGATTTAATATCAAACCTGGTACGAGGTTGCAGTTAGCTCCCTTCAATTTTTGTTGTCCAATAATATAGTTCTTATAAAAACATAGTATTTCTTTCAAAATCGATTGTAATGTTAATTTAAATGATAAAAAGACAATCTTTGAATGAAATGAGAGATGAAAGATGGTAAATATTGATCAAATTTGAGTTTTTGGAAATTCAGTGATAAAGTTGTGAATCGGCTTAGTGCAAAAAGGTGAATTTTATAGTTTTTGATGCTCATCCCCTTTGACCCCCATAGGGGTCAACTTTAAATAAAATTTTCTAAAACGTTAAACGGTAAAATTTTCTGAATATTTTTATCAATTTTTGGAAAGCTAACAAAGTTTATGTGGCCAAAATTTCTTAAGAAAAAAAAAGGTGCAATTTTTTAAAATTCACAAAAAGTTATATTGAAAATGCATTGCGAGCTAACTACCACCTCGTGCCACCTGTCACTCATCTTGTTCCTGTTAAACAAAATCCGGCCATTTTTGATTTTTCAAGAAATAGAAAAGTTATTGAATAAATGTACATGTACCACTCCAGTAGTAAGTTAGTTATTGCTTTACTCCCAAGCAGCACGATTTTGGCAATATCCAGGAGATGAACATGAAAGGGACAATAAAATATACTGTACATGAATTGAAAATACCACTCAAATCTTGGTAATCCACTAAGTAAACAGAGTCGAGTGTTCAATCAAAGCATCACAGTATGTTTTTACTGTACTATAATTTCATGTTTCTTGTAGGTTATTTTGACATCAGAGTTTCGCCATTCCTAAAAGTTTTACCAGCCGAAGACTATGTCAATGAAATACTGGCTGTAAGTTACATATTGAATTAAATTTAAAGTGTGATGAAACATCTCTAAACTGATCCCTGAACAAAACTGAAAACACAGCTACACCAAGACTGAAAACCAAGCTACACTGAATTGGATTTTAAAGTCCCTGCTTTATATTTCGATACATTTTAAACCTGTATATCCTGAAAACCTGTCTATTCCAGCAAATGATTTGTTTAATCCAAAAGGGGTTTGTTTGTCCCAAACCTGGCAAGGTCCCTCCGTCTGTCACATTTTTGTGAACACAACTAGTCTGTGACAAATATTATAGGAGTTATGGGACGTAATGGACTTTGTTCATTTTAGGCAATAAGAATTTGTTCATTTTAGGCAATAGGAACACATTTGGAGCAAAACTTCTCTGAGATTGCTCAATGGATTTTGATAAAATTTGGTAGGTCTAAGGATTGTTTGTCATGGTATTGTGATACATATACATATGTATGAATTCTTGGTTCTTAATTAACTCATCACAAAAATCAATACAAAAAATTCTTATTCCATTTGGAATCAAAACTCTTGAATTTTCTTACTCAATTCGTGTCAATATGAATAACCAAAACAGGAGTGAAGAAAACTGATAATTTAGTTATGAAGAGATAATAGAATGGCCCACAGCTTGATAAACATGGGAAATAGATAATGGATATGGTAGGGTACAGCTGCAAACTGGAAAGTATGTTATGTTTTACAGTATGACTTCAAGTCTTTGTACTGCAAATAACATTGGAAAATCCAACAGGGTGTGGGCTGAATTCTAATTTAGTTATGCCGCATATGCATAATTCAAGGAGAAACCTCTCATCAGCAGCATTTGAATAAAAAAAAATGTATGGTTAAAACCAGAAATAGAGAAAGAAATGTACAAATTGGTACCCTACGGAAAATAACTCGTGAGCTACAAAATGCCATCTTGTGTTATTATTTTACAGGAAGTGGATGGGCTATGTGCGGGTTCAGAGACCTTCTCTTTAAGTGCCCATTTTCTGTATCGAGAACTGGGTGAAAGAATCTTCAATCTGTACAATATTAAAGTCATGGAGAAAAATGGAACCAAACAACAGGTATTTAGTGATGTTTAAACTGGGGGCAAAATCACCAAAGTTTAATCGGTGGATCTAAACAACAGGGGACTGTTTCATAAAATGTTTACGTTATCCCATTAAATTGTTTGGGATAAGGAGCATGTCAATTAGCAATCACTTTCTGAAATGCCACCCCATCCGTGTGGGTTTCAGGTGGCAAATAGGCCAGCAGCAGCACTAAGCTTGTCGGTAAAAGTCCGCTTAAGAGCACTCAGAAACCTGACATACGGTAAGGCCACTTTGCCTACAAAGCCATTGGGATGTGTGCACCAGGTGGTTAAATGGGGCAGCCATGTTATAATGAATGCTGGGGTCATCAGGCTATAGAGAAAACCTGATCACTAACCATCTGGAGAGGAATTCACATAAGCATCAAGCTTGTTTCCCACTCCAGGATAAATGAATATGTTTAATGAAGCAGAGGTACCAATGGGGTATCCGAATGTCAAAAGTCCGAAAGGGCAGAGACAAAACCAGCAAACACAAACAAGAACGGGACAAAAACAGACAACATGTAACTTGCATTAACCAAAACGGTCTGTGTACTTGAAATGATTCAAACTCATTCAAAAGATACCTTAGGATGAGAAATAGTATTAGTTACGTTAAATTAAGGTAAAAAAAAGTTTTATAACTGTACAAAGCAGGTAGTAGTATTTTACATAGAAAGTTTTGTAAATTTTCAGGTTTTAGATCTGTACAAAGAGTTTTCCAAGGAGTATGTTAACCCTAATTTTCATTATAAGAACCATAGGGAATGTTGGTTGGATCTTCAGACGAGTCAGTTGGACAATTGTGTATGTAAATACATGTAATAACATTGAAATCTGTCTTTAACAAATTCAGGATAAACAGGAAACCTTCTTGAACCAACTTGTTTTCAGTTCCCTCTTTAAACTTATACTGTGGTTTCATTATTATTTGTGGTGTATCAATTTTCCTGGTTTTCGTGGTTAGCCTTAAGGCCACAATTAAAATATTGTTTGTTTGCTGTTGCCGACTCAGGGTTGAAACAGGTGGGTAGGTAGGGAGGGAAATTATTTTTTTTTTTGGTCTGACAGAGGTTTTATATACAGAGTTAAAAACATGCATTCAAAGCCTTAGTACTAGTATAAGCAAACTTACATTTAATTAAGTTTTATACTACTGAAGGAAAAGGGTTACTAAATCCTTTTTTGAAAGATTTTCTACTTTGCAGGTTAACTCCTAAATTTATATACTACATGTACTACTGGTTGAGACATGTTCTAATTTGTACTGTTCCTGTACATGTTATTGTATGTATTAATGGTCCATGAAATTAAACCTGTTGAAATTTTAAATTTCTTTTATTCTATGTAACTGAAGCAAATAAACTTTGAACATAAACAAAATGTATTCATTGACTAGAACAAATTAACAGTTTCAGAGTATTCAAATCAGACTAGAATCAAGTGTCAGATCAAACTGCTGTCTCCTTGACAGAACATATCAAAGCTTCAAAAACAAAACACAGTCAGAAAGGTTATTTTTTGATAGGATTTCGTTTTGGTATTTCCTTTCCGGAAGTTTTACAAGTTTGGCAAACAGGCAGAACAACTTTAAAGCGTTTAAGCAGCTCCTGGTCTTGTTGAATGCCTTCTGAACAACAATGGCAGCAGATGTCCTTGCGTGTAATATTTGAACTGTAGTATGTGTACTCTACAGGCATTGAACAGTTGAGCCGCAGTCGAATAAACACTACACCTTGTAGGGCATCACCTGTTAAAAATAAAAAGGATATCATATAAATGAATTAAGACATTTACAGAATATTCTATGTGCATCTGACACTTTAAAACATAGGAAAAAAAAAGAAGCCAGCTTAAGAATAAAAATAATATAAAAGAAAAAAACAACTTCAATTCTTTATATTTGGCTTAAATCTTTCATATAAATTAATACATTCATTGTTCATATAATATAAAGCACACACATATTCAAAACCAAGGTACATGTAGCCATTGTAGGAATGTATTTATAAGATATATTGGAAAAAATCTTACCATCAGGAGTTATCAAGGAGCCACAAGTATAATCATACTTTTCCAGAAGTCGACCAAGTGCCCTGGAGTCCCTTACTGAGAGTTGTTTCTTTGAATAAATACATCTAGGCTTGGAACATTCTACACAGGTGACAGTGCGCCTCACATTTTGTCCTGTAAGATCACTTGTCTTAGCTCCCTTTAAAAATGCAGAAAAAATAATTATGTTCATTTTGTTATTGTTTCAGGTATAACAGATTTAGAGAACATTGAATATTGATACCATTGAATTGAATTGATGCCAGGATTTTGCATGTCTGACAGGAGGGAATTTAAACTAAATTTACAGTTTTCATATCAAATTTAATAAATTAATTTATAAATTTGAAAACTGTTTAATGTGCCTGACGAACCTATAGACACACATGATATTAAAATCACAAATATTCAGTGTGTATGTTTAGCTCTTATATAAATAACAGGTTCAAAACAAGATTTTTTTTATGAATACATGTATCATATCTGAAGTCACAAGCTATATGTACCTGTAATTCCTCAGCAATAGCTCCAGCTGTAGTGTTAAGTGCAGAAGGTCTGTCTCCATCTGTTGTTTGATTGCCAACTACATCTTCAAACTGTTTGTAGTGTTCTTTGTCTGCAGACAAAACTGGATCTGGTAGGGATGGGAAATCTGTGTTGCTGAGTTTAGGTGTGCAGCATGTGGGACTGTCACATTTCCGAATTTGGAAGATATACTTGTGTTGAATGCAATGGTCTTTTAGAAACTGTTGGTACCCTGCAAAAAAAGTCAAAATCTTGTTTAATGAGATTTGTACATATTTCAGGAAACTTACACTATACATACTTGTTTTTTATTCAATGTCTCTAATATGTACAGCATTTATAAAATTTGAAAGTTTACATGTAGTGTGTCGGCTGTCCAATAGATGTAAAATTGTACAAAGTTTCATGAAGATTCTATCATGTCTGTGTTTGAGTAAAAAGACCTTATAATATTGAATGGAATTTTTTTCTTTTTTTATATGAAAACTGAAAATAACATGGCTTTTAGCTCTATGAGTGTACGAAGTTTCAAGAAAATTAATCTTTTGGGAGAGGATTTAAAAGATATGTATAAAATTTGATTTTTAACCTTTCTTCTTCTCCAGATCTTTTTGCTGATATTTTCCCAAATCAATTGTGTCATCTATAAGTTGTTTCACCTGGTTCTCCAGGGCTGATATCTGGTCTTCTTTAGCTGGATCATGACATACAAATTTTTAATCAATGTCGTTAGAAAACGTGCTTTTAAAGCTCTTTTCGGCATCTTTTCAAACGTTTAATCGATCGAGAATCAGCAGGAACGACTAATTACCGAAATTGAATAAGAACAGAGATATACCGCAACGGACGCGAGGTAGACGAAAATATTAGAAATAAAAAAAATTTCTTTTTCTGGAAAGCAAAATAATTTTCCCCAGCGGTGGTAAACTGTCCCAATCGGCCGGAAACGGCAAACAACTAAAATTTTATTTTTGGCCTAATCAAAGAAATTTGATACCCAACGAAAAGGACATTTAATATTGATCTGTACACTGGAGACATCATAACCACAAAATCAAGAATCCACAAACTGATCCTTTTTCAACAAACCACGAAAATTGATACTCATGAAAATAAATGAATCTACAGTATATAGTATGATATTATGAGATTTGGAATAAGTATATGCAACACAACCTACACTATAAATGACAATTTTGAAAAATCTGCAATGGAAAACAGCCAGCAGCCTTCAATGTTACCAGTGGTCACTGCTTGCTGTTTTGCCCTAGATTAAAAACACAATGATTATTATTCAAGCCCAATCCTGAAATGTATTACCTAATAAGTGGTTATTTTCGCGATGATTTAATTTTCGCTTTATTCGGGGCATTCGTTTGGATGCGAAAATTAGAATATGTGAAATATTAATCCATCATAATAAAGTAACAATAAGGATATGAAACCGCGAAAATTACAATACGCGAACATAAAAACACCCTGTTTTACACCAAAAATGCAAAATTTTCCATGAGCAAAAAAAAACTTATCGGTATTTTGATTCCCGCAAGTGTTGCAAAGTGGTGTCTATAGGATAGAAAATAATGAGATGTGGAATAGCTGTACACGACAAGAGCCCGTATAAACAAGTGGAAATTTAAAAATCAAAATGAAAAACAGACAGCACTTTAGAGTCACTTTGGAACTATCCATCCTCTTGCCATGTTCTGAGTTTGTTGTCTGTCACAATTTTTCGGCAATTGCATGTCCTTTATCTCTTGATATTTGGCATTCTAAGCTTCCAATCTATCACCAGAGGGAGCGTCTATCAACACTAACCTCAATACTATCGTGCTAAGGATTGTGGGGTCAATCCCCGAATTCGGGGATTGAATATCATTAAAATATTTCCCATGATCCTTAGGGCGATAGTATAGAGGTCAGTGTTGACAGACGCTCCCTCTGGTGATAGATTGTCTAAAATTCTTCTTATAGTACTTTATGGTGTAAAGGGATTTTATACCTGTTACTCATCTTTACATGCATACCCATACACTTGACAAAGTGCTAACTGAATTAACACCTGTCATAGCTGTCAATTTATAGCTTTAATTTCCAATAGACCAATCTTGTCAACCCAAGAAATACCAATGGCTGTTGAATTATAACTAAAATCACAACTTAAAAATACCAATAAGCCTATAAGGCCATTATGAAAAATATCCTAGATTCTCATCCCCCTCCTGCCCGATTTTTTTCAGCCCCCTTAAACAATTTTATTTTGATTTTTTGGCCAATTTTGTTCATTTCCTTTTTAAATGGATAGAAAATAAAGAATAAAATTGCCTGCCCGTTTATTATTTGGATGAGAACTTAGGAATTAGGGCTGTTCCATAATTTTATGTGTGGGAGGAACTTCTATTACATATATGGTGGGTGGTGGGTGTTTGAGAAAGATTTTGTTGAGAAACAATGATAAAAAATAATAATTATTATTAGATGGGTGGTGGGGTAAAGAAAAAAGTGCCTCCTGGACCCCCCACCCTCCTACACATTTTATTCTGGAACAGCCCTTATTATATTATATTATTAAGTAAAATAATTCTATTTCCTTATTGCAGGACACCAGAATCCACAAGTGGTCTCCATACATTAATCAGAAGGTAAATTTAAATCATCAAAAATCTTAAGATTAAGTCAAAATTTATTTTGATAGAAGCAGATAGAATGTCAAAACTCTGAAAGGGCAGAGACAAAACCAGTAAACAACAACAAGAACGGGACAAAATCAGACAACATGTAAAACATGGTAACACAAAATAACTGAATATTAATTAACAACATGAACTCCAGTTGAAACGATAGATGCTTTGAATTTTATTTGTCAAATCTGTAGCAAATCGGATAAACTCTATTAAACTCTGCATTCAAAGTATCGGATAAACTCTATTAAACTCTGCATTCAGAGTCAAGTGTGCTCATTATGTCAAGTTCTCTCTTTGGTAGGGAGACATATTGTTTTCATCTTGTTTATCTCCTCTGAAACTATTTACATATATTATACATTATCTCCTATGAGTAACTCCTACTAAATTGCTTGATGAATTCTTATGTAATTTACATTGATGGAAGTATACCATATTAAGATTTGGCCGAGAAGTTTAATTGCTTTTATACATCATTCAGGGGAGATAATTGGACACTTTGGCAAAATAAAAATAAAAATATTTAGCTGCTCAGGACCCTGCCTCATCTGTTCTGAGGCAGCCTCATTGTCCCTTTCACCTGCCTCAACCACTGTATAGACCAATAAAAAAATAAATAAGAAGCTTCCCTGTCTCATCTGTATTTGACAAAAATGACCTGAGAAGCTAAAATTTATTTTTGTATGGCCTTATTTTGGCATTTTTCTATTGTGAATTAATTTATTTTCTTGTGTATCAATTTTTGCAGTTGTTGAAAAAGGACTGGATGGATTCTTTGTTTGTGGTTCTACAGTCTGCAGTAAAGAAATCAATGTTGAATTTCCTTTTCATGGGGTTCTAAATTTTGTGGGTCAAGGCCATCCACAAAAACCACGAAAATTGATACTCCAGGAATAATAATGAAATCCCAGTATTTCACCAAGTGGAACTTAAAACTAGAATGTCTGTTACCTGAAATTGCTGATTTCCAGATAGCCTAGTTGAAACATCCGAAGAAATTTCATTGCTCTCATGCATCTGTCAGGGGAGATAATTTCACTCTGATTTTTTTGTAATGTATAGTTCTATAGAAGAGGGATGTATGGTTTTATGAGCTTGTTCAAATTATTCCTTGTTTATTACAGATTGGGAGAGTATTGTACAAACTCATGATGAACAAGGTCAAATTTAACATGAGTCTATTCAATGAGTTTAATTCAGCTGAATCAGTTCACACCAAGTAAGTATGATGAACAAGGTCAAATTCAACATGAGTCTATTCAATGAGTTTAAATCAGCTGAATCAGTTCACACCAAGTAAGTTCATATCCCCATTATGTCCCCTGCAACATGTTGTAATGCTACATATACTGGTCACAGAGTAGATCTCGCCAGCAAGCAATTTTTGCCACCCAATTTTCAAACGTTTATAGTGGAGTTATTTTGACAGTAATTGGAAATGAAACCAGATCCAAAAAGAAAACAAAAATGTTTTTAAAATGAGCTATTTCCTGATAATTTTAGTGGAATTATTGTCAACATGGCGAGAACTGCTTTTTTGAAAAAGTGGCGAGATCTACTCGGTGACTAGTAGGAGACTCTTTGACAATATCCGTCCACCTGCATCCTGCTTCTTTCAGCGTTACAAAATTTCTGTCACAATTTTCCAGGCAACTTCATGTCACAGCCTCTTGATATTTGGCATGTGGCTTCCTCCAATAGTAATACAGGTTCTGGTATATAGTGTACAGGGATTTTAAACTTGTTACTCATCTACTTCCTGTTTACCGAATATTTTAAGAGGAGACATATGTCTTTCTATGGAAGACCACCATTCTAGTTAATGTGTGTAAAACTAAATTCTTTCTTACCATAGCCTAAAATGAAACTTTTAAATATTTTTCCATGTGCCCCATTATAAAGTTTCCAATTTCTTCATAGCCCTAATGATTTTGACGTAGCCATGGTCTACCACAAGTTTCGCACACTGGAACTTATTAATGTGTATTGAATATCATATAGAAGATAATGAGATGTGGAACAAGTATACATGACACAATCTGTATATATGAACAGCAATTTAAAATCAACAATAAAACACCATTTTGAGATTGTCCCTTGATTAAAATATATGTTAAGTTTGTACCACATGCTATAAAGAACACCATTTTGAGATTGTCCCTTGATTAAAATATAAAATCTGTACCACACGTTGTAAAATCCTAATACTGTGGATTCATTTATTTACGTGGGTACCAATTTTTGTGGTTTGATGAAAAATGATATTAAAGTTCGTTGATGCTAAAATTCGTGGTTATGAGATCTGTAGCATACAGATCAATGTCAAATTTCCTATTCGTGGGGAATCAAATTTCGTCAGTCAAGACAACCCACGAAAACGACGAAAATTGATACCCAACGAAAAATGATGAAACCACAGTACATCTTATCAACATGAGGGCTATTGATTACTATTATAAAGGGGAAAACAACATTCTGCTTGCAACTTTAGTTAGCTTGATTTAGATGTTTCTTACATAAAAAAAAAATGTGGATTCAATAATTTTTGTGAGTACCAATTTCCGTGGTCATATTTGAAAGGACCAGTTGATCCATGGTTCTGAAGTCTGGATATAAAAATGACAGCAAAGTTCCAGACAATAAATTTTGCTACGCCTGACACGCATTTCGTCTATTCAAGACGCATCAGAGGCACTCTACCAAAAATATTGAAAATGCCAAACACTCTATGATTATGAAGAGCATACGATAAAACCAAAAATACCAAACTGGGGAACCAAATTATTACTAAGATGATCAACCTATGTCTGGGGTAGGAAGAACCTTAGGGTTTAGACAATTTTGAAATTTAAACGAATAATTGAAAGCTTTGATGTGTTCTCCAAACAGACCAAAGTTAAATTTCCTTTTCATGGGGTATCAAATTTTGTGGGTCAAGGTCTGCCACCCAAACCAGGAAAATTGATACCCCAGGAATAATAATGAAACCACAGTAACTAATTTTTGTCTGAATTCTACTAGTGAAAATCTGATTTATAAAATGGTGAATGGCAGGCAGGCAGGTGGGTGCAGTTTTCTCAGCAACTACTAATCACAGCATGTTGATAATTGGTATGCAGCATCAGCATGGGGTCCCAAAGCGTGGTATTCGATTAAAGGTCTGTCGCTCACCTACTTCCTGTTTACTGACTCAGTTATTTTTTTTCTTTCAGTAAATCCGATATTCCTGCCTTCTACTATACCTCTCGTAATTATGCTGGGAAAACCAAGACCGAAGTAAAGGTATGGAAAACCACATGTATTAAGCTTGGAAATAGGATGAAAAAATCTATAAATAAGTTATGGGTTTGTTTTTATAAAGCAGAACCCAGCATGAAAATGTATGCTAAAAAGAGGTGAAAACAAAGAACATTTTATAACATGAAACAGGAGAAGATGAATTTGATTGACAAATTCTTTAAATTTTTTAAAACATTTGAAATTATAAGCGAATTCCATGTCTTAAAGCAAAAAAAAAAAAAAAACAAACCCAAAAACAATGGCTCATGAAAAATGGGTTGACCAACACAAACATGGGGCTAAAAAAACAGACAAAAACACAGCGCATTCTACTATGTCAATGCAAAAACATGGGAAATAAAAACATCAAAAACATTACACGAAAAAACCCTTTACTAACCCCATTTAAAAGTCAGGTACAAAACAATCCCTTGTGGTAACTCTTCGGTAATGTTAAAGACAACCTTTCGGTAAATTGGAAAATAATGAAGGGTTGGAAAAAATTCCTTTTCATTACCTGTAATAGCCCTGAGTTAGAAAATAAAAAGTTATGAAAATCTTCTACAGCAATTGTTAGATTTTTGACTGGATTTCACAGAGTGAAAAATCCGGGTTATAAAATGATGAATGTCCGGCGGCGTGTGGCGTGCAGGGAAGAAATTTTCATAACACCTTTCTCGGCAACTACTAATCACAAACACTTTATATTTGGTATACAGTATCAGGGTGGGGTCCCCTAATGTCAGATTTGATTTCAGGTCTGTTGCTCACCTTCTTCCTGTTCAACAAAATCCGGCCAATTTTGACATTGCACATGATAGATTTTTGTGTATTTTTACCATGATTATGTTTTTTTCAGGTCCATTATTTACTTACCAAGTTGTATCAGGGTAAATTCCTAACAGACATTCCTTTCCAATCACTACAACTACCGATGTTGGTGCCACCTGTCCCTTGGTCCTCTGATGATAAGGGAGGCTACTTGATAAATCACAGTAAGTTGTCTACCCCTGAAATTCACACAATATTATATTTTGATGTGATGCATTGCTTTAGTATTGTTGCCAAGAAGGAAGCCTGTCAAAAAGTCAAGTCAATAAGGAGTCATACTGTTTATGGCCTGACCACATGATTCATTTATTTTCGTGGGTACCAATTTTCATGGTTTGATAAAAAAGGACCAGTTCATGGAATCTTAAATTCATAGTTTTGAAGTCTGCATCATTCAAATTAATGTTAATATTAAAAACAAAAGAATATGGAATATGTGCCAGAAAGACACGATCCACATATTGATATTATTTTAATAAATGATAAATTTAAATATTCAATGCGTGTGAAGCGCTTTTCTGGACTAACCTTCATCAGACACGCTAGGGGTCAAAAAATTTGAAGACCGTTAGGACATGAGATTTGAACAAACAAAACACTAAAGCCAAAAAATATTACAACAATGACTTAATGAGGTAAATTTATCAACTGCATGAGAGATAGCCACTATTTCAGATCAGAACGTCAAAAAACTGAAAATATGTCAACAGTGACCTTCCATAACATATTCCAGTACTCGAAAATATATAAGAGCATACAACTAAAGCACCGGGAAGTTACCCTTCCATAGATCATTATTTTCGTGGGTAAATGCCATCAAGAAAACCATGAAAATTGATACCCCACGAATTATAATGAAACCAAAGTACAGTGAAAACTGTCCAAATCGAACCCTGACTAAATAGAATTTCACATCAAACCGAACAAATTCTCAAGTCCCAAAGAATTTTTGATAAAATATAAAGTAATTTAACCTGTTAAAACCGAATACTGTCCATTCCGAATACCCAGCAATTTTTATTCCCTTTAGTTAATAAATTATATAATAGTACCTTGTACATACCGAACTCATCATAGATAAACAAGGATTCACTTTTTGCTTTTGCAATAGCAATTACATGTATGTTTTTACAAGAAATTGAAAAGAATACCCAAGCTGTCAAAATGATTAGGATATGAACATTTATTATCAAAACATGCAGTTATATGAATGTTTTGATAACAATAAATTTCACAAACCTGAATTTTGTTACTGATTGTCACCAAAACATAGCTTAATAACTGTTCTAATTAATGAGAAAATAATTTCATTGTTAAAAATAAAGTAAGTGAATCACTAGCTACACCAAAAATAACCAAGAAGAATTCAATTTTGTTACTAAAAGACTTTTACTTTAATAAATATATAACTATATTACATTTTCAAATTTTATGATAGCCTTTAATTTTAGTTTCATATTTTTTTATTTATTTATTGTCCATTTCCGGTTGTACTTGAACCCTGACAAAACCGAACACCTGCTAAAACCGAACAAATCCTTGAGTCCCATTGCTGTTCGGTTTGGACAGGTTTCACTGTATGTGGATTGGAGTTGGACATATAGTTTTACCCTTGTTTGTCCATCTGTAACACTTTGGTTAAGTTCTTGGTTAAGGTCAATTACAGGGATACAAGATGTTTGGGGTCAATGATATTTTACCACTAGATATGTCTTGGGTAGGGCAACACCACCCACTGAAATTAGGTCACTGTGACCTATATTTTATGCATGTACATTTATTGTACAACTTTTGTTAAGATCTTGGTTAAGGTCCTTTACTTGGATACTACATGTTGGGGGTCAATGATATTTCACCACTAGTTGTACCTTTTGGAGCTGGACACCGCCCACTAGAAATTCGGTCACTGTAACCTATATTTTACGCATAGATAACTTAGGTTAAGGTCCAAATCTCAGGTAATGTATGTTGAGGGTCAGTGATATTTCAAGCACGGGAGGGCATCCCTGTTGCTCATAGACACATTTTCTAGTTTCTTTTATCTTTTGTCCATATGTTGTGTGTTCACTGAAGTTATAATTCTGATTTTTTGTTGGGGAGGGGGGAGGAAGGCAAAGCTCTCAAAATGCATTTTTTGGTCAACTTAAGTTTTCGATTGATGCATTTGAAAAATGAAATTTTATGCACATTATTTACAACATTTCAAATGTTTTTATTTTAGAAGTTGACTTTGCTTGATTTATTACAGTTTTTTTTAATAATTTATGAAAGGATATGGAGTAAATGAACATGAGACCACAACACATATGTTAATTCCAACTGCAATTGATTTTTATGAGCTGTATGCCATTTCAGAAAATTATTCCTCATCAGCAGCACTAGAACCTAAACATAGGAAATCAATAATTCAAAAGATGTTCAAAATGCATAAAACCAAATGAAATCCAAATATATATAGCTACATGTATTAAAGGGCCAAACTATGATGGAGGGAGTTAAACCTTAGGTTTTAGAATTTACATAAATTTAGATAGTGGTTAAAAACAAAGTGTACACATGAGAAGTAATCTCATGTACAAGTACACCATATCTAAAGAATAATATCTTATACACGGGGAATTGTTCTACCAACTCCACACAGCATAAAAGACAAACTCCTGTAATAAATAATTTATGAAAGGATATGGAGTAAATGAACATGAGATCACAACACATATGTTAACTCCAACTGCAATTGATTTTTATGAGCTCCTTTAAATGGCTAAAATAATGCAGACTGGACAGAACACAAACATTAATAAATCAATCATTTCAGTTGAGTATATTTCTTCAATTTTAACATTTTAGTTGATATGACACGTGTTTATAGCCACTACTTGAACACAGTCACACCCAAGGCACCACCCAACCAGGTGAATGGAGTATACGATGCACTCAATGTACTCAGTCTGTGCCCATGGAAAATTAATAAACCAGTAAGTCAAACTATATAAATAATATAGAAATAATTATATTTTGTGTGGAACCAATTTTCAAGTTTTGGGGCAGTTTAGGAAAACCATGAAATAAAGAAGAAATAGTCATATACTGTGAACCAACTAATTTTTCGCGAGGGATTTATATTTGCAGATTTCATGAGGAATGGAAATTTGCGAAAGGATGGGTTGCGATAAGACCCGTTTTCAGCCCACCGCGAAAGTCAAAAAATAAAATTTACTAAATTCTTTCATAAAATGTCTTGTTGGAAAGGTTAAAATTTGTATTTTTTTAAAATAAACGTCTGTAGTTTAAAAGCTTTTTTATTTTTTAGTAAATGGTGCTTGAAATGAACCACCACAAATGATTTTAACATTGAGCCTATGGGAAAGTGGCGCAAATGAGTGATATATATCCTTCCCGAAAGTATAGCCTTGCACGCGGAACCAGCTCCATATTTTATTCAAAAACTTGATTTACTAAAACACATCTTTTGTGAAAGTTTCAAGCTGGTTCCGCGTGCAAGACATACTGAAAATTTAAAAAGACTATAATTTTTGAACTTGTTGTCAGTAGTTAAAAATTGTGCGAAATCTCCCCGTTTTTCTTGAGATAAGCGTTCATTTCAAATTCAAAATTGTTCTTAAAAGTGATGTATATGTATGATGAACCTTTTATAGAATTGTTAACACTGGCTTCAACTATATAACCACAAAATTTCACTTTATTGAAACCCTACCTTGAAATTTCTTTTAAATCAAGATGAAATTTTCATTCAAAATGGGTCAATTTTGAACACGATTTTCCAAGCCGTGTTAATGCAAAAGGATTTAAAAGTAGTCTTTCACAACAGTACAATCATTTTGCTACAAAATAAGGTAAAAAGTAAGAGGCTATGAAATACTTTTTATTTTTCGCCTACAGATGGGCCAAAATAGGGCCTTATCGCAACCCATCCTTTAATTGTCGCCAACTAACTTATTTTCAAAGTAATATAATTGTTTTCACAAAGAATCATGAAAAAAAAAATTATTGAGAAATGGCCCTCTGATTAAAAATAGCAAAGATAGTAGTCACGAAAATAAATTGGTTTACAGTATAGTAGTGAGATTTTGTATATGATATTCAGATGGAGTATGTGACACTATACAATTATTGACTTTGATATAGGTTGACATCTATTTTTATCAACCTGAAAAAAATTATATTAACTGAGCTGAAGGCGAGGTTAATTTATTTTTATGTCGCCTGCAACGTGTTGCAGAAGCATCATATAGGGGTTACTTTGGCACTATCCGTCGTCTTGCGTCATCGTCCAGCGTCATCCTGCGGCGTCACAAAAATTTTCGTCACAGTTTTTCAGGCAACTACATGCCACAGCCTCTTGATATTTGGTATGTAGCTTCATCGCATAGTACTATAAGGTGTAAAGCGATTTTATGCCGGAAAAATAACTTCTTCCTGTTTGACGAATACTTAATGTTTTATATGTAATGGACATAGGTGCAAAATTTTGGTCGCAGTTTTCCAGGCAACTACATGCCACAGCCTCTTTATATCTAGTATGTAGCTTCATCGCATAGTACTATAAGGTGTAAAGGGATTTTATGCCGAAAAAATAACTACTTCCTGTTTGACGAATACTTACTGTTTTATATATAATGGACATAGATGCCAAATTTTCTTCTCACATTTCCAGGCAACTACATGCCACAGCCTCTTGATATTTGGTATGTAGCTTCGTCGCATAGTATTATAAGTTGTAAGGCGATTTTATGCCGGAAAAATAACTACTTCCTGTTTGCGAATAAACAAAGATACGCAGGCTACATATGCCTTCTGGGGAAGGCTCCATCTAGTTTTCGAGGGTTGATAAAATTGATGTCAACCTATACCAAAGTCGATAATTGTTTTATTACATGAAAACTTGTATGCTGAAGACTGAAAGCACCATACCACTTACATACAGTGATACATGAAAATCACCTGTAATATTGTTTCAAAAAGAAGCTGAAATTTGAAAATTTAATTTCAACATAAACAAATTTTATCAAAGATTTTTCTGACAAGATTTTTACATTAATCACATATTAATTTTTAAAAGTTGAAATTGACAGTGATATTTGAACATCCATGAAACACTGGCATTGGAAATTGTTTGGTATACATCACAGATTCTTTGGAATGTTTTCTTTGAACTTTGTTTTGGGGGAAATCACGCGATCTAATTTTAGTCACTTTCAGGGGTCTGGAATCTATTTTTAGGAAATAGTAGGATAACATCGCTTTCCACCCTGTTGATTTACTATATTTAGACATTTTTAGGCTGTTCTCACTCTACATCAAAACTTTTTAGGGTTGTTTAGGCCAATCAAATTAATGCTATTTTCTAGTCATGTAATAATATGGCAGAACGTTCTTGTCAAAAGTAGGAGATTTAATCAAAATTAGAAAATAAACTCTGTAAATTTATATTATAGACTTAATAAAAACATCTGAAAGATTGTATGAATCTTTGTTCTAGTGATGTTCCAAATTAAAAAATCTAATTGAAATGGGCTGCCGATGCTACTAATCTAATATAAAATCAATAATGGATTAATCGAAACATAATAGATTTTTATGAATTTATGCGAATATTGCCAAGAATTACATTCTTTTGGAGAGTAAATTCTATCATTTTTATGAAAAAAAAAGTCAAATTTTATGATTGATTAATAATCAATTGTGATCTTTCGATGATTTCTGATGATCGATTATGAAATATTTCTGATTCCCCAACATAACTTTGCTCATTCCCTCAAAAGATAAAAACCTCTAGATTTAATGTACTAACTTGTAAAGAATATTCCCAAGTTAATAATAATTGTAATATGTCAACACTAACAGTCTTCAAAACTGGCAACCAGTGGCTGTTCAAATGCATTTGGGCATGAAAAATGTGTGTTGTTAAATGTCACCTAGCTTGTGAAATTTTTTGAAATGTAATTATAGTATAACTAATGAGGGGTGGCGAATATCAATTTTAATGTCATGAGTCTAGAATAACGCCAGGATTCAACAAGTGCGTGGAACTTGTTCCGCGCATGAGTTGAATCCCCTAGCATTATTCTACACGAGTGACATTAAAATTGATATTCATCATCCGGAATTAGTTATACTATTTATTATATAGATAATTTGGAAAAGCGTGACTAATAGATCATCAAATAATGAAAATGAAAGAAATTATTGATTAATGAATTGTGTATTGCGCACTAATCTTAGTTACGTATTTTTTCGCGGGAAACTTCACGAGGGTTAGATAAATTTGCACGAGAGTTAGATAAATCCTATAATTAACTCCGTGAAAACATAGAAATTTATTTAACTCGGAAATCACGATCTTTCACCTATATCTATATAATAATGATATTTATTTCATTGGGCTTGTAAAATTTTCTGAGGGCTTGCGGGTTTGAAGAATGTACAAGCCCTTCTGGCTTGTGCTGTGAATTTAATAAGTTGAAGACTGCACTAATGTGTTATTATATACCATAAATGTACTCCCAATATGGAGGAAAGTTTTATACAGTATTTTATGCATTTTCAGGTACTTAAGATTGTTATTGAGCTGTTCAACAATAAAGGGAACAAAGATTTGGACATACCACCTCCTATATCTGAGTGTCCTGTGGTTCCTAAGATTTCACCGTAAGATGATTTAGGAATAGATTTTTGTAGTAAATAGGGCCGACATCAAAGATCCTAAAGCCCTATAGGTTTTTATTTGTCCTTTATGACAATTGTGGATGGTAAAACTTTAAAAACCCATAAGGGTTAGAGATATGAAAATTTACACAGTGGCATGTTAGAGAGTTCTTTTTTAAAATATAGTGAATCTATCAAATTTTTTTTTAAGCTTAAAATTTTTAAGTGTATGGCCTAACATGTAGTTCCACCATACTTCTATACTTTATATTTTAACACACTAGCATGGATATGTGGTATCACTAGTGAGCATGGGCTCACATATTTCTTGTTGATTTAATATGACATATTTTTATGTCGCCTGCAATGTGTTGCAGAAGCGACATATAGGGGTTACTTTGGCACCATCCATCATCTTGCATCTTCCTGCGTCCTTATCCTGTGGTGTCACAAAAATTTCTGTCACTGTTTTTCAAGCAACTACATGTCACAACCTCTTGATATTTGGTAAGTAGCTTTCTCTTATGATTAAGTGATTTTATGCCCATAACTCATCTATTTCCTGTTTAACAAATATTTTAAGACGCAGGCAACATACATCTTCCATGGAAGACTGCAATTCTAGTTTTCCTTTTTTTCGCCTTGCAGTTTGCTTTGCATGATGAATATTTATATTTTCAGTGACATGACAGTTGAACAAAAGTATGAAATCAGAATAAAAAGACAAGAAGTGAGAAAGTTAAAGGATGAAATGTACAGTTTGTGGTGTAATGAGTTGTACAAGCTGTCTATAGCCAACAAGGTATGCATGAAACGTACAGTTTGTGGTGTAATGAGTTGTACAAGCTGTCTATAGCCAACAAGGTATGCATGAAACGTACAGTTTGTGGTGTAATGAGTTGTACAAGCTATCTATAGCCAACAAGGTATGCATGAAACGTACAGTTTGTGGTGTAATGAGTTGTACAAGCTGTCTATAGCCAACAAGGTATGCATGAAACGTACAGTTTGTGGTGTAATGAGTTGTACAAGCTATCTATAGCCAACAAGGTACGCATGAAACGTACAGTTTGTGGTGTAATGAGTTGTACAAGCTGTCTATAGCCAACAAGGTATGCATGAAATGTACAGTTTGTGGTGAAATGAGTTGTACAAGCTATCTATAGCCAACAAGGTACGTATGAAACGTACAGTTTGTGGTGTAATGAGTTGTACAAGCTGTCTATAGCCAACAAGGTATGCATGAAATGTACAGTTTGTGGTGTAATGAGTTGTACAAGCTGTCTATAGCCAACAAGGTATGCATGAAATGTACAGTTTGTGGTGTAATGAGTTGTACAAGCTGTCTATAGCCAACAAGGTACGCATGAAACGTACAGTTTGTGGTGTAATGAGTTGTACAAGCTGTCTATAGCCAACAAGGTATGCATGAAATGTACAGTTTGTGGTGTAATGAGTTGTACAAGCTGTCTATAGCCAACAAGGTATGCATGAAACGTACAGTTTGTGGTGTAATGAGTTGTACAAGCTGTCTATAGCCAACAAGGTATGCATGAAACGTACAGTTTGTGGTGTAATGAGTTATACAAGCTGTCTATAGCCAACAAGGTACGCATGAAATGTACAGTTTGTGGTGTAATGAGTTGTACAAGCTGTCTATAGCCAACAAGGTACGCATGAAATGTACAGTTTGTGGTGTAATGAGTTGTACAAGCTGTCTATAGCCAACAAGGTACACATGAAATGTACAGTTTGTGGTGTAATGAGTTATACAAGCTGTCTATAGCCAACAAGGTACACATGAAATGTACAGTTTGTGGTGTAATGAGTTGTACAAGCTGTCTATAGCCAACAAGGTACGCATGAAATGTACAGTTTGTGGTGTAATGAGTTGTACAAGCTGTCTATAGCCAACAAGGTACGTATGAAATGTACAGTTTGTGGTGTAATGAGTTGTACAAGCTGTCTATAGCCAACAAGGTATGCATGAAATGTACAGTTTGTGGTGTAATGAGTTGTACAAGCTGTCTATAGCCAACAAGGTACACATGAAATGTACAGTTTGTGGTGTAATGAGTTATACAAGCTGTCTATAGCCAACAAGGTACACATGAAATGTACAGTTTGTGGTGTAATGAGTTGTACAAGCTGTCTATAGCCAACAAGGTACGCATGAAATGTACAGTTTGTGGTGTAATGAGTTGTACAAGCTGTCTATAGCCAACAAGGTACGTATGAAATGTACAGTTTGTGGTGTAATGAGTTGTACAAGCTGTCTATAGCCAACAAGGTATGCATGAAATGTACAGTTTGTGGTGTAATGAGTTGTACATTTTGTACAAGCTGTCTATAGCCAACAAGGTATGCATGAAATGTACAGTTTGTGGTGAAATGAGTTGTACAAGCTGTCTATAGCCAACAAGGTATGCATGAAACGTACAGTTTGTGGTGTAATGAGTTATACAAGCTGTCTATAGCCAACAAGGTACGCATGAAATGTACAGTTTGTGGTGTAATGAGTTGTACAAGCTGTCTATAGCCAACAAGGTACACATGAAATGTACAGTTTGTGGTGTAATGAGTTGTACAAGCTGTCTATAGCCAACAAGGTATGCATGAAATGTACAGTTTGTGGTGTAATGAGTTGTACAAGCTGTCTACAGCCAACAAGGTACGTATGAAATGTACAGTTTGTGGTGTAATGAGTTGTACAAGCTTTCCATAGCCAACAAGGTATGTATGAAATGTACAGTTTGTGGTGTAATGAGTTGTACAAGCTGTCTATAGCCAACAAGGTATGCATGAAATGTACAGTTTATGGTGTAATGAGTTGTACAAGCTGTCTATAGCCAACAAGGTACGCATGAAATGTACAGTTTGTGGTGTAATGAGTTGTACAAGCTGTCTATAGCCAACAAGGTACGTATGAAATGTACAGTTTGTGGTGTAATGAGTTGTACAAGCTATCTATAGCCAACAAGGTATGCATGAAATGTACAGTTTGTGGTGTAATGAGTTGTACAAGCTGTCTATAGCCAACAAGGTACGCATGAAATGTACAGTTTGTGGTGTAATGAGTTGTACAAGCTATCTATAGCCAACAAGGTATGCATGAAACGTACAGTTTGTGGTGTAATGAGTTGAACAAGCTGTCTATAGCCAACAAGGTACGTATGAAATGTACAGTTTGTGGTGTAATGAGTTGTACAAGCTGTCTATAGCCAACAAGGTACGCATGAAATGTACAGTTTATGGTGTAATGAGTTGTACAAGCTGTCTATAGCCAACAAGGTACGCATGAAATGTACAGTTTGTGGTGTAATGAGTTGTACATGCTGTCTATAGCGAACAAGGTATGCATGAAATGTACAGTTTGTGGTGTAATGAGTTGTACAAGCTGTCTATAGCCAACAAGGTACACATGAAATGTACAGTTTTTGGTGCAATGAGTTGTACAAGCTGTCTATAGCCGATAAGGTACAGTATTCAATGCTTAGGGGCCTTGGTGACCAAGTGGTCTTAGGCTGGTGTTAATACCACACTATTTATTATCAGTCTTCACGAAATGTGCCTGACCGCCTGGCAAGTCCTGTGAAAAATTTATAAATTAGCCTTTGGTTCAGTGAATTGGGTCAACTTTACAATGAATATGTTCAGTCTGTCTTGCAGACCTTTGTTATTGGTCAGGCAAGAATTTTCAACTTTTGCGAAAAAAGTTTATACCACATCAAGTACCTGCTTATTTATTCAATAGTTTGATATGAAGGTGATTTTCACTTATCACCATGAGGAAAAAACTTATTGTCCAATGAAAGGACATCATCAATATAACACTGAGATTAGGGTAAATTTTTGACCTATTTCGAGCTTAATATTTGTTTAATGTAGTAAAGAACTTTCAAAGATTTTGCTTTTGTTTTTTTCTGTTAAATGGTTTATGGCTTTGAAAGATAGTTTTGGGTTGAAAGAATAAATTCTATTGAATTTTTTATAAGAAAATATTTTTTAGAATTGTAAAATAATATTTTATATGTATTTTACTAATCAAAGGGGGATAATCAGGTTTTTTTACTTTTCTTCATTTTTATGTACGTTCCTTACAATATAATATTGAACCTGATGATTTTTTGTGTCCCCTTTTTTCCTCATTATGTAATTAGGGGCCAAAAGTGTACATGTATGTTATGTCTTTCATCTTTGATGTTTATCTATTACATTTTGAATAAAATTGTTGAAATTTCACATATTTATCATGGTTTATATGTTGGCTTTAAAGGGGTATACTGTTTTAGTCTTGTCTGCTTGTCTGTCCATTACAAAATTTCCGTTACAGTTTCATGACCTAGAGGTCTGATATTGCTCTATACTAATGTAATGTATGGCATTAAATGATTCTATGCTCCCAGGACATCCTGTTTACACAATACTTAAATTATTAGACATATTAATTGGAAATAAATGTACATGCCTTTCCATCACAGTTTTTTGGGCAACTACAAGACAAAGAGGCCTGATATTGTGTATATTGCTCAATCTTTTAGTGCCATATGGTTTATTACCATTTTTATGCCTGTTGTTCTTCTACTTCCTGTTTACATTTTTTTGCAAGTGGGGTATCATTTGTGGTGTAAAACAACTAATTCGGGATCCAGTCGGTGCACATGTAAGAAAGTAGTACATATAGGAGACAAAGTAGTCCATATAAGGTACTGTATCTTTAGAATGACATGTCCTACACCAATAGATTTGGTATTTTCTAAAAGCTTAAAGACTTGAGAACATTTTGAGCCCATGAAACAGTCATTATTATGATGTTTAGAAAAATAGTGAGAAGTAATTTATGGGCATGTGATTTGGTTAGAATGTTTACATTAGTTCCCGTTTTCTGTCACATGCCACTTCCGGTAAACCGTTCTCTCCCAGATGCCGAGGAACCTTATATGAGATTTACATGAAAGGTACTGTTATGTGTCTACTTAAAGGCACAAGTACTGTCACACCCCAAAAAATTCATTTCTGAGTTTGACAGTGACCCCTCTAAACCAGGTTTAACATAGAAAGTAATGGGAGCCTGAATTAGTTATTTTACACCTCTGTGAGCATAACTTGTTTTTCCTTTCATACACAGCCTAAAAAAATTACTAAGCATAGAACTAAAATAGAGGGTTTTACACTAAAAAGTTTGTGAATTTTTTATATTTATTTCATGTAAAGGCAAAAAAATAGTTTTAAAAATAAATCAACTTTCATTCATAAGCCAGTGATATTAATTTTTACATATACTTGATAATTAAAAAGTTGCATATCTTTTTAAATCAAGGTCAAGGACACAACATATAAACAATTCGGACACAAAACCACTAAATTTGAAATAAATGCTGCCCAAGAATTTATTGGAAAATGTATCTTTTATCTTATATTATTATTGGCCAGATTTCATGAAGTGAAAAATCCGTGTTATAAAATGGTGAATGTCGGGTGGCAGGCTGCGGACAGCAGATGGGTGGGCGGGGAAGAAATTTACAGTTTTCTCAGCAACTACTAATCACAACCATTTGATATTTGTTAGACATCATCAGAAGGGGGGTCCTATAACATGTGAATCCATTTTAGGTCTGTCGCTCACATACTTCCTGTTAAACGAAATCTGGCCATTTTTGACTCTGACATATTTTCTTTTACAGTATAAAGACAACATCTTTTGGTTCCCTCATAACTTGGATTTCAGAGGAAGGACTTACCCGTGTCCTCCACATCTAAACCATCTTGGTAAGTATAATCTTAAACTACACAGGCAAAATGTTGACTGTGTTTAACGTGTGTCTGGCGTACGTTAAACGCATGTCATCTGACGCATATTAAATTTGCGTTTTTAACTGCGTACGTCTGACGCCCGTTAAAAATTTATCTTGGCAATATTTTTATTTCATAATAAAACACACTAAATAAATAACTTACTAACTTCATACATTTTAGGAAACTATATGTCTGACATATGGTAAACGTATGTTTACCACACGTTTAAAACACGTACGTCTGACATATGTTTTTACAATAATTTGAGGTACGTTTACCGTACAGCGGTTAGAAACGTATGTTTAACGTACGTTTATGCACTACGTCAGACGCATGTTTTTATTAACATACGTCAGACGTATGTCTAAATTTTGCCTGTGTACTGAACAGAATTTGATGAATCTTGGTATGCAAAAAGTATAACATGTAACTGTATTTGTTATCTCAAATTTTTAATTTGCAACAGTTTACAAGTTCAAGGTTTATTTTTTCAGTCGAATAGCAGAACGCGTTGGGTATGTGAGTGTGCTCACTAAAGTTCTTTCATTACATTTTGGCATGTTAGATTAAAACAAAGAAATATTAAAAACAATCAGTTATTTTAGAAATTTAATTTAAAAAGTTTCTAAAAAGTGAAATGATATATTTCTGCTCATATTGAAGTATAGAGGTCATGTGAATTTTTCGTAGACACATGACTCCAAAACCCTTTAAAGGGACTTACGCAGTGATTAAGAAGTATTTTTTCTCTTTTACTGGACATGTCCTGTAATCATGTACATTGCAATGGAAAAAGTCAAAATATTTGACTGGACCAAGCAAATTTTTACCGGTGTCTGACAGACCCTTGTGATTTACGTCCCTTATGAAGTGGGGACATTCTTTTGTGACCTTAATTATTATTCCTATTTTTGTTACAGGTTCAGATGTAAACAGAGGAATCTTATTATTTGCCAAAGGAAAACCACTCGGAAAGAAAGGATTGGATTGGTTGAAAATACATTTGGTCAACTTAACTGGACTTAAAAAAAGGTGAGAAGGTTTCTTCAGAAAGTGGCTGCACATAATCAATACACCAAAGTGCATATGTACAGCATGATACAGTTGTGAAAAGCCTCAAATTTACCTTCTTCAAAAGAGGAAAATTTCTTCTTGGATTAGTTATTTGGAATTTTGCTTTTTCTGTATTGTAGTATTTGTCTTTTTTTTTTCTTTTGTTGCACATGGAAAAAAGGCACTTTAGTATCAAAAGAGGGGATTTTATTTTCTATTTGAGAAGCTCTACATTTGCTTCTTAAAGTCTTTTTATAAGTGCCAAATATAGTTCACATGTTTAAATTTTTGGCCGGATTTCACGGAGTGAAAAATCCGGGTTATAAAATGGTGAATGTCGGGCGGGCGGCGGGCGGCGGGCGGGCGGCGGGCGGGCGGGGAAGAAATTTTCGTAACAGTTTTCTCAGCAACTACTTATCACAGCCACTTGATATTTGGTATACAGCATCAGGGTGGGGTCCCATAACGTGTGATACGATTTCAGGTAGGTCGCTCACCTACTTCCTGTTTAACGAAATCCGGCCATTTTTGACTTTGACAGATTTTTATGTCTTAATGTTGGCTGTGAATATAGTGAAATTGAATCTGACACCCCTAAAAAGAAAAAAAAAAAAAAGAAAACAAACAAAAAACAAAAGCAAAAACCAGCTAAAATATTAGCTAAGCTTGATCTCCATGTTAAATAACATTGGTAACCCACAAATAATACTACAGTATATTTTTAAAAAAAAATTACTTAAGGCCATGATGAAATAATTCCTAGATTCTCATTCAAATTTCTTGAAAATATGGGACGGGCGGGCAAATTTTATTTTTTATTTTTTATCCATATGATAAAATATGATGCTTTTTAAAAGAAATTGACCAATAATTAACATAATTTGCCAAAAAATCTAAAAAAATAAATTTTTTGAGGTGGCTGAAAAAATCAGGACGGGAAGGGGATGAGAATCTTGAATATTTTTTTATATTGGGCTAAGCTAAATAATGTACACTCCTGTATTTTCAAGATCATCCAACCATGAGAGACTTCTGTTTGCCAACGAGATGATGAATGAGATTTTAGATTCAGCTGATCGTCCAATGGAGGTAAAGTAAAATAGAAATAGTTTTGTGATTGTTATCATATGTTGTGTTATAATGATCGTGGATATTTATATTGATAACTATAGGCAGCTTCCTCTGTGACTTTTGTGTCATTGGTTGTCCAGCTTAGAGCACACCACAAATGTTAGCTGTACCTGGTACAAGGACCAATGTGTTTGCTGTAACAGTTCCCATCTCCAACCTCGAGGAGGTTCTAGTTCATATTATGAGAGATGCATGCTTTTTTGCACGAGTCATAATACTGTAAACATAGAAATTTTGGCATACCACAATACTCTTACCACAATTCTTGATCACAAAATACCTGCTTAAATATCCTCCATGCCAATTAATTACTGTTTTAAAATGTAGAATACAATTGGTCAGAAATAGAATGAATTTTATTTACCCACGGAAAAAGGTTGACTTAGACAAGAAAATATCATGTCCAAAAATTTTCACATTCCAATAGTAGAAAAGTTTGTAATGTCGTTATTGGCAAGGACAGACATAATTTTTTACCCAAAATGCATTGTCTTTCAGGGCAATAAATGGTGGCAGTCCTCTGACGAACCCTGGCAGACATTAGCAGCCTGTAAAGAAATCGCCATGGCGATACGAAGCGGAAATCCAGAAAAATATGTCTCTCATTTCCCAGTCCATCAGGTCAGTGACTCTTTTCACAAAAATATGTAAGTGTAAAACTTGTTGTAGTTGTAGATTTCAGCCAATCGAAATACTGAAAAATCAAACATTTACATGAATAAATTTTTGTAAAGATCAATTCAAATAATTGGCTTATTGACAATTTATCATATCTAATAAATTGAGACGGGGTTGAAAAAGTGTGCTCATGCATGCCAAGGGATTGAAAGAGAGGTCCAAGATATTCCATTTGTAAGGTATAACCATCTTAGGAGGCGGGTGTTTATTTTTAAGGATTTAAGTTTTCAATTCTTTGTAGAACAAATTTATGAATAGAGACACACAATAGGCACAATATTTTCTTTTAATAACAATTTGTAATCACAGTGTAATTTTAGAATTTTATCTATTTCTTCAGGACGGATCATGTAATGGGCTTCAACATTATGCTGCTCTGGGGCGTGACCAGGCCGGTGCTGAGTCTGTCAATCTGTGCCCCTTCCCCGCCCCTAAGGATGTGTACAGTGATGTGGCTGAATTGGTAAGTTTATTTACAAGACAACATACAACAATACATTGTAAAGGTCACAGTGGCGGATCTAGCAGGGGCCCCTTGGCCCCCTATGGATCCACCCATGGGCCCTTGGGTGAGATGGAAGACTCCTGGTTGCTTTTTTTTATTTATTTTTGAATGATTGTCTATTTATGTACACTTATTTAAAATATTGTTTAAATAACCGAAAAAAAATATAAAAACAAAAATAAAAATGATAAAAATCTAAATACTAATACCAAAAAGGGTATAAACACAGGTAATTTGGTTATGCTGTATATGAATATACAAGGAGTAACCTCTCATCGGCGGCATTTGAATCAAAACATTGGAAGTTCAAAAAGTATGAATAAAAAGTACTCAAAGCCAAAAAGTTCCAACAGGAAAGCCAAATCCAGCACTTAGGATATCACCCATGTGCAGTACAAGGAAATAAACCTGGAAGATAGGAATCAAAAATGGTAAACAATCATATCAACATTGATAAAAAATGTTCTCAAAACCAAATAAGTTGGAACAGGAAAGCCAAATCCATCACTGAGGATAGCGACCATGTGTAGTACAAGGAACCTTGGAATATAGGAATAAAACAATTATATAAAAATCTTTTATGAAGTATCACTCAAAATATTCCAAGAAATTGTTTATGAAATGATTTCATTGTAGGTAGAAGAAATAAGAAAGAAAGATGCTGAGAATGGAGATAAAGTAGCACAAGCTCTGGAGGGATTTGTTTATAGAAAGGTTGGCATAATAAATTCAATACTTGATTGCACATTTCAATCATATGGGTCTAAATATTATGAGAACATTTAACATTAACATCTGCATTTGAGTACAACTGTAAACTGGGAAATTTTCGCACCATCTTTTTTTTTCGTGGTAGGACGACTGAAGTTTTATTTGCATACTGTGGATTCATTTATTATCGTGGTTTAACAAACAAGGACATTTCATTGAATTCTTAATTTGGTGGTTTTTTCATGTTGCTCATAGGAATCAATGTAAAAATAACACTTCGTTGGATTCTTATTTCGTGGTTGGCCGTTAGCCACGAAAACCACGAAAATTGGTACCCCACAAATAATAATGAAACCACAGTAGTTTAAATTTTGTGCTGTTATTTCATATCCATGGGGATGGTAAAGGGGGGATCCAAACATTTGCTTCAAAAACGCTGAAAACGAAGCATGATTTATAAAAATTGCCAAACACGAAGCATGAGAAAAATGAATTACATGTAAGATAATCCAAAATACGTGCCTAAAAAAGACAGAAAACGAAGCACGGGTAATAAAAATCACGAAACACGGGACAAAAACAGAGCATGAACATCCTCCCCAACACAGGAACACGAGAAATAAAAATCAAAATCATGTAAAACAAAAACGTTGAAAACGTAGCATGAAAATAGTCTTCAATGGAAGATAAATATATTTGCGCCATTTTATTTTTGCGCTAACAGTATCACCACGAAAATTAAACTGCCACGAAAATTTCCTCGTTTACAGTACAAACAAACTGATCAACATTATTCATATTCATAAAAAAGCAAATACATAGTAACCAATGCTGACCCTATTTTCACCTTTCAAATGTCCTTGGCATAAGTCGAATGTTCTGAAACTTACCATAAACCTAAGGTGATAGATCTAGCCTTTTGCTAGAATTCAAGGAGAGAGGGGATATACAATAATTCCTGTGTCCATCTGTATTTCCATAATTCTATAGTTCCATCACACTTGTTTATATTTTAACGCAAAGTATAGTTGAAAAAGCAGGGGTATCACTCGTGAGCCAGGGATTGGGAAGGCAGGGGGCCATGGGCCATTGGCACATCAAAAATGAAAATGGCCCCCTTTCATCTAAAAAATTTATATAGAATATTAAGAAATGGGCCCTTGAAATTTTGAATTTCCATGAAAAAGGGGTAAATGGCCCTTTGCTACAAATTCCTTCCCAATCCCTGAGTGAGCCTCACAGATTTCTTGTTAGTGGTTTGAAATAAGGAATTTTCGGTATAACATAATATTCACAAATCTGATACCATGTTTTTTTTATCAGGTTCTGAAACAGACTGTGATGACAACTGTATATGGGGTAACTCCATTCGGAGCGAGAGAGCAGATTTTACGTCAGCTGAATGATATCCCAGAATTCCCACAGGAACATGTATTTCAAGCCGCTCGTTATTTGACAGCTGCAACATTTCAGTCCCTGGAAAAGATGTTCACCTCCACAAGGCTTATACAGGTTTAATATCATACATATACTGTTGATTCATTTATTTTCGTGGGTACCAATTTTCGTGGTTTGTTGAAAAAGGATCATTTCGTGGATTCTTAATTTCGTGGTTCAAATGGTCCAAGCATACAGATCTATGTTAAATTTCCTTTTCGTGGGGTATCAAATTTCGTTGAGGAAGGCTACCCACGAAAACCACGAAAATTGATACCCCACGAATAATGATGAAACCACAGTATGCATGTAGTTTATCTCATATTTGACATTTATAAGTATGATTTTGTCAAGGGCTATTCCATACATAAATAGGGGGGATGGAAGGCACTTTTTTAGCTCACCTGGACCAAAGGTCCATGTGAGCTATTGCCATCACTTGGCGTCCGTCGTCGTCGTCGTCGTCGTCGTCGTCGTCGTCCGTTAACAATTTTTCAAAAATCTTCTCCTCTGAAACTACTGAACAGAATTGAATGAAACTTGGTATGATTGATCCTTAGGGTGTCCTGCACCAAACTTGTGTTTCGATTTTTGATCTGTCAAAAAACATGGCCGCCGTTACTAAAAATAGACTAGGGGGGTCAGACTACTGTTTTTGGCTTATAAATCAAAAAGTATAAGAGATAGAGGAAATCTGAGGCACGCTTCTGATTCAGCATCAAAAGCTCTACAAAAGTCTCCATTTGGTCAAAGTTGTCAGATGACCCCTTATAGGGGTTACGGCCCCTTAAAGGTGAAAAATAGCATTTTTTCATGTTTTTGGCCTACAGAATGAAAACTATTGCAGATAGAGATTAGCTGTTGCTTGCTTAAATGTTAAGCTCATTTAGCTCTACGAAAGTCTCCATAGGGTCGAAGTTGTCAGATGACCCCTTATAGGGGTTATGGCCCCTTAAAGGTGAAAAATTGCCATTTTTCATGTTTTTGGCCTACAGAATGGAAACTATTGCACATAGAGATTAGCTGTTGCTTGCTTAAATGTTCAGTTCATTTAGCTCTACAAAATTCTCCATAGGGTCCAAGTTGTCAGATGACCCCTTATAGGGGTTACGGCCCATGAAAAATAGCGATTTTTCATGGTTTTTGTCCTACAGAATGAAAACTATTGCAGATAGAGATTAGCTGTTGCTTGCTTAAATGTTCAGCTCATTTAGCTCTACAAAAGTCTCCATAGGGTCGAAGTTGTCAGATGACTCCTTATAGGGGTTATGGCCCCTTATAGGTGAAAAATGGTGTTTTTGGCCTATAGAATAAAAACTATTGCAGGTAGAGAAAAGCTGTTGCTTGCTTAAATGTTCAGCTCATTTAGCTCTACAAAAGTATAGGGTCAACATCAAGACCAGGTGAGCGATTCAGGCTCCTGGGAGCCTCTTGTTCCAGACCCCACCACCCACACGAATTTATGTAAAATTTCTCAATGAATAATGGATGTCAACATTATTTACCCCATGACCTATCTAATAAAATATAAAGTGCCTTCCACCCACCCCTCCAATCCAATTATTAATGGAATAGTCCCCAGATGAAACAGTCAGAAGTGTAGAATCCGTATTGTGAAGAAGGATCTGATATCCATATCAATGCATCACATGCTTGCCCATTATTGCTGAACACAGCTATGTAGATTGATTTAAGGGTTGCAACAGAAACCTGGAACCACTCAGAAATTTATTTTAAATCCTTGAGAAGACCTTTCATTGATTATAGAAAATATATCTTAAAAAATATAAAGTGCCTTCCCCCCCCATCCAATTATTAATGGAATAGTCCCCAGATGAAATCGTCAGAAGTGTAGAATCCATATTGTGAAGAAGGATCTGATATCCATATCAAGGCATCACATGCTTGCTCAATATTGCGGCACACAGCAATGTAAATGCATTTTAAGTTTGCAAAAGAAGTCCAAGAAACTTGAAAAGAAATTTATTTCAAGTCCTGGAAAAGACCTTTAATTAGGGCCCCGCATCTTTGATGCGGACGCCCTATAGTTTTCACTTTGTCCGTCTGTCCGTCCGTCCGTCCGTCTGTCCGTCCGTCAACAATTCTTGTGAACACTAAAACTCAAAAAACTATTAACACCACAGTTCTGAAACTTTGCACAGCTGCTTAGTAGAATGTCATGATGTGCATATTAAAATTTCGTGCAAATCTGATTAAAATTTTTGTAAAAAATCTTCATTTTTTATTGAAAATCACAGATTTTGAGAATTGGACTTTGTGAACACTAAAACTCAAAAACTGTTAACAATACAGTTCTGAAACTTTGCACAGCTGCTAAGTAGCATGTCATGATGTGCATATTAAAATTTCGTGCAAATCTGTTTAATATTTTTGGAAAAAACTTCATTTTTTATCGAAAATCACAGATTTTGAGAATTGGACTTTGTGAACACTAAAACTCAAAACCTGTTAACAATACAGTCCTGAAACTTTGTTCAGCTGCTAAGTAGCATGTCATGATGCGCATATTAAAATTTTGTGCAAATCTGTTTAATATTTTTGGAAAAAAACTTCATTTTTTTATCGAAAATCACAGTTTTTGAGAATTGGACTTTGTGAACACTAAAACTCAAAACCTGTTAACAATACAGTCCTTAAACTTTGTTTAGCTGCTAAGTAGCATGTCCTGATTTGCATATTAAAATTTCATGCAAATCTGTTAAATATTTTTGGAAAAAACTTCATTTTTTATCGAAAATCACAGATTTTGAGAATAGGAATTTTTGAACAATAAAACTCAAAGGCTATTAACAATACAGCTCTGAAGTTTCATATGCATTCTATGGAACACGCCTTAGTGGTTTATATAATTAAAGTTCGTATGATTTTGAAAACACTTAGATATTTTGCCGCGGGGCCCTTTCTGACTTTGTCAGTATTCTAGTTTTGAAAAAAAAATAATATACTGTGGTTTCATTATTTTTTGTGGGGTATCAATTTTTGTGGTTTTCTCGGGTAGGGCAAGGGCAGATCCACGAAATTTGGTTCCCCACGAAAAGGAAATTTAACATTGCCCTGCATGCTGCAAACTTGAAAAACACGAATTTTAAAACTCACAAACTAGCATATTTTTTGCAATCCACAAATATTGGTACCCACAAAAATAAATGTAACCATAGTACTTGAAACACCCTGGAATTCAAAAGTTACCAGTATTTTAGTTTGTGATCACTTTCAATCGCAATATCTTTCCCTAAATAAAAAATGTAAATATTTAGAATTTCTCTTGGTGATATTTTCACTTTTTTGTTTCTTACACATTACTTTTATGTGGTGTAGTATTTCCTGTGTTTAGTTTTGATAACACAAATTCTAAATTTTAAAAATAAAGTATTTGAAATTTGATATTTTCAGCAGATTACAAATATAAAGGCAAAAAATTCCCTTCTAAAATATCCTTGTTAACAATATATTGTAAGGGATTTTCAGGAAAAAATGTCCAAGGGGGTTAGAACTTTCTTTTAATTTTTATTTCCTTTTGGTGGTGGGTTAAACATGTTTTTAAATGCTTAAAAGATATTTAAAAGATTATTAAAATTTTGGTGGTGGTACCCTAAATCAGGAGGTGGAAAAGCCCTATACATACTTATTTAATATGTGGGTACATGTACTTATTTTCATGATTTTACAATTTTGCCAAAGTTAACGAGTATTGAATTTCATGTTTACTATTTAATAGTATTTTTTAAGGGCTATTCTAGAATTAATTGTATGGGAGGGGTCGGAAGGCACTATGATTAAAATTGTATGGGTGGTGGTATTTTTAGATATTTCTCAAATGCAACATAGAGGGAAAATAAATTTAAATTTTATGCATGGTGGGTATAAGAAAAAAGTGCCTTCCGACCCCCTATACATTTATTTCTGGAATAGCCCTAATATTGAAACCAATTTTATCTTTTAGCAGGTATTTAGTTTTGCGAGTTCCTTGTTTGACCACTTAATTGGTGAAAATAAATATCTTGTGAAAATAATTACGTTTACAGTACATGTATGAATATCTATTTTTAGGATTGGTTTGACGCCTGTGCCAAAGTTATTTCTAAAGCATGTAATATGCCCGTAGAGTGGGTTACCCCCCTTGGTTTGCCAGTTTTACAACCTTACTTCAAGAATTTTAGCAAGTAAGACATGTCACTGTATAGACAGTCAAAGCAATTAAGAAGTGAAGTCCTCTGGATCGAATGCCTATTTTCATCAAATTTGCTAATTTTTTCCTATATGTTTAATATAAATTAATGCAAAATTTAACTGGACCGAACCTATTTTAACTGGATATTTCCAGTAGGTCCGGCCTAATTTTGAAGACTGTATAGAACATCATTAGATGTGGAATAAGTATACATGACACAACCTCAGCGATGAGGTGGTGAGTGGATGTTTGGGTTAGTTTGGGTAGAAGAAACCATACATATTAGGCACGAAACTTACAAAACTACGCGATTCCCAAACACCCAAAGAGGTTATTGACTGGTGACCATATATTTTACCAGACCACTTGGCTCCCTGGCTCCTAAGTAGCAAAACAAAACTATGGAGGTTATTGACTAGTGACCATGTATTTTACCAGAGCACTTGGCTCCCTGGCTCCTAGCTTGCAAAACAGGCAAGTCTTTAAGTTTAGAGCCAGGGTTATTGCACTTTTTTTCCCTGCCGCAACACAGAGTGGGGGACATAAGATGCTGGTGGCAAGATGTACTTCCATCCATCATATTTTTTTTGGTAACAGTTTTCTTGGCAACTATTTATCATAGGTTTTCGATGTTTGATATGCAGCTTCAGGTAGGGGCCCCATATGTTGGGATGCATTTTCAGATCTATGGTTCCTTTACTTCCTGTTAAACAAGCCTATATAGATTTTTACGGCTCAACATGCCAGGGGACCTAGAATTTGTTTTTGTTATTGGAAGCTTTCACCAACTAAGCCTATTGAAAAAAAAAAGATTTTCAAAATAATATGCAAGTGGTTGGGCCTGAAAAATCCTTTGGGAATAGGCCTTGAATTTGGCAAAATTTTGGAAATATCCTTGAAATTCTTTGAGATTGCATAGGTTGACAATCAATATTTTAGGGATGAGCTGTACATTTCACATAAATATTTTCAGATATTATCATTACTGGTAAAAATACTCTTGAAAAACCCTTGAAATTTGTGTTGTAAAATCTGTATACATGAAATTTTCTTTTTAGTGATCCAAACAGTTTGAAACAGAAGAATGGATTTCCACCAAACTTCATACACAGCTTGGACTCGGTACATATGATGCTGACTGCATTACATTGTTATAGGTCAGTATTTAGAACAATTATTTTTTACCCATCAATTGTACATCAGAACATTCAAGTGATATGTATTAAAACAAGCTTATAAATAAAGGTACATGTATTTTTATTTGGTACAAGTACAATTCATTGAATTTACACATTTGTCAAAATAAGGGTTTGCTACAAAGTAATTGGTATAAACATGACTGAAGTCTAGCTTTTTTCTTAATTGTGATTTTTTTTTTCAAATAGTTGATTGTTTATTTCCTTTCAAGTCGCCCCTTTAAGCAAAACACAACAGTTAAAAAAAATTCAACAATTTTAGAAGTAAACACAAAGCATATGAAATATTAAATGTGTTCAGGTAACTATTAGGAAGATCACCTACTGTAAAAGGGGAAATTTTCTCGGGGGTTTATATTTCCTAATTTTGCTATGTATCAGTTCATGACCTGGGCTCAAGCTACATAAGAAAATAGGGAGAAGTGACTCCTCTTTCAGACTGGTATTAGGGAGAAGTGGGGAGGGACAGGGAGAAGTGACTGACGGACAAATTCGGTAAAAATGCCTTGGGTCCGGTAAAAAAATGTAAATTTCCGGACCAAATGTCTGGTGTTGTTCCGATGGACGACTGCCGATGTTTGACTTCAAGTTTTATCTTAAATTTAAAAATATTAATAAAAAAAAGCTTCTCATCTCAATTTAAAATGCCTTCAAATTATTTTAGAAGATTATTTATTTAAAGATGGTGAATATTAATGGAGGATTACATTGGATTATAAGCTCCCGCTGTGCGGGAGCTTAATTGACTGAGTATGATGCCTTAAACCGGAAGACGTATAAGCTAGTCAGAAATCCACACCCAATAACACGGAATGCAAAATTAAATTCCTTTTTTGGAATTTTCAATTTAAAAAATGATAAACATAGTTATTGTATTAATATAAATTATTTCAAGTATTTCCAGCTATGAAATGTTTTTAAGGTAAAGAATTTAAATAAAAAATTAGGACATGTTTTAATTATTGGCGTCTATTCTATCACTAGAGGTCGCGTCCATCAAAACAAAATGACAGAAGCTCGGGAACCTGTCATTTCAATTTTTTGCGAAACAAGACCCCCCATTAAAAGCGGTCCATTGTCAACCAAACAAATAACTTGAATACTTCAGGGGACAAATTTCATTCCCAGAAGCCATTATATTTACTTTGTCCTCAGTAAACAAATTTGGTTTTGTTATTTTCTTTGCATTAGAAAATGAAAGTAGAAATATTCTTGAAAAAGGGTGCGTTCTGCGAGGTCCGCGTTCGAAGCAATTCACTTCCTTGTTCTGTTTGCAGTTTCGTTCTTTTTTCAAAATTATTGGTATGAGGCACCATATATATATATAAGAAAGTTATCTTATCTTCGGGAGCTTATCAGGTTTAACCTGTATCATATTATTTTGATCATAGTGATTTCCGGAAATACAGCAAAAGATGCGTTTGTAAACATGCAAACAAGAGGCACCAATGGGCGAGATTGTAAGGCGACTTGAATTCGCTTTTGATGGAGAATCAGGGCAAAGTTGTCGACGCCAGGGCGACTTCTTGGCCCAGTAGCGTGAGCCCTGCATGACTGTTAATGTTTGTTCTATTGATAGGGCAGGGATAAATTATGTATCAGTTCATGACTGTTAATGTTTGTTCTATTTATAGGGCAGGGATAAATTATGTATCAGTTCATGACTGTTTCGATTTGTTCTATTTATAGGGTAGGGATAAATTATGTATCAGTTCATGACTGTTAATTATTGTTCTATTTATAGGGCAGGGATAAATTATGTATCAGTTCATGACTGTTTCGATTTGTTCTATTTATAGGACAGGGATAAATTATGTATCAGTTCATGACTGTAAATGTTTGTTCTATTTATAGGGCAGGGATTAATTATGTATCAGTTTATGACTGTTAATGTTTGTTCTATTTATAGGGCAGGGATAAATTATGTATCAGTTCATGACTGTTAATGTTTGTTCTATTTTCATGACTGTTCATGCTTGTTCTTGTTCTATTTATAGGACAGGGATAAATTGACTGTTAATGTTTGTTCTATTTATAGGGCAGGGATAAATTATGTATCAGTTCATGACTGTTAATGTTTGTTCTATTTATAGGGCAGGGATAAATTATGTATCAGTTCATGACTGTAAATGTTTGTTCTATTTATAGGGCAGGGATTAATTATGTATCAGTTTATGACTGTTAATGTTTGTTCTATTTATAGGGCAGGGATAAATTATGTATCAGTTCATGACTGTTTCTGGACGCATGCCTGTGATGTTGAAATTATGAACAAGGTATTTATTATGTTGAAGCAAAAGTGACTGTGTATCTTCTGAGGAGGCTGGATAGGCTTTGGACAACGAGCCTTAAGTCCTTTAAATTTGAAAATTTTATACATGTATAGAATATAACACAATGTCTTTTCAAATGTTAAAATATTAGAGTTGTTTTAATTCAGGAAGTAAATGTATATGTATTATGTAAACCCATGATTAAAAGTTGAAATGGTTTGATGAAGATTTAAAAAAATTTAGAATGAAACTTTTGAAAGACTTTGATGAAACTTTCACACATTAAGTCTCATAAAGGTAAAGAAACTGCCTATTGATTTTTGGTAGGATTTCATTAGTGAAATATTGGAGTTTTAAATTTATGAATGTAGGGAGTGGGCACAGTTTTTATCACAGCCTGTTAATATATTGTGTTCAATATCACAATTGGGTACTCTATAGTCCTTTTGAAAAAGTATTTTCCGGATGTGCGGACCTGAGAAATCTTTTAAATATGCACTACAGGTTTACGACTTCCTGGTAGGCCGTGTTATTGTAAATCTGTTGAAATTAACTACATTCGTCAACTCGTTAAAACATTTTAAAATCTTTCTGCCAAAGTCCTAAACTAATAAAACATACATTAACATATAAGATTTCACTCCAAACCGGTTAATTTGAATTGTGAAGGAGAAATTACACCAAAAACGGATAGGGATAACTTGATGTTTCCCTTAGCTCAACGTTGATCACATCATGTGGCCGACCCACAAAGGGAAACTACTCTTGCAAAAATGAAAATAAAAGAATCGGAATCAGAATTCCAGATGACTTTTTAAAAAGGACTATTGTAGGATTTGATTACAACTTCTGAAGCTCACCTATTTCTTGTTTAACGAAATCCTACATTATTGACTTTGACAATTTTTTTAGGTATGCTTTCAGTTTTATTGTTTATAATTGCTGTCGTGTTTACTCCACAGATTTGCCGTGAGCAGTTTGTGGCTCTACATAGTCAGCCAATTCTTGAGGATCTGTCTAAATTTATGTTAAAAAAGTTCGGTGATGTTCCTCAGTAAGTTTATCAGCTACAAACTATATTTTGATATGTATTACAGTAGTCCCCCTATTAAAGGCCACCTCCCATATAAGGCCACTCCCCTTATGTGACCACAATTCTTTAGTGTGTTTATCTATTTGTCTGATTTATTTATTGCTATATTTTAGTCTGTTTTTATATATTTATCTTATTTTCAAAAATTTTTAACAATTGATATAAATGAAAATAAAAAATATCTACAAATCAATAGGAACATGGCTTCATATAAATGAAGTGTTTTTATTTCAATAAGTGATCAGACAATATGTCTGCAGGCTTTATATAATTATGGTTGAAAAACTGTCAATAACTACCGTATTTTGCCGTGTATAGTGCGCAGTTTTTTACAATAATTTCCAGAATCTAACATAGGGGTGCATACAATACATCCCTGTATGAAATTTTCACACATTTTCATGAACATCGGCATCGGCAAAAGATCCCGGGCAAAAGATCGATGTTTGTCAGACTTTGGACACAAGAATCATCCATGATTGAATACAAGAATCATAACTTTAAACTTGATCTAATTTAAACTACAAAAAAGTACTTAACTTCAGTAATAGAAGCCACTTCCATAAATGTATGCAATTATTTTGTTTTTAGGACTAGAGATCAGCGACATGCAATCAAGAAATGCTTTGAAAATGTTCCTAAAACAGGTTAGTTATCACACAAAACTCTACACAAAAATTTTAAAATTCGGAGGAAAGAGGGGGTTCCAACCCCCAGAGTCCCCCCTGGATCCGCCACTGCATTGAAATGACGGTCTCATGGCTTTTAAATACTGAAAGTAATTGACTAGCTTGTAAAATATTTTATGTCTAAAGAGGGACTTGCCCCCTATCAATATTTTGTAAGAATCCATGTTAGGCCATACAGAATTAATTTCTTGTTCTTTGGATTTTGACTTTTTAAAAAAGGAGCGAGCGAGCGAAATTATTTTTATTAATTTTTTTTCTGAAAATCTGATTTTTAGGAGTGACTGATTTTTTTTTAGGCGAGCGACTTGTTTTAAAATTTTTAAAAAGTTTTTTTTCCGGTTTTTAATGTAAAAGTGAGGCGAGCGAGCGATTATTTTTATTTTTGAAGAAAATAAGTGAAATATTAAAAAACTTCTATTTAAAGTATAACAAAATAATGTTCTCAGTGGTTTATGGCTTTTCCAATTGAATAATATATTATTAAAGCAGGAAATAGTTGTATTTAGTGGGTTTTTTTCTCTGAAGAGTTGCTGTCTTGGCTTTCTATCAATAGCCACAGGCAGACCAAGAGAATGTCAATTACACCAAACAAGTATGACTATGTACCAAAATCTTGCTGGCAAGGCATAATTTTAAGATAAAATATTAAAAAGAAAAAAAACTTCCTATCTTTATTCACAAAAAAAAACATAAAACAACAATTGCAATTTGTAAATATTTATTAAAAAAATATTACAAATAATCCTTGGTCAATGGTGAATTGGATGTTCATAGGTGGGGTCATTAATATCCCATTATTGTCCTTGCACATAAGTTAGGGATTTTCCTTAATGTTTTCAATTTGAACCATGTTGTTTTAAAATTTACATGTATAACTGAGGTCATCCGAGGAAAAATACCACAGGAACTTGAATCTATCAATAAAAGGGGTCGACTATACATCGTATATGGCATTCTTTGAATGTTATGAATGTATTTAAATAAATCAATGTAAGAGTCTTCCATTTGACATGCAATTGCCGTATTTTGTAACAATACTTTTACTTTGTGGCAACAGATTTCATTGTTTTCATCGGAGTGTTTTGTTTGAGGGGAACGAAACGTAGTTTCAACCGTTTAAGTTTAACGTCTTTTATCCTGAATGTATCTCCAATATTGGAGCACTTAACTTAACTAACAAGCGATTAGACAAAACAGAGTCAAGTTTATAAGAGTACATGGTTGAAAATCGGCAATTTTTTTGGTTGTTTACTTTTGCAAAAGACAAATATTTTTCAAAGGCGGAGATAAAAAAAATTTTGAACACAACTTCCAGCTCCGGATGCGGGCGGAAGAAATTTATATTTTTTTTTAAGGAAACAATTTCACATGCTGGCGGTCCGACGAACAAGTAATTAATTCGGCGTGGCCTTACATACAAAAAAAAACTCAAACGAAACACAAGGGACATACTACTTTCACTACCCCCTTCACTTCAATTTGATTTTCCGCCAGATTTCACGGAGTGAAAAATCAAATTTATAAAACGGTGAATGTTGGGCAGTGGGCAGGTGGAAAGAAGATGGGGAGACAATTGTCGTAACAGTTTTCTTAGCAACTACTTATCACAGCCACTTGATATTTGGTATACAACATCAAGGTGGAACCCTAGCCTTTTTATTGTCATTTGTGCTTAAGCACCTTTAGACTTAAAAATCTGCTCCCCATTAACTCAAGGTAAAATAAAAAAAAAAGCCTAACTACCAACCCTATTATGCATACTTTTTTTTTGCCTAATACATGTATATGATGTTTAGCAATTTGATGTTCATAACTCATCTTCTTTCAGTTTACCAAATATTTTCAGAAAATCCAGGGTGTATGTCAGATTGGCAGTGGGCAATCATTTTCTTAACAGTTTTCTCAACAACTATTAATCTGTGATGATCACCTAGATATCTTATGTCTCATAATACGCAATTTTCGAGTTCATAGCTTTTCCAGAAAAATCCCTCAATTAGATAGAATTTATCACGTGAAGCTAACTGGTTTGCTGACCCATAAGCTTAGGCAAAAGCGTCCGTGGAATTACGAGAACAATAATATTTCTGTAAACGGTATATACTTCAATAAATTGGACAAGTTTTCTTACCTGTGTAGAAAAATTTCTAAAATCTCAGATTCCATCGTTAATAATAACAAAGCATATTTTTTTTTACCCTTTGCTCATTCATGCACCAGAAGTTGACATGCTTTAAAAAAATTCTATTAAAAGAATCACCCCCGGGAAAACTAACCATTCCGTCCAATCTCAGAAATGGCCTATTGTATTGTATTTTGTGTTACTACTGGACCATAGGATTGCGATGAAAGATTGAGGTAACCATGGTTACCATCAGGGTGAAAGTTTGGGAATTTTAATCTGGCAGCCCAGACCTCCTTTCTACCTAATTTTTGGACGGATTTCACAGAGTGAAAAATTCTGGTTATGAAATGGTGAATGTTGGGTGGGCGGTGGGTGGTGGGCGGCATGCAGGCAGGGAAAAAATTTTAGTAACAGTTTTTTCAGCAACTACTAATCACAGCCACTTGATATTTGGTATACAGCATCAAGTTGGGGTCCCATAACGTGGGATTCTAGGTATACCTAGGATTTTAGGTATGTTGCTCACCTACTTCCTGTTTAACGAAATCCGGCCATTTTTGACTTTGACAGATTTTCTAATATGTCTTGCTTTGTTTTTTTTTCGATGACATTTTAGATTGATCCTTCGAAAATTGGTAGTTTTGTTATTACTTTTATTCAACACCTCTACTTAGTATTTGGTATGCAGCATCAGCATGGCATCTCACTCCTTTCCACTCCTTGGGATTTGGTTTCAGGTCTGTTGATCACCTACTTCCTGTTGAATGAAGTCTGGCCATTTTTGACTTTGAAATTGTAGCTTGTTATAAGTGTTTATATTTTTCAGGCACTTTTGACCTCAACAATGTGCGAAAATCAACCTATTTCTTCAGCTGATTTATCATCGTGAAGAACTTGTCATGTCAGCATGGATACAAAAGGTCAAGAGAGAAACAGCAGAAAGGATTGTGTCACCTTTGTCTGGGTCTTTATTATGTCGCCTGCAACATGTTGCTGAAGCAACATATAGGGGTTACTTTGGCACCATCTTGTGTCCTAGTCCTGCGCATCACAAAAATTTCTTTCAGTTTCGGACAATTACATGCCACAGCTTCTTGATAATTGTCACAAAGCTTCATCCCATAGAATTAAAAGGTGTAAAGTGATTTTATGCCCGATCCTTAGCTACTTCCTGTTTATCGAATACCTAAGGTTTTATATAATGACCATATACATGTATATGCAAAATTCCTGTCACAATTTTAAGGCAACTACATATAACAGCCTTTTGATATTTCTCCTATAGTACTATTTGGTGTAAAGCGATTTTATGCCTGTTAATCACATACTTCCTGTTTACTGAATGTTTTAAGATGCAGGCAACATACGTCTTCCATGGAAGACTGACATTCTAGTGTTTATAGTGGAGAGAGAGAGAGATAATTGTGCCAAAAAGGTGAAACAATAATAGAGAAAACAAAAAAACCATGAACAATTTAGGAAAGTAAAATATCAGAGACTAAATTTAGTGCTGATTATATACATGTATATACCATTGTCTTTCTTAGTGTAATAGTGTTTGTGAAAATTTTTTCATATTAAATATAACTTTGTAATATATGTGCTATTGTAAACTTTCAACTGGTATGTAAATTTGCTCAATTATGCAAATTATATTTTGTAACATGTTTGATTTCAATATAAAATTGATTGAAGTGAAATTCTCTTTACTGTATTATTTGTCTGCAAATCAAAGGTGTAGGAGTAGGACATAGAATTTGTTCAGTTTGTTTATCTGTTTAAGGGGGTACAAAATACCTAAGGTTTGTTTATCTGTTACAGAACACCTAAAGGGAGATGAATCTTAAATATCACTTATAAAGCTTTATTTTCAAAATCTGAAAAAGTCAGATCTTCAGAAAAGGACCAAGTTCACTAACTATCAAATTTGGCCCTTAAATGGGAAAAATCCAAAACTTGGTTAATGTAAATTAAAATTGCTTGCATATTATCTTAAATTCATACGTTTTAACAATTTGAAGACATTATATTGCAAATATCACTGTATTTTAGGTAATACAAATGATCCATATAGCAGAATTTGATGAAAACTCACTGCCAAAATGCACGCATTTTTTCTTAGTTTTTGGCGGTTAAGAATTTAGCTATGAAGGGTGGTGCCACCTCAATATCATCCAAAAACTATTCCAAAAATGGTGAATTTTGGTGATTTCCTCAAATTGTCTAAATTCTTCTTTTTGTGACCCCATTATAAAGTCAACAGTGTTGAAATTATTAGAAAAAAGATATGGATATAAGAAATATAATTGTTTAAGACTACTTTTAGCCCTCAAAATGGTCAATTAAAGCAAATTTCAATTTTTACTCAATTTAGGGCCAAATTTGGTACTTAGTGAACCAAGACTCCATTTCTACTCTTGTTTAAACCATGATTAGAACAATACATCACAGCAAAAAAGGCACAGTTTTAAAACATTTATGGTATGTAGGCCATCAGTGTGATGGGATATTCAATTGCTTGGTTTCCACTGTCAATGAAACATATATGTTAATAGTCTGAGGCTGATGGTTTGATTTTGGGGTCATTATTACACCCAATGTAAACAAATATTTTATGTAAGGATATGGAATTAATGAGACATGAGACAACAACACATATGTTAACTCCAACTGCAATTAATTTTTATGAGCTGCATGGCCATTTCAGAATTTTATTTCTCATCAGCAGCACTAGAGCCAAAACATTAAAAACCCACAATGCAAAAAAAAAGTATTAAAAATGCATGAAGTTGCTTTTGACTGGTCCATCAGTCTGTGATCACAGTTTGCCGATGTAACTCCTATACAACTACTGAATGGAACTTTATGAAACTTTGTATGAAAGAAGTACACAATATGCAATTGTGCATTTTTCCAGGAATATTTAATCTGCAAAATTTTTAGGAAGTTATGGCACTTTGTACTTAAAATTTGCCAAAAATCTTAATTTTCCATCTTTTGCACACAACTCCTCTGAAACTACTGAACAGTATTTAAAGAAACTTGGTATGCAAGAAGTACCTCTTTTGTAGTTGTAAAAACCATCACAAATTATACTTATTTCCCAAGAACAATGTTGATTGTCCAAGTGGATGAGTGGGATTTGTGAGCTTGCTCAATAAAGTTCTTTCATTTCAGATGTGAAGTTCATAATGGTATGATGCTGTTGTTGTCGTCATTGTTGGTGTTGTCATTATCGTCTGCATTGTCTGCTTACTTGAGAGTTACCACACTAACCTTAGTTCTAATTATTTGATTGCTATAATGAAATTTAACAATGATGTTCCTTACCATAAAAGGATGGATGGGATTGATTTCGAAGTCCCCCTTTTTGTAATGGTCTCCGTCCATCCGTCATGTTTTTTGTGGGTGCAACTCCTCGGACACTACTGAGCGAATGTTTCTGAAACTTTACACACTGTTAGGGTACTATTAGTAGGCATTCATCCCATATTTGAAATTTTCAAAATTGCCGCCCTTTCCATGGAAACGGGGAAGAAAAGTCAAAATATAGGACATTCAATATCGCACAGGGTTCTGAAATTTTGTAGGCTGATAAAGCAAAAGGTACTCTATAATAATACAAAAAAGATTTTGAAGCAATATTTATGGTTTTCGAGTTAATAACGAATTTGTGATTTTTCAGTCCAAAAAATGGGACTTTGTCTAAGGTTTTTGTGGGTGCAACTCCTCAGATATTACTGAACGGATGTTGCTGAAACTTTACACACTTATTCCCTCTTTTCAGTTTACATAGGTTATCTCCCATAAGCAGGAGTTATCTAACTTTGCAGGAGGTGTAATTTCTTAGCCCCTCTGTTCTTTTCATGGAAAATCAAAGAAAAATCTAGAGAGATCTGAAAGAAATTAGGGATTTCCCTAAATTTCACAAGAACTTTACTATATAAAATCTTTTAAAGTTTACATTTTGATTGCAGATTATTTAATAAGTATTTTTGTAAAAGGAAATGTTTTAAAAAGTTGCATAACTATCTCAAAATGTTGGGAAATCCCTTTTCTTTCTGAACCCCTCAAATTTATCATAGGATTTCAACAATAAATCCAGAGAAAATAAATTTCATACCTGCTGTAAAGTTAGATAACTCATGCATATGGGAGATAACCTATGTTAACTGAAAAGAGGGAATAGGGTACTATTAGTAGGTGATCATCCCATATTTGAAATTTTCAAAATGGCCCCCGTTTCCATGGAAACGGGGAAGAAAGGTCAAAATATAGGACATTCAATATCTCCGTTGCCTAGGTGCATAGGGTTCTGAAATTTTGTAGGCTGATTGAGCAAAAGGTATTCTATAATAATACGGAAAAAAAAATTGAAGCAATATTTACAGTTTTCGAGTTACTTACGAATTTGTGGGACTTTGTCAAAAATTTTGGACTGAATGATTTCGTCTCCAAAACAACCAATTTCTATCCTTTCTCAGAGAATATATTGCTCGAATTTACATACCACTCAACTTTCATGCAGCGGCGGGGGACACATGGCTACGCGTAGCAATCTTGTTTGTTTTGAAGTAAGGGGCCAAGAATGCTTCTTTCTTGTTTGTTCCCACAGTAACTTTTGTTTTTATTAACCAAATACTTTGAAATTTTTCACTAATGTGTCATGCCGTAAAAAGATGCATGGGATTGAATTTTTCTTTAGTAGATTATTAAATTGTTGATATTTGGGTCATGTACACTTATTCAAAGTCTTCTGATGATCTTTTTTTAGTTAAGGTCAAGGTCAGAAAATTGGTTAGTGACAGCATTTAAAATTCTTAGTTGTTCAAATTTCATTCCTTATAAGAATTATAGTTGATAATACATCGGACAGATTTCTATATTAGTGTTAAAGTTTCTGGTATGACAAACTGAACGAAAAGGATTCATGAAGACTTATTAACTTAACTTGTAACTTGTCCATTGTGGTTTTTCTAAATTGCCGTTTAATTGTGGGCTGTGTCGCGTACACTTATTCCACATCTTTATTTTCTATTATTAACTTAAAGCAACATGTCCAAAATTTACTTTCCAAATCAAAACAACATCTTATATATAATTTTATTTTTGAAACAACATGAGGTATATAATTATGACAAAAAATATATATTACAAAGTGTCAATTTGAGGTAAGCTAAATATAATACATGTATTTGTGTGTCTAACTTGTACAATACATCTATCCTATAAAAAATAAATATTTTAATAAATTAAATACTAATATACTTAGTATTCGAAAAGAAGACAAAAATTGAGGTAACAAATATATTATGCATAAATGGAAGAAAATTGGTTATGATTTTTTGTTGAATTTAATGATGATCATTTTGGTCATGATGGTAAACCCTGGTAGTAGATACATGTAAATACCCGATGCATGTACAATGTATATGCTTTTTATACATGTACAATGTACATGTATACATGTATCATTGGTGGAGTATACAATAAATCATTAAATATTTGTAAAATTTAAATATACATTGTTAATTTATAGTCATACTAAAGCATGCTATAGTACATAAATTACAAATGATATATTTTGATAAAAAAATTGAGAAAAAACAATGAATATTAAACATGTTAAATGTAAATAATGTTACTGTGGTTTCATTATTATTTTAAGGTATCAATATTCATGGTTTTTCAAAGTGGCAGAGATCAACAAAATTTGATATCCTACAAAAAGAAATTTCACATGGATTTGTATGCTGCAGACTCCAGCACCACATATTTAAGAATCCGCAAACTGATCTATTTTCATTAAACCACAAAAATTGGAAATGAAACCATAGTACAATGTTTTAAATAAATTTCTGAATTTACAAATAATTTTGTTCATTATTTACAACATGTATATTCCTGATCACATGCATATACTTATTTTCTGAGCAAACTTTGTAGTGGTTATAGACATTAAGGGGGGATATTGCTCACTTACTGTAAATAACAAATTAAAGGTTGAAATAAAGGGGCCTCCTTACATATTCAAACAAAATAATTTTTCAAAAAGAGGTCCCCATGCATGCTTCCCCCCTCTAAATCCACAACTGAAAATATACACAACAGTTTTGCCTACATATTAACAGTACATATCTGTTTCACTAAGAAATATTTCTCTGACAGCAGCATCGTAGCATAAATGAAAACATAACAAAGATTGCCATCAGGGGAGCTAACAAAAAGCTGAGGAAAGTGGTTTTGTTACAGCCATACTGTCGTGGTTTACCATGGATGGTCAGGAGGTATTGATCGAACTGTTTGGCAGCCAGTCTGTCATGAGCGAAGGGATACGGTGCTCCAAGGCGGTGGGCGGCAGACAGTCCTGAGATCATTGCAATTTCGTGAGTATTTATAAGTGTGTACGCCCCACAAAACCAGGTGTGTTTCTTTCCCTGAAGGTACCTCATTAGAGGAACCGTAAAGGCAAAATGTGTCCAAGAGTGAGAGAATTGTCGCCACCATGTTTTCAAGAGGATTTTGTCAGAGTTAACCTCGTTAATGGTCCAGTATTTCTCTCGGAGATTATCATCTAGATAAATGGTTTGATAAATGTTTCTTTTGGAATCCTTCAGCTGTGGTTGATAATTTGAAAGGTTGAAAGACATCTCAATCTTGGAAGGGTCCCTTGGATCCGTGCATACAAAGTACTGGTCCTTATCTTTATCGACTTCGTAATGTTTGTTCATGTAGTCATCATCTTCATGGGTAAGAATGAGATCATTGTAGTATCGTACATTACCCAGGGCTTTCTTCTCAAAGAACGTAGGATTTTCTATGACTTTCAATGCCGTCTCTGCATCACATGCGAACAAAATCTCGTCAAATGTTTGAGATTTCCCATCTTCGTCAGATACAGTCACATGGTCACAGTAACGTTTGACCTTAGACACAGCTCGGTTTGGGCAGAAATTGACTCCGGTTTTTGACAAAATTGTTGTGTACATTTCTTCAAGTTTTGGAAATGCAAACATTTCTGGTGTCTGGCTTAACAAGAGTTCTGAATCATAATCAAACAGTCTTAAATCTTCATCTAGGAAAACCCTTGCCATCATTGCGGCCGAGACATACGGTGTTCTGTTTCCTGTGCCAAAGAAAAGTGCCGTTAAGGGGAAAACCATCTCATTAGCAAAGTCATCAGAGAACCCATTCCATTTTAGAACCTTATACATTGGTATGAAAATGTAAAAGAATTCAAAACGATTTATTTTCTTCAAGACATTTTCAAATCTTTTGATTTCATCTTTTAATTTTTCTGTTAACGGAGATTTAGCATAGTTGGTCCAATGTGTCTTTCCTTTCCCAAAGGAAATCATCATATGTACTTGAGAAGGCTTGAATCCATATTCATTCATCATAAGCAGTGTGTTTCTGTAGGATGGAGTACCACCTTGAACACCGTAGTTGACAAAGGTATTACCCTTGACATCACTAGAACAGGCCACGCCTCCAGGTACAGAACCCTTCTCCCAGACTTCCACTCGGAACTTCTCTGGATGCTTGGAAAGACTGTAGGCAGCTGCAGTTCCGGCAGCCCCCGCTCCTATGATCAACACGCTTTTCTTTTCCTTCATCTCATCCACGTCTGAAAAATATCATAATGAAAATGCAATTAAGTCTGTCTGTCAGTTACCTGCTAATGGAAAGTGTTTTTCTCTGGGTTACTCTAATTCCCTCAACCAAAAAAAACTTGGACACAAAATTTTCAAAACAATAAGGTGACAGGTGTGCTATAGCAAGCAGCAACTGGTTACTCTTCCGGACCTGAGTTCACTCTTTTTTCGACTTGAGTTCATGTTGCTAAATGCGATTTGGTTGTTATGTGTGTGTTTTTTGTTTGTTGTGTGGTTTGTTTTATTGAGATGATTGTTTTTGTCTACTGATTTTGTCTTTGTCTTTCAATATAATGATGTTTGATTTCCCCCTTTGGTACACCTTTAATTGCTTCTTTCTTCTTATCCCTTTTGTACATTGCTTCTTTCTTCTTACCCCAGACATACATGTAGGTTGATCATAGTCATTATTTGGGTTTCAAGTGTAGCATTTTTGGTTTTATTGTTCTATTCTCTTCAATAATCTTCATATTTATTATAGTTTTGGTATTTCTAGTCTTTGGGTAGATTGTTTTGACGAGTCTTAAAAAGATGAAACATGCATCAGGCGTAACAAAATTTATTGTCTGGAACTTTATTGTAATTTTTATTAGTTCCTTCTCCTGTGAGAAGCTTACTCAAATTTTAAAACAATTCATAGTGGAACAGCAACAGAAGATGCTCAATGTAAATAATTGTAAGATGTGATAGCTACGTATACAATGTACATGTAGCACTTGTGTGTGTGCCAACTTGATAAGAACAAAATGTGATCACCTACAATACATTGTACAAAACACGGTCTTTAAATGCAGACCATTACATTTTAGGATACTAAAGGGCCAGGGGCGTACATGTAGGTGGTACAGAATAAACATATGGACTGTTCAGAATAAGGAGTAGCAAGCTACATTTATGCTGAACTGGAAGAGAAAGATAGGATAAAAAGGATAGATGCAAGTACCATATTGCATTTTGGGTCCTTCTGAAGTGGTCTCTGGGCAAACACCCAATTGGCAGAGCTCTTATCTTCATCAGGACTTACTTACGAAAGGGATCGAAAAGTGGATCACTGAAATGCAAAGGCAAGACTTATTTAACTTTGGTAAGTACGCATCAACGATGTTTACACTTTACACAAGTCAAACAATTAACATAAGCTCTGAAGAGATTGGGACTGATGGCAAGATGTAACAACCGTTCGGCAAATATGAAGCCCTTTCATGGTCGCCGGACTTATGTGGGAGGAAAATTGGTGAAACCCACGGGCAAGGGTATGTCATGTAGGTGCCTAGAAACCTTGACACATGTGGGGCTCGAACCCACAGAGGTGTCAACTTGTGATTTAAAGTCCAGTGCCACTCAGCCACCGCGCTCCCGTAGTAAGTGACAGATGAACGCCCCCGTGAAAGCCCCTCTTGAAGGATACCAAGTCGCAGGTCTCAGCAGTAGATGCTGGTTCCAGATAGGTATGTATAATAGAAATTAATATTACAGAAAAATATGGATAAGAAAGTGAAAGTACATGTAGCAATTTATAGGTGCAAAAGTGCTTATTTCGTTTACCTTCTAAATTAACTTTAATTTCACCACTCATTTCTGACCGTTTCACAATATTCACATACCTATGAATTAAATGATGTTATATAGCTTTCAAGGGCGACTTGCCAACCATTTCAAAAGCTTCGGCTTATGTAAATTGTTATCCAGTGCATGCAAACGTGAGAACATCAACATTAACTGGTTTACATCGGTCAAATTGGTAAGGGGACCAGAAAATTATGTAAAATTAATTTGGCTAAAATTTTGTACATTGGACCCGATCATACAAAAAAAAGCAAGACAATAAACATGATAAATGAGATAAATGCATAATTTATACATTTTATCTAAATAAACTTAACTAAAATCTAAATATTTATTATGTACTTGATCATTTGAACTGTTTATACATTTTTAATAATATTTTGAACAATTTATATTTTCCTTGTTTTAGGCTGTTTCAAACATGGCAGCGTCCATAGAAACTTTAAAATTTTAAGGAAGAAATACTTTTACACAGATGTAGGCCTTATTTTCAGGTTTTGACAGTAAAACGAATAAAGAAGATTTACTTCCAGTAATCCTGTCAGACATTCATAGTCAAATAACCCTAGACTGGTCATAGAAATTAAGATGTCTTAGGAAGTTAGGTTTACTTGTTCAAGTTGTTGATCTACATGTAGTTTAAACTATTTTTTTTCTGGTTAGGAATAGAGGCTATTCAGACCATGTCCATTAGCGACATTGTTCTGTCATTTCTTCATCATTATAATATGAGGCAGGTAAAACCTGTTACGCTCCCGAGGTTTCAATTAATTTATTTTTTTTGGTTCGAAAATAAAAACGAACTAGCTTTTCTTGTGGGTTACGTGAGCGTTTAATGACGTCTAAAATTTTCAAAGATAAAAACGTTAAAAAGACGCCGAAAGTTCGGGAAAACAAGCGCGTGCTATACCGGACGTTGAAGGAAAATTCAGCTCATAGTACAACTAAAATATTGACATTTCTACCATTATCGCTCCCTTCGGGAGCGTATTACTGCTTTGAAGAAGAGTGGGGTATTCTGGTTTACCTCTATCCGTCTTTCCTTCCATCCTAATCCGTCCGCAACATAAATTTTGTAATAGTTTTCTCAGCAACTACATATCACAGTTACTTGAAGTTTGGTTTATGAGTTCAGTGTGAGGTCCTTGATTGTTAGTACCAAAATTGGGTCTGTCGGATATCTACTTCTTGTTATACAGATTAGTCAATTTTCAACATTACTAATCAATTGTTGAATATTTCTTAACATTTTTCTCAGCAAAGTTAGCTACATATCACAGTGACTTGAAATTTGGTATATCAGTTCATTGTGAGGCCCTTATTGTGAGTACCGAAATGTAGAAAGATACCATTAATTTGGGGATAAAAGGGTCATGTTTTTGTAACTGTAATTTATTTTAGTTTGCTTTTGAAAAAAAATTTAATTTCTTCTGAATGTTGATGGAGTCCCTCAACGGCTGCATATGTCAAAAAACTTTGTCAGTCCACCATGCAATTTGTGTCCAGAGCAGTTGACTATCCATATGGGCGTAAAATGACAGAGTTCGACATGTTGCGGTTGTATCATGCTGCGCTCGGCGAAGCTTTTTATAGTCATATTTTGTGAAATGTACAATATATAGACGATATTGAGATGTATACATATAGTTCCATGTTGTTGTATTCCTCACTAATAAATGATTGTTTCATTTATTTTCTTTATTTTACAGATGCCCTAGCTAACATATAAAATGTTATCTCCAGGAACCTATCTGAATCACGAGTGGTACAGATCTCCAGAAGGAAGAGAAATCATATCCAGTCTACTACATAGGAACTCGGCTAATAGAAAAACTTTTGGTAAATATTGGCTTACAAACCACTGAAAAAGAGGCCAGGTAAACTCTGAAATTGTATTAATTTATATTTTGTTGAGCCATTTAAACGGTGTAGCTACATTAAAGACTGCTTTCAATGTTTACAATTTCGAAAATTTCAATTTTAATTTTCAATTTTCAAAAATGAATGATATATCCAATCTCATTAAAATGAGATCTTAGTTTACTTGTCCACTATGGGAACATAGTGGACGAGTAAACTTAAGATCTTATTTTGATGAGATTTTGATTTATCAATCAATATTGAAGTTATTGGAACAGCTAGCAGCAACATTTAAGGCTGCTGGCTGTTTTCCATTGTGGATTTTTTAAATTGTCTTTTATATTGAAGGTTGTGTCGTGTACACTTATTCCACAGCTCATTATCTTCTAATCACTTCGTTTGTTTTGACTCTTTTCCATTTTATAATGATTTATTATTCTAGTTCCTTTGACATTGACATTTACTTAATTCTACAGGACTGTTAGAGAGACCAAACATTCCAATTCAGATGGAGGAAATCACTTACAAGATCTTCATGGCTGGTAAGAGTGGAGTAGGAAAATCCAGTACTGTGGCCAAACTGTCAGGCAACCCTTTACCACAGAGCCACAGCGAAACTCCAGGTAGTTCTGTGCTAATAAGATTTTTCGGAGGGTATAATATACAGGAATCACTGCAGTGATTTTGTTTGCCTATTTTTACCTCCTAAATTAGGCTGTTTCCCCTAGAGAAAGTTTCCCAAAATGTCCAAAAATTGGCTTAAATTTTTCCCAACTGTGGTTGAATATTTCCCAAAAGATGGTATTCCAAGCAGAAGATTGGTTAAAGATATGTTCCTATTTATTATTTATTTGGCAATGAAGTATTCAAATTATATTCTTCATACAGCTGGGATTTTACATCTTAAATCACTATGTTAAACACTTTTTGCATGGTACAACAGACACTATTTTAATTTCCCAATTTTCAGAAATTGTCGCATATTTTCCCAATGAAATGGGTAGGGGTAGTTTTGAAAAATGCCAACAATTCACTGCACTGAGTCCTTAAGTCTTTTCTATAAATCAGGCAGATACCTGATAAATAGGGTGGCACATCGATAACAAATACACAAAAAAATTTCAATAGAATTGGGTGAAACAACCCTAGTAAATTTTGTTTTTCAGTCAGTCTCGGGTTTAAGAGTTATTACCAGTCAAAGTTTGGTTACATAGTACAGAGAAAAGTACAGGTAAATTTTCCGCCATAATTTTTCCCAACCAGTCATTAAATACATGTATCTAGACACCAACTATGATTTCGAATGTAAAAACTCCATTGGGTTTGTTTTTATGATAAAATGAATGCATCTATACCCCAAAATCTAAAATTGGAAATTATCAATGTGACACCCCCTGCCTGATTCTTTTGTGGAATAATACTTAAATCAACACGTCTCATAGGTGTAACTCCTTATAAACCTGGATTTTGATGAAACTTTACATATAAGGAAGTATCGATGGTACATCTTAAATAAAGATAAACAGTCGAGATGTCATTCAGAGGAGATAATCAGACTAATGCTTTTCTTTGGAATATACATGTATGATAATGATTTTTCTTAGCATTCATATTTGATGCTCAAAGAACAAATATTTTATATAAGGATACGAAGTTAATGAACATGAGAACCTAATATTTATATACTTGAACTCTATTAATTTTTATATGCTGTATGGCCAAATATTTACATGAGGAATATTTTCTTGGATATGTAGTGAAAGCAAATATTAAAGCAATTAATTTTCCTTACATGAAAATTGCCATGTAAACAATATTGTGTCATGTAATTATTCTGTATTTTCTAGGTATTCAGACAACTACAGTATACTGGCCTGGGAAGATACAACAGTTCAACAAAATCATCATGTTTAATATTATTCTGTATTTTCTAGGTATTCAGACAACTACAGTATACTGGCCTGGAAAGATACAACAGTTCAACAAAATCATCATGTTTAATATTATTCTTTAATTTCTAGGTATTCAGACAACTACAGTATACTGGCCTGGGAAGATACAACAGTTCAATAAGATCATCATGTTTAATATTATTCTGTATTTTCTAGGTATTCAGACAACTACAGTATACTGGCCTGGGAAGATACAACAGTTCAACAAAATCATCATGTTTAATATTATTCTGTATTTTCTAGGGATTCAGACAACTACAGTATACTGGCCTGGAAAGATACAACAGTTCAACAAAATCATCATGTTTAATATTATTCTGTTATTTCTAGGTATTCAGACAACTACAGTGTACTGGCCTGGCAAGATACAACAGTTTAATAAGATCATCATGTTTGATATTATTCTGTATTTTCTAGGTATTCAGACAACTACAGTGTACTGGCCTGGAAAGATACAACAGTTCAACAAAATCATCATGTTTAATATTATTCTGTATTTTCTAGGTATTCAGACAACTACAGTGTACTGGCCTGGCAAGATACAACAGTTCAACAAAATCATCATGTTTAATATTATTCTGTATTTTCTAGGTATTCAGACAACTACAGTATACTGGCCTGGGAAGATACAACAGTTCAACAAAATCATCATGTTCAATATTATTCTGTATTTTCTAGGTATTCAGACAACTACAGTATACTGGCCTGGGAAGATACAACAGTTCAATAAAATCATCATGTTTAATATTATTCTGTATTTTCTAGGTATTCAGACAACTACAGTATACTGGCCTGGCAAGATACAACAGTTTAATAAAATCATCATGTTTAATATTATTCTGTATTTTCTAGGTATTCAGACAACTACAGTATACTGGCCTGGTAAGATACAACAGTTCAACAAAATCATCATGTTTAATATTATTCTGTATTTTCTAGGTATTCAGACAACTACAGTATACTGGCCTGGCAAGATACAACAGTTCAACAAAATCATCATGTTTAATATTATTCTGTATTTTCTAGGGATTCAGACAACTACAGTATACTGGCCAGGCAAGATACAACAGTTCAACAAAATCATCATGTTTAATATTATTCTGTAATTTCTAGGTATTCAGACAACTACAGTGTACTGGCCTGGGAAGATACAACAGTTCAACAAAATCATCATGTTTAATATTATTCTGTATTTTCTAGGTATTCAGACAACTACAGTATACTGGCCTGGCAAGATACAACAGTTCAACAAAATCATCATGTTTAATATTATTCTGTATTTTCTAGGTATTCAGACAACTACAGTATACTGGCCTGGGAAGATACAACAGTTCAACAAAATCATCATGTTTAATATTATTCTGTATTTTCTAGGTATTCAGACAACTACAGTATACTGGCCTGGCAAGATACAACAGTTCAACAAAATCATCATGTTTAATATTATTCTGTATTTTCTAGGTATTCAGACAACTACAGTATACTGGCCTGGTAAGATACAACAGTTCAACAAAATCATCATGTTTAATATTATTCTGTATTTTCTAGGTATTCAGACAACTACAGTATACTGGCCTGGGAAGATACAACAGTTCAATAAAATCATCATGTTTAATATTATTCTGTATTTTCTAGGTATTCAGACAACTACAGTATACTGGCCTGGCAAGATACAACAGTTCAACAAAATCATCATGTTTAATATTATTCTGTATTTTCTAGGGATTCAGACAACTACAGTATACTGGCCAGGCAAGATACAACAGTTCAACAAAATCATCATGTTTAATATTATTCTGTAATTTCTAGGGATTCAGACAACTACAGTATACTGGCCAGGCAAGATACAACAGTTCAACAAAATCATCATGTTTGATATTATTCTGTATCTTCTAGGGATTCAGACAACTACAGTATACTGGCCTGGCAAGATACAACAGTTCAACAAAATCATCATGTTTAATATTATTCTGTAATTTCTAGGTATTCAGACAACTACAGTATACTGGCCTGGGAAGATACAACAGTTTAACAAAATCATCATGTTTAATATTATTCTGTAATTTCTAGGTATTCAGACAACTACAGTATACTGGCCTGGGAAGATACAACAGTTCAACAAAATCATCATGTTTAATATTATTCTGTAATTTCTAGGTATTCAGACAACTACAGTATACTGGCATGGGAAGATACAACAGTTCAACAAAATCATCATGTTTAATATTATTCTGTATTTTCTAGGTATTCAGACAACTACAGTATAATGGCCTGGAAAGATACAACAGTTCTACAAAATCATCATGTTTAATATTATTCTGTATTTTCTAGGTATTCAGACAACTACAGTATACTGGCCTGGAAAGATACAACAGTTCAACAAAATCATCATGTTTAATATTATTCTGTATTTTCTAGGTATTCAGACAACTACAGTATACTGGCCTGGGAAGATACAACAGTTCAACAAAATCATCATGTTTAATATTATTCTGTATTTTCTAGGTATTCAGACAACTACAGTATACTGGCCTGGCAAGATACAACAGTTTAACAAAATCATCATGTTTAATATTATTCTGTATTTTCTAGGTATTCAGACAACTACAGTATACTTGCCTGGGAAGATACAACAGTTCAACAAAATCATCATGTTTAATATTATTCTGTATTTTATAGGTATTCAGACAACTACAGTATACTGGCCTGGGAAGATACAACAGTTCAATAAGATCATCATGTTTAATATTATTCTGTATTTTCTAGGTATTCAGACAACTACAGTGTACTGGCCTGGGAAGATACAACAGTTCAACAAAATCATCATGTTTAATATTATTCTGTATTATCTAGGTATTCAGACAACTACAGTATACTGGCCTGGCAAGATACAACAGTTCAACAAAATCATCATGTTTAATATTATTCTGTATTTTCTAGGGATTCAGACAACTACAGTATACTGGCCTGGAAAGATACAACAGTTCAACAAAATCATCATGTTTAATATTATTCTGTTATTTCTAGGTATTCAGACAACTACAGTGTACTGGCCTGGCAAGATACAACAGTTTAATAAGATCATCATGTTTGATATTATTCTGTATTTTCTAGGTATTCAGACAACTACAGTGTACTGGCCTGGAAAGATACAACAGTTCAACAAAATCATCATGTTTAATATTATTCTGTATTTTCTAGGTATTCAGACAACTACAGTGTACTGGCCTGGCAAGATACAACAGTTCAACAAAATCATCATGTTTAATATTATTCTGTATTTTCTAGGTATTCAGACAACTACAGTATACTGGCCTGGGAAGATACAACAGTTCAACAAAATCATCATGTTCAATATTATTCTGTATTTTCTAGGTATTCAGACAACTACAGTATACTGGCCTGGGAAGATACAACAGTTCAATAAAATCATCATGTTTAATATTATTCTGTATTTTCTAGGTATTCAGACAACTACAGTATACTGGCCTGGCAAGATACAACAGTTTAATAAAATCATCATGTTTAATATTATTCTGTATTTTCTAGGTATTCAGACAACTACAGTATACTGGCCTGGTAAGATACAACAGTTCAACAAAATCATCATGTTTAATATTATTCTGTATTTTCTAGGTATTCAGACAACTACAGTATACTGGCCTGGCAAGATACAACAGTTCAACAAAATCATCATGTTTAATATTATTCTGTATTTTCTAGGGATTCAGACAACTACAGTATACTGGCCAGGCAAGATACAACAGTTCAACAAAATCATCATGTTTAATATTATTCTGTAATTTCTAGGTATTCAGACAACTACAGTGTACTGGCCTGGGAAGATACAACAGTTCAACAAAATCATCATGTTTAATATTATTCTGTATTTTCTAGGTATTCAGACAACTACAGTATACTGGCCTGGCAAGATACAACAGTTCAACAAAATCATCATGTTTAATATTATTCTGTATTTTCTAGGTATTCAGACAACTACAGTATACTGGCCTGGGAAGATACAACAGTTCAACAAAATCATCATGTTTAATATTATTCTGTATTTTCTAGGTATTCAGACAACTACAGTATACTGGCCTGGCAAGATACAACAGTTCAACAAAATCATCATGTTTAATATTATTCTGTATTTTCTAGGTATTCAGACAACTACAGTATACTGGCCTGGTAAGATACAACAGTTCAACAAAATCATCATGTTTAATATTATTCTGTATTTTCTAGGTATTCAGACAACTACAGTATACTGGCCTGGGAAGATACAACAGTTCAATAAAATCATCATGTTTAATATTATTCTGTATTTTCTAGGTATTCAGACAACTACAGTATACTGGCCTGGCAAGATACAACAGTTCAACAAAATCATCATGTTTAATATTATTCTGTATTTTCTAGGGATTCAGACAACTACAGTATACTGGCCAGGCAAGATACAACAGTTCAACAAAATCATCATGTTTAATATTATTCTGTAATTTCTAGGGATTCAGACAACTACAGTATACTGGCCAGGCAAGATACAACAGTTCAACAAAATCATCATGTTTGATATTATTCTGTATCTTCTAGGGATTCAGACAACTACAGTATACTGGCCTGGCAAGATACAACAGTTCAACAAAATCATCATGTTTAATATTATTCTGTAATTTCTAGGTATTCAGACAACTACAGTATACTGGCCTGGGAAGATACAACAGTTTAACAAAATCATCATGTTTAATATTATTCTGTAATTTCTAGGTATTCAGACAACTACAGTATACTGGCCTGGGAAGATACAACAGTTCAACAAAATCATCATGTTTAATATTATTCTGTAATTTCTAGGTATTCAGACAACTACAGTATACTGGCATGGGAAGATACAACAGTTCAACAAAATCATCATGTTTAATATTATTCTGTATTTTCTAGGTATTCAGACAACTACAGTATAATGGCCTGGAAAGATACAACAGTTCTACAAAATCATCATGTTTAATATTATTCTGTATTTTCTAGGTATTCAGACAACTACAGTATACTGGCCTGGAAAGATACAACAGTTCAACAAAATCATCATGTTTAATATTATTCTGTATTTTCTAGGTATTCAGACAACTACAGTATACTGGCCTGGGAAGATACAACAGTTCAACAAAATCATCATGTTTAATATTATTCTGTATTTTCTAGGTATTCAGACAACTACAGTATACTGGCCTGGCAAGATACAACAGTTTAACAAAATCATCATGTTTAATATTATTCTGTATTTTCTAGGTATTCAGACAACTACAGTATACTTGCCTGGGAAGATACAACAGTTCAACAAAATCATCATGTTTAATATTATTCTGTATTTTATAGGTATTCAGACAACTACAGTATACTGGCCTGGGAAGATACAACAGTTCAATAAGATCATCATGTTTAATATTATTCTGTATTTTCTAGGTATTCAGACAACTACAGTGTACTGGCCTGGGAAGATACAACAGTTCAACAAAATCATCATGTTTAATATTATTCTGTATTATCTAGGTATTCAGACAACTACAGTATACTGGCCTGGCAAGATACAACAGTTCAATAAAATCATCATGTTTAATATTATTCTGTATTTTCTAGGTATTCAGACAACTACAGTATACTGGCCTGGAAAGATACAACAGTTCAATAAGATCATCATGTTTAATATTATTCTGTAATTTCTAGGGATTCAGACAACTACAGTGTACTGGCCTGGGAAGATACAACAGTTCAACAAGATCATCATGTTTAATATTATTCTGTATTTTCTAGGTATTCAGACAACTACAGTATACTGGCCTGGCAAGATACAACAGTTCAACAAAATCATCATGTTTAATATTATTCTGTAATTTCTAGGTATTCAGACAACTACAGTATACTGGCCTGGGAAGATACAACAGTTCAACAAAATCATCATGTTTAATATTATTCTGTATTTTCTAGGTATTCAGACAACTACAGTATACTGGCCTGGAAAGATACAACAGTTCAATAAGATCATCATGTTTAATATTATTCTGTATTATCTAGGTATTCAGACAACTACAGTATACTGGCCAGGCAAGATACAACAGTTCAATAAAATCATCATGTTTAATATTATTCTGTATTTTCTAGGTATTCAGACAACTACAGTATACTGGCCTGGAAAGATACAACAGTTCAACAAAATCATCATGTTTAATATTATTCTGTAATTTCTAGGGATTCAGACAACTACAGTATACTGGCCTGGAAAGATACAACAGTTCAACAAAATCATCATGTTTAATATTATTCTGTAATTTCTAGGTATTCAGACAACTACAGTATACTGGCCTGGAAAGATACAACAGTTCAACAAAATCATCATGTTTAATATTATTCTGTAATTTCTAGGGATTCAGACAACTACAGTATACTGGCCTGGAAAGATACAACAGTTCAACAAAATCATCATGTTTAATATTATTCTGTAATTTCTAGGGATTCAGACAACTACAGTATACTGGCCTGGAAAGATACAACAGTTCAACAAAATCATCATGTTTAATATTATTCTGTATTATCTAGGTATTCAGACAACTACAGTATACTGGCCAGGCAAGATACAACAGTTCAATAAAATCATCATGTTTAATATTATTCTGTATTTTCTAGGTATTCAGACAACTACAGTATACTGGCCTGGAAAGATACAACAGTTCAACAAAATCATCATGTTTAATATTATTCTGTAATTTCTAGGGATTCAGACAACTACAGTATACTGGCCTGGAAAGATACAACAGTTCAACAAAATCATCATGTTTAATATTATTCTGTAATTTCTAGGTATTCAGACAACTACAGTATACTGGCCTGGAAAGATACAACAGTTCAACAAAATCATCATGTTTAATATTATTCTGTAATTTCTAGGGATTCAGACAACTACAGTATACTGGCCTGGAAAGATACAACAGTTCAACAAAATCATCATGTTTAATATTATTCTGTAATTTCTAGGGATTCAGACAACTACAGTATACTGGCCTGGAAAGATACAACAGTTCAACAAAATCATCATGTTTAATATTATTCTGTAATTTCTAGGTATTCAGACAACTACAGTATACTGGCCTGGAAAGATACAACAGTTCAATAAAATCATCATGTTTAATATTATTCTGTATTTTCTAGGTATTCAGACAACTACAGTATACTGGCCTGGCAAGATACAACAGTTCAACAAAATCATCATGTTTAATATTATTCTGTAATTTCTAGGTATTCAGACAACTACAGTATACTGGCCTGGAAAGATACAACAGTTCAATAAAATCATCATGTTTAATATTATTCTGTATTTTCTAGGTATTCAGACAACTACAGTATACTGGCCTGGCAAGATACAACAGTTTAACAAAATCATCATGTTTAATATTATTCTGTATTTTCTAGGTATTCAGACAACTACAGTATACTGGCCTGGGAAGATACAACAGTTCAACAAAATCATCATGTTTAATATTATTCTGTATTTTCTAGGTATTCAGACAACTACAGTGTATTGGCCTGGAAAGATACAACAGTTCAACAAAATCATCATGTTTAATATTATTCTGTTATTTCTAGGTATTCAGACAACTACAGTATACTGGCCTGGGAAGATACAACAGTTCAACAAAATCATCATGTTTAATATTATTCTGTAATTTCTAGGTATTCAAACAACTACAGTGTACTGGCCTGGCAAGATACAACAGTTCAACAAAATCATCATGTTTAATATTATTCTGTATTTTCTAGGTATTCAGACAACTACAGTGTATTGGCCTGGAAAGATACAACAGTTCAACAAAATCATCATGTTTAATATTATTCTGTTATTTCTAGGTATTCAGACAACTACAGTATACTGGCCTGGGAAGATACGACAGTTCAACAAAATCATCATGTTTAATATTATTCTGTATTTTCTAGGTATTCAGACAACTACAGTGTACTGGCCTGGCAAGATACAACAGTTCAACAAAATCATCATGTTTAATATTATTCTGTATTTTCTAGGTATTCAGACAACTACAGTATACTGGCCTGGGAAGATACAACAGTTCAATAAGATCATCATGTTTAATATTATTCTGTAATTTCTAGGTATTCAGACAACTACAGTATACTGGCCTGGCAAGATACAACAGTTCAACAAAATCATCATGTTTAATATTATTCTGTATTTTCTAGGTATTCAGACAACTACAGTATACTGGCCTGGGAAGATACAACAGTTCAATAAGATCATCATGTTTAATATTATTCTGTAATTTCTAGGTATTCAGACAACTACAGTATACTGGCCTGGGAAGATACAACAGTTCAACAAAATCATCATGTTTAATATTATTCTGTAATTTCTAGGTATTCAGACAACTACAGTGTACTGGCCTGGGAAGATACAACAGTTCAACAAAATCATCTATTCAATATTATTCTGTATTTTCTAGGTATTCAGACAACTACAGTATACTGGCCTGGGAAGATACAACAGTTCAACAAAATCATCTATTCAATATTATTCTGTATTTTCTAGGTATTCAGACAACTACAGTATACTGGCCTGGGAAGATACAACAGTTCAATAAAATCATCATGTTTAATATTATTCTGTATTTTCTAGGTATTCAGACAACTACAGTGTACTGGCCAGGCAAGATACAACAGTTCAACAAAATCATCATGTTTAATATTATTCTGTAATTTCTAGGTATTCAGACAACTACAGTATACTGGCCTGGGAAGATACAACAGTTCAACAAAATCATCATGTTTAATATTATTCTGTAATTTCTAGGTATTCAGACAACTACAGTATACTGGCCTGGGAAGATACAACAGTTTAATAAGATCATCATGTTTAAGCTACAATTTTGGGATGCTGGAGAAGGAGCGCTGAAGAAGTTTGATCATGTTCAACCTGTAGGTTCTCATTGTAAACTGAAGAGTATTCCGAAAGATATTAAATTTCAAGGTGTTGAGATTGATGGCTCTTTCATTTACTTTACCTTTGCACAATACATGTTTGTATAAGATTGATTTTCAAAAAAATCTTCGATCAAGCCAATCATTGTTTTGTTATTTTGTTTAAATTTTTCTTGAAAGAGGCATGGTGATTTTTGTATTGCTATCAAGCTAATATAAAATTTTGTACAAAACATACATTATACTACACTATTGTCCATCCACCAAATTTTAACTGAAGGGCCTCCAATCCACTGCATTCATTTCAAAAATTGTATTTTGAGACTTATTTCTGATATATATAGGAATTTCAAATCATGTATTTGAATCATGTAAAACAAGACAATGTTGTACAGAGAGAGATTAAATAATAAATATGCATTTAAAAAAAAATGAAAATGCACATAGTCGGGGTTCTTTACCATTACATTCGTTCTTGTTGTGTATTTTAGAATAAATTCAAACGAATTTCCATTTCAGGGGTGATAACTCATCTTTTTCTTAGTAATTTACAAGAAATTTAGAAAGATTTGTTCCATCAGCATTGTTAAGCCATTATTTATGCATTACATTATTTGAACCCTTTTCATATAATTCAAATGATCATATATTATCCATATGAATTTAATAAAGGTGCATTAAAAGATTCTCAACTTTTTCAGGCACAAAAATTACTAAATGAATAAACAGCCTCAAAACATCCCAACAAGCTGGATTTTTTAAATTGCCATTTGTTTATTCACTATACAAATGAATTCCAATGTTTATATTGTTAACAAAGGTACATGTATCTAATTTTGTGCTTTTTTTTTTAAGGCATGTTTAGACAAAGTTGACTGTACCATGTATTTGTTTTCCTTCATCGATAAGAGTAGCTTTGATGAGATACCACAGAATATGGGAAAGTTTGGAGGACCTAAGGACACATCGTGTAAAATCATCATGGGAACAAAGTATCCTTAGAATATATTCATCTTTATCAATGATCTGTAAAGCAAATATAGAAAAATGTCTTAGATTTTCTTTGCCTCCTGTCCCAATTTTTTCAGACGCCTGAGAAAGTTTATTTTATTTATTGGCAAATTATATTCATTTTTTGATTTCCTTTAAATTGGCAGAAAACTTTTAACAAAATAGACGAAGTTTTAAAAATCTATTTCCTTAATAATGTATCTATGATAGTATGGATAAGTAATACACCGTTCTGTATTCTTTAGTAATGATTTTCATATTTTTATGTATTTTTTTGTTACATAATAATGATTGTTACTTTTTCTGTATTTTTGAATGTCTTTATATTTTGGCCATTATTAATTCTTTATATTTTGGCCATTATTTATTGTTAATATTTTGGCCATTATTTTCTACCTTTTAAATCCCATCGATTCTTTCACCATTCTAGTTTGATTTGTCTAAATGCCTCTGATGAGCCTTCAAAAGATAAAATGTGTATCATTTGCAGTTTAATTTTTGTTGCCTTGAACTTGGTCACACTGTATTTCATGATACATCAAAAACCAATCTGTTCTCATTTAAATAACAAAATAAAATAATACATCAACACCCGTTGTATATTATCCAGTGGGTTCTGATGTATTACCTGATGTGATACCCAAAGTCTGGGACCCTGAAGGAAAAAACGTCATATGGAGATGTGCATGAGAAATGTTCATTACTATTGGATATCATTCAGGGGAGATAAATGGACTTTAGTTTTTTCCTGTCAATATAGTGTCCAATATGAAGCTGGGAGGTCCCTTCATGAGCTTGCTCATAGTATTCTTTGTTTTATTTTCTTATTTAAATGAGAAATGACCGTATCTGTTGAGTTAATGTTTCAGATATAATATGGTGGGTTGGTATAAGAACAGATCATATATATCTGTCATTCTGTCAGGTTTTGATGTATCAGGTTATTATAATGTTAGTTGTATACTTTTGTTTCTATTAATCCTTAACCAATACCAGATTTGATCAACATGCTCACACAGAAATTACTCAGAGAGATATTCGAGAGTTTGAACAGAATTGGAAAATACCAATATTAAAAATCAGAAATATCCCCGACACCGAGGGGAAGACAGACTTTAATGATGTAGCATTAATTCTAAACATTATATGTGAACATTTGTGGCATAGAGATATTGTTATGTCGAACAGAAGTGAAGAGGGAAAGATATCATACTGTTAACCTAGTAGTAATGTAGTGTAAACTGTGAAATTTTTGTGCCATCTCTTTTCACTGTAGGATGACTGAATTTTAGTATGCAGTTTTAAATAAGCGCTGTTCAGCATAGATATAAATCCAATTTTGAGACTGAGAATATTAACTTGAATGCTTCACACCTTTAAGGTGCTGTGGGAAAATGAATACCAGAATTTTGCCTGAAATTCGCCAAATGAGCAGGAAAAAAAGTAATTTGTCAAGACTTTGATCATGTTGATTGGTTTTTCTTCAATATGTACAGGTACAGATCTAAAGAAAAATGAAATTAAAAGATTGGACTGAGAACTTTGTTTTGCTTAGTGACAGTTTAATTCAGGGTTAGGTTAAAACACATGCTTTCACAAATGATGTAGACTATGACGGGTTACATACTATTTTGTATTTTTGTAAAACAAATACAGAAGTCTGTCCGTTAACTTGGATTTATGTGAATAAAAGATCTTTTTAGAATATTAATTTGAAACAATTTGTACATTTTTTTAATTTATAAATTTTACTTGTTCATTGAGTTGGAAAGCAGGCTTTTGATTTCACTAGATGTAGAAGATACAGTTATTTAAAAAACAAATTTATAAACTTATTTCTACATGTAAACAATGTAATAAGTTTAAAATAAATGAATACTCATATCCATTCATCTTGCATGTATATTATAGGAACAATATTTTCGCAAAGGAACTTTGTTGTTTGTCTCACTGTAGCGGTATATTCTTAGAGATTATTTTCCAACAGCAGCTTACCGGTAATAATTTTTTGGTAAGATTTTTGTGGAAAATGAATTTCTTGAAAAGTAAAATACATATGAAGGCATCAGATGTTTGATACACAGACACTTTTGGCTATATGGTCTAGGCCAATGTCACCATAGGCAGTGACCCATAAAACCAATTTTCATTCCATGCTTTAATAAAGACTCATTGAACTTTTTTGTGTATAAATTTCCTTTGTAAGACTTGTGGATATTGATATACAAGAAAAGAAAAGTTTACCTATGCAATGCATTTGACATTTAATTGGTTTAAAGGCACTCACACTTTGGACTATGGTCTATGCGACTGCATATGACCTTGAAGTACCTTATCTTCATGCTTCTATATGAACTTCTAGTTTTTTTTACAAGGTGAAATCGTCTATGCAAGATGTTTGTGGAAAATGAATCACTTGAAAAATAAAATATTTAGGCATCTGTACTGTGATGATTATAGTTATTTTCAGTCTACACAACTGTCAACCTTCCATATGACCTTGACTCAATTTTCATGCTTCAAAGACTGTAAACTTTGGTGATTGTTTTGAAGTATTAACTCTTTAGCTCACCTGGACCAAAGATCCATGTGAGCTATTGCCATCACTTGGCGTCAGTCTTCATCTTTAATGTGGGGCCCTAATGAAACTTGGTATGCAGAGTCCTTTACAATATTGGGTCTGCATCCTGACCACTTGGATGATTGGGTTAGTCATTTTAACTTGGATTACAAGGTCATGTAAGAACCTCACTGGCTGTAACTTGAACTGTATATAACCAAAAAGAACTAAAGTCTAATCATCTCCCCTCAATAATTTCTAAGAGCAATGAAATTCTTGAGGGACATCTCCATTATCAAATTCCATCAAACAGTTTTCAAGGAGTTGTGCTTAAAATTTATCAAACTCATCTCTTTATTAAAAAAGTCCAATTATCACCCTTAAATAAAGCAATAACAAAATTACTGAACTTGGAGGATCAATCTGATGTCCAAGAGATAAGACAAAACATGGAAGACACACTGGTTATAGTTATAAATCGCAAAGGTCCTGACTTGGTACAGGTATTTCAAATGAAATGGTGGTTAACTGATTTTAACAGCAATGAAAATTCTTCATGCACAGCTCCATATTACTTTCTTCATGTAAATTTTCATAAAGATTCATCGACTAACGAAAATTTGGACGGACATGCCTTGGGTAGTTCATATATTTACCCCAAACATTGTTAGTGACTAGGTAATAAGGATAAATCAGCAGCGGCCTTGTCTACAAAATCAATTATTCGACAATTTTCAAAAAATAATCTGACATTAAGAGCATCAATCAACATACAATGTTTATTACAATGAAAAATCCCTTTATTCAAATTCTAAACAATTTTAATTTAATACTCAGTAACAGAAAATTGATAACTGATTTCCTCTAAATTCTCTTTAACAAACAAGTAATTTAATCTTAAAAAAACAAACAACCAATCAATTATGGATTTTTACAACAAAAATAGCAAAATAACAATGAAAGAACAAATAATAAGTCTTAAGCATAATTAAATTCATTCATTAGCACCAAAATGTGATCATTTATAAAACATCTACTTATGACATCAATCCTACTTAAAATCTTTTTTTAAGTTATGACATTCTTCTCTGTGCTAACAATAATAAAATGTTTATAAAGTATATGTTTAATTATTTTTTTTGGTCCTGTCTTTAGAAACAACATTATTTCTGTTTCATCTGGTAAACATGGTGTTATCTTAAATAATTTCTTAGTCCATATTTTATAGTTACCAATAGACTGGTTTTTTTTTTGCTTACTGATAACTTTACTGTTTTTTGTTGTCGTTTTTTTTTTTCATGCAAAAAGCGAAATTGACAACAACATCATTTTTCACTCCTTTCCTGAGCTTTAAATTTGACAACTTTTTCTTAAAGAAGGTCTATGTTGTCTGCTCAAATCACTGTCTTCCTAAAGGTCATAAGGTCAATCTGATTCATAGATCACATGACATCATAATTGAATGACAGCTCTAGGTCACATGACCTACTTTGATGGATAGATCACATGATAGAGAAATCCATTACTGTACCAGGGCATGTCATTTTCCTGTGCTAGTTTTCGGACAGGTTTCCTGAATGGGTTTATGATAGGATCCGAGGCAGTGCCGAGGTTTAATACTTCTATTGCTATCTTGGCACACTCACAGCTGTATTGGCAGTAGTCTGTGAAGTAGGCTGGTGTTCCGTTTGTCTGTAAACAAGAAATTTACAATCTATTATTTTTTACCCATTCCATATTTATGATATATACAGGTATATTGCACAGTGACATCATTTTCGGAATTTCAATACTATTTTACACAGTACGATGCCAAAATGTTATGCAGTAAAACAACCATGTAACTTCTATTTGATGAGATGATAAAGTGTACAGCTCCTCTCGCTATAAAACTCCCACAATTATTAATAAATGTTATCACAAAACTACCAAACTGGGTCATATGTCTAAGAGAAAGACAAAACAAGGCAAAGGCATGAAGATTTTTAAGGTCGCAATGGTTTTAACTTGTTAAAGGCATTTCAAAAGAAACGGTGCATGAAACAAAGTTTTATATCCACATATCTCCCTAGCTTTATGTGATCTACATTTATTTCATTTTCTTATTCAATTATAAACAATAATTAATATACATGTATTTATCAAAATTTGACACTTTTACTAATTTCAATAAATATTTTTCAGTGTCACCTTTTTGTTAATATCATATTGAGTTTATAATTATCAAAACATACCCTCAGAGCCAGAAGTGTTGGGCACCATAACTGATAAGCTCCTAACCCAGCATTCAGTCCTGAAGTAGTAAAATTATAAAATAAATTGCTGATTAATCATTTAATAATTCATTTACAATGCAATTTGCCAATAAAATTAACCGCCTGCTTTAAAAGCACCTCTCTATTTTGTGTAGTTTTAAAATTTCTGAGACCTTTGTCAGATTTAGAGAATCATATATTTTATTTCTTTAACTAAAAGGGTTTATTCTAGACTTTGAAACCTCAATTTATTGGTTTTAACACTTAGCAATACTAATGTTTTAATTGAAATTCTTATTCTTTTTTTTATTTGAAATCTTTTCCAGGCCTTTTAACTTATAAATAAATTCAATATTTTTTTTAAAGTTTCTTGGATGTGGAGTGACCATTTCACCTGTGTAAATGTCACAATTCATTTTCAAAACTAAAGTAACTAATATTTTTGCAACCTACCTACGACAAAGTTAGGTTTACGTTCAGACTCTGATTTTTTATGATAAGGCCCATGTATCACTTTGATCTTGACATTTTTATGCTGGTAGATCTTCTGATTTATGGATTTTGAGATTCTTACTCCATACATGTTGATGTCTAATGTTAAGTCTGGACATAAATAACCCAATTCCTGAAAAATTAGAAAACATTGCCTTAAATTCTGGCTGAGACATGCAAGATGCAAAATATGTTCTTCTTTTACCGATTGGAAGAGATGATTAGAAAGGATTTATAGGATAATGAATTGGGTCGAGTGAATAACCAAAATATGATCACGAGTCAGTGAATGCACACAGATTTAACGAGTGCACGGAACTTGTTCAGCACACAAGTTAAATCTTAGTGTGTTTCCGCATGAGTGATCATATTTTGGTTATTCATGAGTCCTAATTGACTATCGTATTTATAACATAGATGAAATGCCGCTATTTTATCGGTTTTTAATAAATCGATTTGAATGGCGTATGAATTTAGACCGCAGGAGTCATGCCGACAACGCAAAACAATTCACAACGTCATAATTGAGTTTGACCAAAAAGGACGCAAGAGTAAAAATATTTTGGTTATTTCACACTGTGAATTTACCAGTTTTTATTTCACTGGGAAAAATCGGTATTTCATATGCATCTATGTAATAAGTGATTTTATTTCCAATCATATTCAGCCTTAGAGCTCACTTTTATCAGTAGGCCAGGTAATCAAATTTTGTGGCGATTCTATTTTTTTTTTATATATTATATTCTAATCTTGAAAAAAATGTCATATTGTATACCTACTTTAAAGAGATATGCTTTGTTAGTTCAAAATAAATAGTTTTGTTATGATTTATGCACACATTGAATAGCTAAAATTTAGTTTCAATATAATGCTTTAAATCTCAAAATAAAACAGTTGAAATCAAAGAATCTTAGTTAAGCATGCTCACAAACCAAAGACATTCAGCTATTAGACCATCAATATTATACTTGGGGATTTTGGATTTGTAGATAAAAATATTCCTGGTAATATGCACAGCTACATATGGGTTTTTTCCTGCATACCAAGATTTGTTAAATTCAGTGCAGTAGATTCAAAACCATAGCAACCACAAGATAATAAATCAGGATATTTAAGCATTTTTTTAAGTTAAAAGGGCCATAACTCTAATAAAATTTTAAATAAAAAAAATAATCCTGGAAATATACAGAACAACATATGTTGTATAAGTTTTGTTAAATTCAAAGTTGATTGAATTAATTAATGCTCGAGCCCGCAAACTGGGACAGACATTGTTTACCTGGGATAAAATTAATATGACTTTAGTTGGCCAGAAAACAGCGACATCATTTTCACTTCTCCAACAATCAAATCTTTAGTGTACATGTAATGTCATGTGACTTTCTTGATCTTCTAAACCAATCCATATTTTAAGTTGAATGTCATATGACTTTCAACTTGTTCTCCTACACCAATAAAAATCTTCAGCTCAATGTCAGGTGACTCACCTTGAACAATGACATCATTTCCACTTCAACTTCTACACCAATCAGATCAATGTTTAGTGTGTGACCATCAATACTATCCCACCATTCAGGATCTAAAAAGATAAAACAAATTATTTCATACTTGAATTCTTTCATAGTTTCTTTTATTGTTAATGTAATTATACCCCCACACGAAAGAGAGGGGGCTATATTGCAATCACCTTGTCCGTCCGTCTGTCCGTCCGTCCGTCCGTCTGTCCGTCCGGTTCAATTTCTCTGCTTCTACTGGATGGATTGGTTTCAAATTTGGTACACAGCTTCAGCATGATGAGTTATACTATGCCTACCCTTTCCAGGTCAGTCCATCATCTACTTCCTGTTTTCCAAGCCGACTTAGACTTTTTTAGGGGAAAAAAAAATTAAATGTGAAATTTTTCGTAACACATGTAACAGATTTCTCGGCTTCTACTGGATAAATTGGTTTCAAATTTGGTACACAGCTTCAGCATGATGAGTTATACCGTGCCTCCCCTTTCCAGGTCAGTCCATCATCTACTTCCTGTTTTTCGAGCCGACTTAGACTTTTTAGGGTAAAAAATAATTTGAAAAGTGAAATTTTTCGTAACAGATTTCATGGCTTCTACAGGATGGATTGGTTTCAAATTTGGTACACAGCTTCAGCATGATTAGTTTTACCGTGCCTCCCCTTTCCAGGTCAGTCCATCATCTACTTCCTATTTTCTGAGCTGACTTAGACTTTTTATGGGTCAAAAATAGACAATTTTTCGTAACAGATTTCTCAGCTTCTAGGGAAGGGATTGATTTCAAATTTGTTATACAGCTTAAGCATGATGAGTTGTATCGTGCCTCCCCTTTCCAGGTCAGTTGGTCATCTACTTCCTGTTTTCTGAATGGCCGAGTGGGGGTATGCTTAGCACGACTTAGTGCAACCCCTTGTTTTATTTGTAGGTATCAATTTGAATGAATTAAATGAGAAAAGACAAGTTTTCAATTCTGACATGACTTTTGAATTCTCTACTTCTTATTGTTGAGATAACATAATTTGAAATGTAATGGATAGTCAATGGCCAGTGTAGTAGCATTACTAATGGAGTGTCTCTGTTTTCCAGCCTCTTTTCTTATAGCAAAAGTTCTCGGCATGAAATAGTTTTTAATTAATTATATAAAATCCTCAAAGCGCTTCCCCTGTAACCTGTCATACAAACCATGCAAGACGGTTGGAATGCAGAGTGAATGATGAAAATATGTGTATGATATTTATAATTTTGTCACCAAAATAACTGTGCATCATTCTATCTCTTGATGCATGTACTTTATACATGTACATGTATTTGTATTTTATTTTGTATTTCTAAGGAGAAGACTTCATAACTTGGAAAAACTTATGTCTGATCCATTTTGTACTTTTTTGAGCTAATTAATTTATTATAAACTAAAAAAGTGGGGGTCCCCCATTTTCCCCCTAAAATGCACTTACTGTCGTTAGGATAACAGAATTTTATAATGTGATAGATAGTCATTGGCCAGTGTAGCAGAATAGCTATAGGAGAGTCTGTCCGGAATCCTCTGTACTTGTAATAACTATCCCAGTCATGTAGTAGTGGAGGAACCCCTTCAGGAGCCTCATCTAGAATGGTGGACTCTACTGGTAAAACTACCTGGTCATCTGCCTCGGGTAATTCTCCTAAAACAAGTTAAAAGATTTTAATGTAAGTACAATCTTTAGGTCTAGTTGTCCATTGTAAGAATTAATTTTGTCACAGGATGATGTTTTCTATGAAAATGATAAATCTAAGTGTTTACTGTCAATGACTGTATAAGGTTTTTTTTTCCCCCCTGTGGAAAAGTTTGCGGTTTTGCTAAAAAGACTTTATTATGTTTTATTTAAGTGTAATGTAATTTTACAGTTCAATATCAATATTGCTACTTTCGATATGATCATGAAAGATGTCAAAATTTCACTAGTATGGCGGTCTTCCATAGGACAGAAATTTTTGTGACACGGCAGGATGACAAGGACAGATAGTGTCAAAGTGACTCCTATGTATAGCTTGCAGGCAACATAATGACTGGCCTCACCATATGGTACTTTACAATAGCACTCCATTTTCTCTCCGTGTAGGCGGCATTCCCTTCTCCAAAGACCTTGGTCAAGAACGCCCTGGTTCTCCAGGAAAACTTTATAAGCTTCCATGTCAAAATCATCTGAGGTGGTTTCTACAAAAACAAATAAAGATAAAAGTTTCAGTATTTATAACACAGAGATTTATCACCAGGTTTTTATAATGACTGTGTGGTACCATGTTTATTGTTATCAACCTACCCTTAGCATATGTGAATGGGAACTGTTTAAGACTCTCTGTTTGAGACATATATTTCTCTAATTTTCATCCGATTTAACTACTTCCCAGCCAGTTGTGAAAAAATATTTCTTCTCTCTAGAGAATTTTTAAGTTCTCATTAATACGCCATTTCCGAGATAGGACAGAATAGCTAGTTTTCCCGGGGGTTATTCTTTTATAAGAATTTTTTTAAAGCATGTCAACTTCCGGTGCACTAATGAGCAAAGGGTAAAAATAAATATGCTTTGTTATTTATTAACGATGTAATCTGAGATTTAAGAAATTTTTCTACACAGGTAAGAAATCTTGTCCAATTTATTGAAGCATTTACCGTTTACAGAAATATTATTGTTCTCATAATTCCACAGACGCTTTTGCGTAAGCTTATGGGGCAGCTAACCAGTTTGCTTCAAAAACTGGTGAAGTCACTTGATAAATTCTATCTAATTGAGGGATTTTTCCGGAAAAGCAATGAACTCGAAAATTGCGTATTGATTGGTCAATTTTGAAGTAGGCGTGGCCATTTCAACCGAAAACTGCGAGAAAAACATTCGCTGATAAATATAATTCCTTTAAACAGTCACAATATATTTTAGTTTACTGCTGATATTTCTGACACAATTGTTATTTTTATGTTATTATAAATTATGTTTATGAATATCATAAAAACCAAAACGTTAAGATTACTTTTATTAATTTGAAACTGTTGGTAAAGCGTAATCATATACTGACCAAATCAAATGTAAGGAGAATTTAAATCCTTTCTATTTTGTTTTCCGGAAAATTAGAGAAAGAGCGTCTTACATCATTTCTCGTGGAGAGTCGAGAGCTTAAATTTCTGTCATTGAACTATCTTGATTGAGAAATCTGATAATCCACTTAAAACAATGTAAGAAGCTATATATCTTCATTTTTTGTCACCAGATTTTATGGCTGCGAGGTGACATGTTTATTTTCATCAACAGGAATGAACCTACCCTCAGTATATGTAAATGGGAACTGTTTTAGACATATACATCTTGATCTTCATTTATTGACACCAGATTTTATTGCTGTGAGGCGACATGTTTATTGTTATCAATAGGAATGGACATACCCTCAGCGTATGTAAATGGGAACTGTCTTAGTTTCTCTGTTTTGGACATATAGGCCTTCATTCGTTTACAACAGATTTTATGGCTGTGAAATGAAATGTTTATTTTTATCAACACAAATGACCCTACCCTCAGTATATGTAAATGGAAACTGTTTAAGTCTCTCTGTTTTGGACATATAGGCCTTCTTCCTTTTACAACAGATTTTATGGCTGTGAGGGGCCATGTTTATTTTTTATCAACAGGAATTAACCTACCCTCAGTATATGTAAATGGAAACTGTTTTCATTTCTCTGTTTTGGACATGTAGGTCTTAATTTATTGACAACAGATTTTATGGTTATTTCTATCAACAGGTATTAACCTACCCTCAGTACATGTAAATGGGAACTGTTTTAGTTTTTCTGTTTTGGACATATAAGCTTTCATCCGTTTACACTAGATTTTATGGCTGTGAGGAGCCATGTTTATTTTTATCAACAGGAATTAACCTACCCTCAGTATATGTAAATGGAAACTGTTTTCATTTCTCTGTTTTGGACATGTAGGTCTTAATTTATTGACAACATATTTTATGGTTATTTCTATCAACAGGAATGGACCTACCCTCAGTATATGTAAATGGAAACTGTTTTAGTCTCTTTATCTTAGACATTTACATCTATATTTATTGACACCAGATTTTACGGCTGTGAGTTGCTATGCTTATTTTATTAACAGGAATGGACCTACCCTCAGTATATGTAAATGGAAACCGTTTTAGTCTCTCTGTTTTGGACATGTAGGTCTTAATTTATTGACAACATATTTTATGGTTATTTCTATCAACAGGTATTAACCTACCCTCAGTATATGTAAATGGGAACTGTTTTAGTCTCTCTGTTTTGGACATGTAGGACTTAATTTATTGACAACAGATTTTATGGTTATTTTTATCAACAGGAATGAACCTACCCTCAGTATATGTAAATGGGAACCGTTTTAGTCTCTCTGTTTTGGACATGTAGGTCTGCATTCGTTTACAACAGATTTTATGGCTGTGACGTGCCATGTTTATTTCTATCAACAGGAATGAACCTACCCTCAGTATATGTAAATGGGAACTGTTTTAGACATATACATCTTGATCTTCACTTATTGACACCAGATTTTATTGCTGTGAGGTGACATGTTTATAATTAAGGGCTATTCCAGAAAAAAATATATCCAGGGGGCAGAACGCACTTGAATTAAAATTCTGTTGGTGGGGGGTCAGATACAAAAATTCTAAATGCAATGCATTGCAATACATAAAATTAAATGTATTGGTGGTACCCCTAAATTTGATGGGCGTTCTGCCCTCAGGAGATACTTTTTTCTGGAATAGCCCTAACCTACCCTCAGTATATGTAAATGGGAACCGTTTTAGACTCTCTGTTTTGGACATGTAGGTCTTCATCCGTTTACACCAGATTTTATGGCTGTGAGGCGCCATGTCACCTTTCCTGCTCCAGTCTTTCTTCTGACAGTCTTTAGAACAGTATAACATAGCACGACAGGATGAACTGAAAAAAAACAACAAATGGCGGCCTTTAATCAAGAAGACGTAGATAAAATGTGATTTTAAAAAATGGGTCAACAGGAAGTAGATGGGCATAAAATTTAAAACCATGTATTACTCTATTTTATTGACCGGGTTGGTAATGGGTCAATTATTTCGGGATTCTTCGATTAAATCTTACCTGAAACACTGAGAAATTTAAGCTCCGCCCAACCTTGTGAATAAAACAGAGAAATACCATTGGGGTAAACTATATGCTTAATAACTAGAGACCTTTGGCATAACAAACCAGGCATTTGATTGAAGGCACAAGATATGATGGTCTAACTGCAAAGGTGATTCATACATGTGTATTTTTTACTTGCAGGCAATATAAATTTCAGTACCGGTACTTAATGTGCAAAGTTTACTCTTCACTCAAGAAATTTGAAAAATAGAAAGAAGATGATCAAACAACCTTAAAGGAAAAGACAAAACTCAAGTTGTTTCGCTGTGTACCAAATTTCAAACCAATCCATTAAGAAATCTGTTCTGAAATTTTGAATGGGCAAATAAAGCAAAATGATTGCAATACATGTATAGGAACCTCTGTTATGAGTAGGGCATAGTTTATTATAGTGAAAGTAAAACATGAACATATTGAATAATTTGGCCTTTAAAAATGCTGATGGAATTGAAGATCACAATGGTCCAGAGGGAAAAATATCAGACAATTTAAGGACATTTTAAGCCAATTTTTATAAAAGAAAACATGAGGTTAAAATATCAGAATCAATTTTCATGGTTTGGTTAATTTTAACAAACTAATGTATATCAGGTTATTTTTGCGGTGATTGTGTTGTCAGGTATGTGAAAAAATTTTGCAGGTTTTGTGAATGTGTTTATAGATGATTTGCGTAAGATGGATATTTTGGCAGGATATATTATGTGATTACCATCAACCTGCGAAAATTAAACCACTACAAAAAAAAACCCGCTATACGATATCAGCCGCAATCAGATATACATGTTAACAGATATACCAACCACTTCTTGAAAAGTTCCTTGGTCCCTCTCAGGTGACAAACACAACACTCCCTCATTCTAATGTAAGGTTGGTCTTTAGATACACCATCATACATGTACTTTATACCAAGGTCAGTGAGGTCAAGGCCAGCTGCTTTCCTAAAAGTGATTCAAAATAAAACACTGTACATGTATATAAATACGCTCCACAGAATTTATATCTAAAAAATGCTTTTATAATTGTCATCAATAAGGAATGTGTCCATCGGACACCAATGCCCCCGCTAGACCCCAAACAGAAAGTAGATGTCCAACAGACCTGAAAGTCATAGAACGTACAGTTTGTCATACTAAACAGTCCTACCAAGTTTCAAATCATTCCCATGTACGGTTTCTGAGAAAAGCTTGACGGAAATCGTACTGACTTATGGACGTACAGACGAACATGAGTAAAACTTAATACCCCCTGATATGTTGTTGCGTGGGAATAAAAATGGAAATTGATTTATGTGCAAACATTCAACATTTCATTTTCAATAAAAAATAGTTGCACTTGTGGGTCAGTGAAGCTGAAATTTGATTGCCAATGAGTACAAACTATTTCATTAATTTGTAGAGCAGAGTTCTGTAAACCCTTACCCTAACCCTAACCCTAATCACAATAATTGTTCACACTGGGTTATGTTGCTCCTTGGTTGCTATCTTCACTCAAGAAAATTTACGAAAAACATCTTGTACTTATAGACAAATATGAGATTTCTATCTCTCAGATGAGTGCAGATGTTTGTTTGTCATAGGGTTTTGTTTTGTCTTCCTTTACTGGATTTGACACTGATTTGACCGTTCGCAACGCAATGGGTGTGCTATAGCAAGCAGGAACTGCTTTCTCTTCCGAAGCACCTGAGTTCACTCTCATTTGGACTGGAGTTCGGGCTGTTGATTAATATTCATTTATTTGTGGGTTTCCATGTTTTACATGTTGTCTATTTTTGTTCTGTTCTTGTTGGTGTTTACTGGTTTTGTCTCTGCCCTTTCAGACTTTTGACATTCCTATACCCCATTGGTTCCTCAACTTCTTTCTATTAACCAGGAAATCATAAGTCCAAAAATAGGGCATTTAATGGGACATTAAATGGTACCCCACCAAGATATTCAACAATACTATATACTATTAATATATAACGAGACATAAAAGAAATGAGTTATCTTTCTTAGACCAGAAAATTTCATCATTTTCAAATTTTGAAAATTTACAAAGTGGCAAATCTTCAATAATTTTTTTCAGATCATCCTGAAAATTGAACTTGACCTGTATTTATTGTACTTAACAGCCGTGCAAAATATCATTTAAATCCTTTGACACGTTTTCAAGTGATCACTCGGAAACCTTCAGTGGACGGACAGACACCGAAAAAAACTGAGGGTAACGCATAATATCTCGCCACTTCATGTGGCGGGCATAAAAACTCATAAGTTGAAAGCTGCTGGCCGTTGTCCATTGTGGTTTTTCTAAATTGGCACTTAATTGTGGGCTGTGTCACATACACTTATTCCACATCTCATTATTTTCTTTTATACATTTTGCCGTAACCCCCAAAAAAATATTTCCCAGGAAAAACACCTTCTTTTTTTAGCAAACAAGAACTTACGGAGCTGATGCTGGGTCTGTGAATGTGACAGACTTGGGACGTCTCGGCTTGCCCACCATGGGGTTTAGGGCACAAATACACACCAAATCTTTACAGTGTTTCACAAAGGGTGTGGCCAATTGATTCTCCATCCATGTGCCGATGATCAGGCCTTTTGTATCGTCTATTTTTAGAATTCTGTGTGTCTGACCATCATCATCTGAAATTGAATTCATATGAACATGATGAATTTCATTAAATGCATTATTTTCCAACTGGAATATTATCTGTATTTCAAATGTAGAAATAAACCTTTTATTATGAAATTTTGGTATATTTTTACCATGCATAAACCCAACATTTCTTTTCAGACATGTAATGCAAATAAATACATCATGGAATACAACTGAAGAAATGACAGTCAAATGTTTGTGAAACTGATGAAGGCCTAAGGCCCAAACATCCTTATAAAAGGTTTGTTTCTACATTATTACATCTGAATATAATTCCCTATGGATTATTAAGAAACAATTGAAATATCATGAATCAAAGTAAACCTTTCATAAATGCACCTCATAGTTGTTTCATAACTCAAATTCCTAAACTGTCCATAACTTTCACTTCTGTTTTATATTCCCTATTTTCCTATATTGTGAGTTATCTCCCATTTGCAGTGTTATATTCTCTTCGCAGATGTTGCTAAAAATCTAAAGATGGCTTTAGGAGTTGCGGGTAAGAGATGGGTACCCTCTATTCACCCTAATTACTAAATAACCGCCATTTTTCAAGCAGGGACATACAATCACATCTTGTAATAAAATATTAGTGTTATATTGTTTTGGTTTTTTTTTGTATTCTAAAGTAACAATGCCCCAAATAACTTTACCTTTAAATTCTGTGAATTCCTCTATTTTCCAGATAGTATCTTCTATAGGTAAAGTCTTGACTTCATCAAGTCTCTTCAAAGCTTCTTCACCTTTCTTCTTAAAATTATCTGTCCAACCTACATGTAGAATAGTTTAGGATCATTAAAATTGGCCCACCCTAGATTGTTTTACAATTAATCATTAAAATTGACCCAACCTATAACATTTTACAACCATTAAATTGGCCCAGCCTAAAACATTGTTCAATCATTAATATTAGACCAACCTAGAACATTTTACAATAATTAAATTGGCCCAACCTTTAACATTTTACAACCATTTAAATTGGCCCTACCTAAATCCTTTTATGACAATTAAAATTGGCCCAACCTAGAACACTGTACTAAGTACAATCATTAAAATTGGCCAAGTGGCATTTTCAAGCATTCAAAATTTTCATTATTTGTAGTGCAGGGATTGGGAAGGCAGGGGGCCATGGGCCATTGGTACATCAAAATGAAAATGGCCCCTCCTCATCACAAAAAAATCATATAGAATATTAAAAGATGGCCCCTTGAAATTTTGATTTTCTATGAAAAAAGTGGTAAATGGCCCTTTGCTAAAAATTACATTCCCAATGTCTGGTAGTGGTGAATCCAGGGTAGAAGGGGGAAGGTTCCGGGGGTTGGAACTTCCCCTTTAATCATGTTAATCAGAAATCTTATAGTTTGGTGCAGAATTTTGGCAAAATTGACCTGGAACCCCTTGCACCTTTCATCCTTAGGACACTAAAGGTGGAACCTACTTTCAAACACAGTATCTCTATATCCCCAAGAGTTTGGAATAAACAAAACCTAACAATATGTACAATAATGTTCAAAATATTGCAAGTTTTCAAAATGTTAAATGGATGGACTTTTCAAGACAAGAGTTGACACCAACGTATGTCTTTCCTACAAGCACCATTGAAACTGATGTTACTTTTAACATGATTTATTTCCCTTTGTTTACTTTACCTTATTTTATTTTACATTCAATCCATTCATAAATCAATAAACCTTTTGGGGGATGAAAGTCAAACTTGAACCAATGAAAACTGGAAAACCTAGGTAAAGGTAGAAAGATGAGGGTGCATATGTAATAGTATAACACTCTTGCCTCAGCATACCAATTTAAAGTAACCTACATGAACGTGTCCGAGCCGGTTCTCAGAAAGTAGGACTTAAGTTTATAAGATGTAAAGGTACTCATATATATAAAACATGTTTCAAATAGTTCATACAGTTTGCTTCACGTGCAAGACAAGAATTATATTGTACATGTATAAGCAAAATACCAGAGCAAACCTTTGTATTATTTTCACTCTGACTCCATCTTGAAATGTATGCCCAAAAATCTCCCCTGATTGCACTATATTCTAGAGTGTGGGCATCCGGCATCATATAAAGTTTCATCAAACACCTTCAAGTACTTTTCATTTGATACTCGCCATTAACATCCATCAAATTTGTCTACATAATCCATTAGCAGTTTTTTTGGTTCACGAATTCCTACATGTACTTTTCATTTTAAACTTACCATTAACACCCATAGGATTTGTCTGTACATAATCCATTAGCAGTTTCTCAGGTTCTTCCATGGTTTCCATCCATTTTAAAACTTCGTCTTCTCTCACTTTAGGATCCTGTAAAACATGTAATATAAATGTATATACATGTATTTAAAAACAATGGGTTTCACTAAGTGTTGCTAAGAATATCCCCACTCGACCATTTAAAAACATGAGGTAGATACTTGAAAGAAGAGGCATTTTAAATAATTCATTGAATAAGCTGTGTACCAAATTTTAAATCAATCCTGTTATGAAAAATTGCGCATTTTTTACCCATAAAAATTCATGAAATTACTAAGTCAGCTCAGAAAACAGGAAGTAGATGCAGGACTAACCTGGAAAGGGGAGGTACTGTACAACTCATCATGCTGAAGCTGTGTACCAAATTTGAAATCAATCCCTTTATTAGAAGCCAAGAAATCTGTTACAAAAGTTTGAAATGGACGGACAGATGGCCGGGAGGGACGTACAAGTGTGGGGGTATATGAGAATACAATAAAATGAAATACTGTCTACTCTGTCAGTACTTGTGAACTCAGCATTGTTATTTAATCATGATTAATCAACATGATCAAAGATTAGAAATACGTGTGTCAATTTGTTTTCGACTGCAAAAATGATGTTCTTGCCCAAACACCCCCCCCCCAATTTAAAACCTCAGTCATGTCAGTAACACCAATAAAATTATGAAGATTAAAATTTCCTCAAACAAATATGCACAACTACATCATGTACATATAGTGTCCTCCCTACATACAAAGTTTTATTAAACTATGTTCAGTAGTTTTAGAGAAAAAGTGCTGAAAAGATAACAAAATACATGATACATGTAAGGATTTAAAGCAAAGTTTAAAGTTCAAAGGGCCATAACTCCCACAAAAATTTGAAGATCAAAATTTTCTGGTTGAAAGCATAACTACTCATGACCTTCCAATACTAGTCCATTTCAAAAAGTCAGCCGGAATTCCAATTTCTATTCGTTTATTTTCATTTTTGCAAGAGTAGTTTCCCTTTGTGGGTAGGCCACATGATGTGAACAACCTTGAGCTACAATGTGTGGAAAACATCAATTAATAAATATAATTTGGTTTCAGAGGTAATGATTATTAATATGGCAACAGATGCATAGTGATGGCCAATGTAAGTTGACAAACTGATCAATTTTAAAACATTTAAATGACCAATGACTGGTTTGTCAAATGGCATGTAATCAATTAATGGAAAGTTCAACATACTCATAAATGTCATACTTGGATGCACATAGAAATCTCAGGCCGCGTTCACTCTGAGCAAAACTCATACTTAGTTTTAATGTCATCCACACTTACATGTACATCAAACAGCAATGCAATTCACACTGTAAAATTTTGATGTTTACACGTGGTTTAAATGTTGTTTTCATAACATACATTCAATACTTAAAATAATGTACGCCTTGCTTGGGTATAATGTACGATGGATTTCGCATATTTCTTTTGAATAAACGACATAGAAAATAAAGAGATGTGGAATAAGTGTACGCGACACAGCCCACAATTAAACGGCAATTTATAAAAACCACAATGGACAACCGCCAGCAGCCTTCAACGAGGCCATTTGGCACTGCTCGCGGTTCTGCAATTGGCCCATGGTCTAAATAAGATGCATATAATTCAAATCCAGCCCTGAAATAGTCACAGATAGACCCCCTTCTTAAACAAGGAACAGAAAACATCAAAAAGACAAGTACAAACGAAAGCTCTGTCAAAGACTCCTGGCTTAGGACAGGCACATGTAATATGTGGCGGGGTTCATGTCTGCATGTATGCATTTATTTTCAATTAAAAAGCTATATTTTGAGTACAAAATATTGTATATTCCAACACTTTTGAGTGAGCGAAAAAAGGGTTTACATCATGTACATGTAATATTTTATATACAGTAGGCCCCTCTTTATAAGGCCACCCTTGTTGCCAAAGAAAAGTGGTATAGTATAAAACTTCTTCTACACATGTTCAAAACAACTTCAGTGTGAACACGGCCTTAGTCAATGTAAGTGCAAATATTTAATGCTTGCTATTAATTTTAAATAAGTTCATGTCATGAAGTTACAAATGGAATTTAAACATGTTAAACATGTTAAACAGTAATTTCAGAAACTGGTAACGTGTACATTGTATTTATAAATATTTTTGTTTCCTCTACTTCCATCAAGGCTTTTAGGGCTAGCATTATGCCTCACGACTAGATTCAGACTCTCTCTCTCTCCCCGTTGAATCATACATTTGTACATGTACATGTACCAGTATAGGACCAAAAAGAGTTACGAACCGCAGCTAGCTGCTACCAGTATATTGGCCCAAACTATAATCCTACATGTTACTTGTATCTCAATTCACTTTCAGATTCCTCAACAGTAAAGAAGTTACTATCAGCTACGGAAGTTCATGAAATAGGTTTACAGTCGGAGTTTTAAAATAAATACTCTAAACAAGAATTATACCCCAACCTCATGCTCATGTAACATTTAATTGTATCCCCCGTGAAATAATTTCCTTTGGAAAACATTTAATATTAAATACTCTCCAGAGATACTTTCTAATTATTAAATGTTTTCCATTGCTATCAAATTGTGTCCTTCTTAACTTGATATTGTCTAAAAAGTGTTCACCTAAAAGGTGATATCCAATCAATGAGAAATGAAACAAAAAGTTCATGATTCCCTTTTACAGATTATCCCTATAATCTTTTATATTTAATTTAAAAATATAATCCAGGATATTTGATTGTTGAATTTCACCCACGATAATATTTCATTAACAAATAATATCCAGAATAATTTTTTATAATTCGAAATTATCCAGTTAAATATTACCAAACTTCATTCCCAGAATCATAGATACATGTACATTTTCGTCAATATTATACGGGGTGATATCTAATCGTTAAATTATATCCCGCAGGATAATATTTCATCATTAAATACTATCTAGGACCATCTATTATTATTTAATTAAAATTAATGATTTTATCAAAGCTAGGATATTTTTTCATAATTGAAAATTATCCAGTTAAAAATCCCCCAGGATAATATTTCATTATTAAATACTATCTAAGACCATAAATCATCTAGTACAGTGGCGGATCCAGAGGGGGGTCCAGGGGGTCTGGACCCCCCCTTTCGTCGGAAAGTTCTGTGATTTTCATGCAAAATTTGGGCAAAAATCATCAAATTATAGTTTTGGACCCCCCCTTTTCTACCGAGGACCCCCCCTTTTCAAAAATCCTGGATCCGCACTGTAGTATTAATGAATTTAAGTTTAATGATTTTATCAATGTCCAGGATAATTTTTCAAAATTTGAAATTATCCAGTTAAATATCCCCAGGATAATATTTCATCATTAAATACTTTCTAGGACCATATTTTATCTGATATTATTTAATCAAAGTTTAATGATTTTATCAGTGTTATTCAGGATGATATTTGATTATCTTCTGGGTTGTTCGTTATTAATTGTTATTTAGGATAAAATTTCATAGTTATACATTTATGTTTCAAAAACCTAAAAAGAAGACTATAAAACATTAAAGAAAAATATTCTGGACAAAATTAATGTAACAATGTACTCCTTTTTACTCTTATTTTATCTGAAAGTTTCAATCAGCAGCATGAGCGAAAATCATGAGTTTTAAAATAATGTTTAGGTTACAATTATGCAACATACCCCATCCTTGTCAGGTCATAGCCTCATGTAATTGATCAATATGGGAAATAAAAATGACATCAAAGTTCCAGACAATAAATTTTGCTACGCCATACGCGCTAACATTAATCAAAATATTACAACTGATAAAGATTATCAAATTAAGAACATGTTAAAACAGTTCAGTGTCAACTAAAAACCAGTTTCACAAGTGGACAAAATTAAATGCTCATAAAATATAATATACTTTCCGACATGTCACTTCTTTGTGACGAATGAATGATTAAACAGTGGAGTCTTTTTCATATGGGTGGAAACTTTTCTACAATTAAATAGTGTCCTAAGGAAAACATTTCACATTGAATACTCTCCTCCGGATAGAATTAAGTTCGGATAGTATTATGTCTTACACTCATTCTGACTCTGAGTCTGAAATGCTCACTACGTTAGCGAAGCTCGTCTGGTGTTTCTGGACATTTTATGGAATTTAATCGCTATATTGATAAGATTTCAGACTCCTGTGGAGTGCCATCACTTCATGTTCAGAAAAAAACAAAAATCATTAAAAAATGCAATGAACCAACACTTATCAATGCCAGGTCTGGCCTCATTTGTTCGGCAAATTCTATGTATTTGGCTAAAAACAGCTCAGAAGTTCTTCTGTCAGTGAAATCTACTTTTTTTTCTTTGTTCATATTGTTTTTCAAATGGGTAGAAATTTTGAAGGGGAATGAAACGAAATTATAACAAGCTTCCAAGTTTCCCGCCAAAAATTAGTTACACGTGCGAAAAAATTCCGGGGGCCCGCCGGGGGCTTACTTAGGGAATATTGAAAAGGTGAACTTCTTCATCGCCCTCATATAGAACAGGATTCCTTACTACGTCCTTCAGGCGTGGTGTGAGATAGCCGAATCCAGGAAAAAAAAAAACCAAATATATACAGAAGACAAAATAATGGGGCTCCTCATGGGGGGGGGGGGGCCGGGGGGGTACCAGGAATCAAGTAATCAGCATTTTTTGCCAAAGTAATCAAATAATCATATATATTTTAAGAAATGTAATCAAAAACTTTTTCCCAATGGGAATCAAGTAATCAATAATTCAAACCTTGGTAATCTAATAATCATTAAATTTTTGCTCTTGTAATCAAGTAATCACCTTTAAAATGGCATGGGAATCATGTAATCAAAAACCCCATGAGAAGGCAAAATAATCGACATCATCAATATCGGCTCAAATTTCTCATCGACAACATAACTGTTCAGTTTGGTGGAAGTTTTTTCAGCAAACAACAGGGAATCCAATGGGCACTAATTGTGCACTCTCGTTTGCTGATTTGTTTCTTCATTCGACTTCTTACAAGATCGTAGACTAACTTGCTCTCTCTCAGTTTAACCTCACATTCTGATAATTAATAATGTCCTTTCACTGAACAATTCTCGATTTGGTTACTTAATTTCTGTATCTCGTTATCCTCAGGAACTTGAGATAAAAGGCACAACAGATTGTAGGAAGTCTGCTTCACATTTAGATCTTCATCCAGAAATCGGGCCCGAAATAGACTCTCAAGGAAAACTTCTAACATTTGTCATTTTTCCCATCTTGTGTAGCAACATTCTGTCAGCTCTAGCTTATGGAGGTTACGTATCACAATTGATTATTTGTTTCAATCTCCAAGCTTGCGGAAATTACACCGATTTTCTTGGCAGAGCGTCACGTTTGACACAAAAATAGACATCATGCACTCATGCATATACAAATATGGGATTTCCATCTCACAGATGAGTTCAGATGTTGGTTTGTCATAGCTGGGGTCTTTACCGGATTTGACACACTGAATTAGAAATTGGCAGTGCGACGGGTGTACTAAAGCAGACAGGAACCGCTTTCTCTCCCGGAGCACCTGAGTTCACTCTCATTACGGCTAGAGTTCGCGTTATTTGTTGATATTCAGAAGTTTTTTTGTGTTTCCGTGTTTTATATGTTCTGTGACGAAAAAAAAGAGGAAGAGTGTGTGAGTGTTGTGAATCAATCAAACAATCAAGTGTGATGGTGCGCCTGTCTGTTTGTTGCAACTGATGTAAACCAACGACTGTATTGAGACGAACACCAAGTGATGACACTTCCCTTTTTAACAAGACCTTTCAGTAGCGTTTGGAAAGTTGGTCACATAAAATAAATATGTGAATCCTGTGTAGTCTGGCAACTTGCTTTCACAAGAGTAAAACACAATGTCAGGTTGATAAACGTTATTGAGATAAATCCAAAGTCATGAATACATACAGGTATACACAATACAATTTTCTAGTCCCCCGAAAATGGTATGTTTTTAGAATTTAGAGTAATCCATAACGCCAAAACAATAATCAAAAGACTGATCTAGAGATCTAGTAATCTAAGAATCTAAAGATAAAGAGTAAGCAAAATACCCAGTTATATACCCTAACAAATCTGATGTAATATCTATACAGAATTGCATGAGAATCTGATGCAATAATAAGGAGTAAAAGACATAATACAAGGAGTTAACATATAATAGAAGGAGCTATGAATATAATACAAGGAGTATAACTGTTACAGGAAATGTGTGTAATTAGGGATTACGTGTTTTCCCTGAAGAAATTAGGGGGAGGTCTAAAACCCGGCCGGGAAAAAACCGGCCAGGTATTTTTAGTACGTTTTGTGTTGTAATTTTCGTTGTAGTGCATTGATTTTAAAAACTTAAAGTGATTTTAAAAGAAGAAATAAATATCTATCATATGATGCATAGTTTTTTAATTTTCGTATAAAAACAAAAACAGAATCTTGACCGGACGGCCTAGAAATGGCCTAATTGGCCTGAGAAAAATTCTAGCCTATACAATAAAAACGTAAAATGTTCGCATAAAACAGATTTCAACCAAGCTAAACTTTATATATTCTCAAAGAATATATATTTTTCTATATTTCTATTACAAATTTTACAAAATTTTGTTCATAGTTTTTAAAATAACTTGACCGGACGGACCTTCAACCACTTGCAAATTATCCAAATTTGAACGACATTAGACTTTTCAAAGTACAAAATTCCTTTTTGTAAAATAGTTTGGCAAAATATGTTTATATATTCTAAAAGCATATGTTTAGGGCTACATTTTGATATGTAGCTTTTCAAAATTGGTTCAATAGTTTTCTGTAAATCTTGACCGGACGGACTAAATGTGTCAGTATCCGCTTGTACATGTATCGGTAATTTTGCGACCTTACAATATTCAAAGAATAATATCTTCCATATACATGTATGTACAAATGTGGCAAATAAAGTCATTTGTAAACCAAAGTGTGAACAATTTTAAAGGAACCAGATTTGAAAGTTGACTGAACTATTTCTGTTTTGAGGGTATCTTGACCGGTTACTTTATTTTCACTGTATTAATAAATATTTTTATTTCGTTACGTTGGGTTGCAATATTCAAAGAACAATATAATGATTGTGCTTGCATGTCTGCTTTAATCAATTTTCATTTTTTTCTCAAATCCTGCATTTGAAGCTCCATGCATTTGTGTTACAATCATCCCGTTAGATCGGGATAAGAAAACAAATCGTACTTCAGTATTTTTTAAGTCAGTGTCAAACATTTGGTCAAAGATTTCACTGTACGATATTTGCATAGAAATATTATTTTTTAGCAAACTTTTTTCTTATACATGTTAAAAATCACTTAAAATATCAATCTTAATATACGTACTGGTCAGGAATTTTACATTTGCACCAATTTCTACTATCATTAAATCAACTTGTTTTGTAATATTCTTATTTAAATTTCTATTCTTTATGTTTTTATTTATTTATATATTAATTTTTATTTTATCGTTGGTATGTTTGTTTTTAAACTTTTAAAAACAAAACATTTTAAAATTAAATTTAAAGGTATGGTTAAAATGTTAAATAAACAAGCTGACACGATCGTATTTCGAACAGCTTGACACCTCTACCACCTACACCAGTTGAATAAACAACTAAGAGACAATAATCTTTTTACAACTTCCTCCTTATCGTAAATACCTGTAGTTGGAAAATCATTTATGTTTATAATTAAAAATATTAAGTAAATAAAAAATGTAAAATAATAATTAAAATTTGATAAATAACAACTTACAACTATATTTACGCAAAATCATAGTTTATAATAAAAACAATTTATAACTAATGAACCTGGAACCGATGCACTAAATACAAAAAAAATATTTCTTTTCAAACAAAACTTGATACAACTCAATTTGTGAAACATGAACTAGAAATGCATATATGAAGTAACATAAAAGCGACTTTTTCACGGTAATCGGAAAGAAAGTCACAGGAAAAAGGTTACAAGAAAAAAAGTCACAGGAAATAAAGTCACAATGTATATTAAACTTCCTATTGAACTAAATGTTATATTTTTATTTCTATTTTTTCATACTAATTTCTTCCTTCTTTTATTTTCTTTTGTTATTTCATTGTTTTTTTAATTAAAAAAATCTTGGAAAAAAGTTTTAGATATGAATAAAATCTTGTTTGATTTAAATGACCATAATGGAAATTATCAGTTTAAAAATATTTACATTAAATACGTTTTTTATTTATGTTCTTTTTTATTTTAGGTCTTGCTTATTTTTGAGAACTTTGAATATCATTTTTTTTTTAAAAAGACAAACAGAATATTCATTTTTTTGCTGAGGACTAATTTTTGTTATTTTCATTTTTCATGTTTTATTACATTTTTTGTAGTCTCATTTTTTATGACTAGTCAATCTGTTATAAATATATAAAATATACAGTTTAAAAATACATAATTTTACTAATTTTTATTTTAATAATCAGCAAAATCTTAATGTATACATTGTGACTGTATTTCCTGTGTCTTTTTTTTCTTGTGACTTTTTTTCCTATGACTTTTCTTCCGTGACTTTTTTCCTGTGACTTTTTTTCCTGGCATTCGTTTAAGCATATTCTTTTCAAAGAAACACCACTTATTCCTCTTGCGTTTGTAATACACGATAGAAAGTTTGGTAGGGTACACGAGTGCCTTTTCAACTATTTGAAATCTGCAATTCCTAAACTTTCAAAGAAAAGAGTATCTATTGTTGTTGATAGGGAACCTGGTATTAAAAAGGCCATACAAACTGTTTTGCCAGAGTGTCCCCTTTTAGTTTGTTGGTGCTGGTGACCTGCATCTAAAGAATGATCGAGTTTTCTCGAGCAGCAATTTCTTCTGATGAGATAATTGTACCCAAAAAGTTAGTAGCCTCAGCTAAAATTATATTTTACATTAAAACGAAACCCTTACAAGTTACCCCCCCCCCCCCCAACCTCCCCCCGAGTCACTGAGACGCTAATTCTATGCAAGCTCTCCTGTCCCAGAACAAAATTGTGAAAATAATGTTAAATTTATTCCAGAGCCCGAGTTCATTCCAGTATTTCCTCAATATCCACCATCTCTGAACAGTCAACATGCATTAGCCAAATACGTAATTGATAATAATAATTACACTTGTCCCTTCTCAATGTGCTTTCATTGTTCAAGGTAGATCGGGAAAATACCGTGTGAACTTTTTCCACTTGAAACATGCCAATGACCATCTACAACAAGAACCCATTGAAAAAAGAACAGTTGTTAACTTGCGTATTCTTTCCAAAAATGCAAAGAGCGGAGTTGACAAAAATCAGGACGAAAACAGCCAAGGTCTAATGACTACGAAAAAACATTTTCTTGACTCTCAGTTTATTTTAAATACTCCAAAACATTAGCGTCCAGTCTTAAAAATCCAATCAAGTCCTGACCTTCCCCTAGTTTTTGAAGAAAATTTCCCTAAAACGAACAAGAATTGCTGGTCTGGTAACGCATACTATGTGGCTAAGAATTCTACATATTTTGTGTTTGGAACACTTAAAAAGAAGCAGAGACAAAACCAGTAAACACCAACAAGAACGGGACAAAAACAGACAACATGTAAAACATTGAAACACGAAATAACTGAATATTAATCAACAATGCGAACTCCAGTCGAAACAAGTGAACTCAGGTGCTCCGGAAAGAGTAAGCAGTTCCTGTTTTCTATAGCACCCCCGTAGCGTTGCCAATAGTCCATTTAATGTGGGCAATTTTTGCGAAAACTACAACACAAAATGAACTAAAAAATACCTGGCCGGTTTTTTCTCGGCCGGTTTTTAGACCAACCCAGAAATTAGGGATTTCATGAAATCACTGCCCATTTTAGGGAATACATGTATTCCCTAAAATTTCTAGGAATTACACGCAATCCCTGATTTTTTTTTTGATTTTTCATATATTTTTTGGCAGTTTTTATCTTTTAGGTTTTTAGGCCTCTGAACATATATAGGCTGTTTTCTGTATGATACCACAATTATCGCCCCTTATTTTTCGTTGTTGCTTAATATAGTCCCTTTAAAAAAAACACCATATATCTTCCAGAGGTATTTCTAGGGTCAATTTTTGGTGCTGTTTTTAGTTGTTTGGGTTAATTGGTAGTTCTTAAGCCAAAGTTTGGTATATACAAAGATCAACACTTAAATCAGCATAGAAGGGGTGATTTGCCAGGCATACGCGGGGTCAAAATTTAGATCTTAATTTTTGTTGATATTAATTTTTTTTGGTTTATTTATGTCTTGTGTTGTTATGCAGCTGTAAGAAATTTTAGGAAAATCAAATGGTTAATTTCTTTTATTCATCAAAACGCTATATTGAAAATGCATTAAAAAGGGGGCTAAGAAAATACTTGTCTCGAGCCTTCAGTTGACCTACTCTAGTTAACCAGAGTTAACCCGAGGAACAAATAAACGACTAGAGTTCGGACCCCGATCACTTTTAAGCCCCACTCAAGTTTAACTCTGGCAAAAGAAGGGTTGGTAGAGTATGTGACGTCATGAGTAGAGTTTACCTGCAAAAATGTGACTGGATTATAAAGATAAAACGTATCTAATATTAAATTTACCTAAAGTTTCATTAGAAAACATGTTTTTATTTTATCTTTTAAAGTCTTGAAGTTTTATTGTTTGTTATAATATTGTCGCTCTGGTCAACTCTATACTAGAGTGCCCCGTTTTATTGAGAACAAGTACAGGAATGAACCCGACATCAGTTGAAAAATCAAGTGCGCATGCACGTGTGCGCATGCCATGATCCTACCGATCTATTAATAGAAAATTACTCTACAAGCATGACTGACTGTTTTCAGTTGACCTACTCTAGTTAACTAGAGTTAACTCGAGTTACAAATAAACGACTAGAGTTTGTACTCGGGTTATCCCCGATGACCTTTAACCCCTACTCGAGTTTAACTCTAGCCACAGCAGGGTTGATAGGGTAGATGACGTCATGAGAAGAGTTTACTTGCGACAATATATGACAATACACATATAACGTTTAATTTACATCAAGCGGCTTTAGAAAATAATGTTTTGAACTTTATTATTAAAAGTATTGATGTTTTATTGTTATATTACTGCGATAATGGTCAACTCTATACTTGAGTATACCGTTCTATTGACAGTAAGTACACTAGTAAATCCGATAGCAGAGTTACTTGTTTATTTGATAAATATAGTGCGCATGACCCCACTGAGCTATTAATAGATATTTATTCTACTAGGGTTAACTCGAGTAGGTCAACTGAAAACGGCCTTACAGTTGACCTACTCTAGTTAAGTACAAATAAACGACTAGAGTTTGTACTCGGGTTAACCCCGATGACCTTTAACCCCTACTCGAGTTTAACTCTGGCCAAAGCAGGGTTGGTAGAGTACGTGACGTCATGAGTAGAGTTTACCTGCGACAATGTGACTGGATTTAAAAAATAATGCTTATATAATGTTCAATTTACATAAAGTTACTTGAGAAAATGATGTTTTTTTTAAATTTATTATCTAAAAGTCTTGAAGTTTCATTGTTATTATATTGTCGCTATGGTCAACTATATGCTAAAGTACCCTGATCAATTGACAAAAAATGAACGAGTTAACCCGATACTAGAGTAGAATAACTTGTTCTGTTGACAAATCGAGTGCACATGACCCTACCGAGCTATTAATAGAAATTTACTCTACTATGGTTAACTTGAGTAGGTCAACTGGAAACAACCATAGATTAAACAAAACGCGCACCAGACGTTACTAAACTTATAGCTTGTAATTTTGACAGATTTTTTTTATGTTGAATGAATTATCTTATAAAGTACATATATACTAAAGCTAAATGTTCAATATCTTGCACTATAATATTTACATAAGTTTAATTTGATATTCATAATTCAGTACCATGCAAGCAAGGTTCTTCTAAATGAATATGGCTGCCATGCATTGTCTATACAAAACTTTCAAAAAATACACAACCTAGATGAAATAAGTATTTTGCTAAAATGATATTGAAATGAATGTTTTACAATTTTATCTTAAGCAAGCTAGAATTAATTACATAATTATACAAACTGTCTTTTAATGTAAAATATTAAATCTTTGTAAGGGTGTGCTCGAATAGTAGGATAGTAATCAGACGCACTTACATGTTTATGTAAATACAATCAAATTAAGACTCATTGTGGGATTTAAAATGCTTGTTTGCTCTAGGTATTGGTAAGTTAAATCAAATTAGACAGGTTTTGAACAAAATAAATCATTTGCTCAATCTGTGTATTTTTAAAAATTTTTGTATTGAAAATGCATGGCAGCCATTTATCATTTAGAAGAACCTTAATGGTGCTAAAAGAATAATGTGTTACTTCACTTTTTATACGCCAACATACCGGTATACATGACATAGGTAATCTAAACTCACATATCTTTTTAAATCAAGACCAATCTTTAAAAAAATATAAATTATAAAAATTCAAAAGTCTGCAAAAAATTGGAGATCTGTTGTACTATCTTTGAGTTTAAACATATTTTATTATTGTCAAACATATACAAAAGGATTGGCCACAAGTTATTACTACTTACAAGGCATTTTTCAAACAATAATAATACACACAATGATAATCAAGATGACATCAATTAGTATTAATAAGTACACACATAACTAAGTTTAAACAAATACTACAAAACGAAAATACAAAAGAGCACAAGAGAAAAAAAAAAGATATATTAGTAAGTGAGCACTTAATGTTCAATATAAATTGTAACCTTTAGACAAAGATGTCTAACAAAAATAAACTGATAAATAAGAAAAGCAGGTGTTTGACACCTTCTAAAGGTGAAATGTCACCGTAAACAGCATGAGTTTTTTTTATGTAAATTACAATTACAATTATTTTGTCTTTAATTAAGGAATAACTATCATTTTTTTTTCTTTGGGGTATGAAAAAAAATGCATATTGTATAATCCGCGACGCGGATTATACTTAATGTGCAAAACTTTTTTTTCATATCCCCAATGAAAAAAAAATATAACAGTCATTCCTTATAAATAGATTTTCATAACGATTAAAAAAACATGAAAATTTACTCATAAAAGAACTAAAATGGTGGCACTTCCTGTTAAAAGTGGGCGTCTCCCCATGATTTTTTTTCCATTGGGTTATGAAAAAAAATATGTCCAATCTAACTAAAGTATTTTAATCAAATTTATTCATAGGTAGTTAATAAATGAATACAGTTAAAAAAAAATCCTATTCATATGAATAAATAAATGTTAACCCACCACAATCAATACAATACAAATCTTTTATTTGAGTGTTTAGGGACCGACCATTTAACTTGAAGGGGGGGGGCCTTGGTTTTTTCCTAAAAAAATATTTTGAAAATTTTTTTTGATGAAAAAAAAATATTTTGGCAGCAGAGGGTAAGAAAAAAAAATATTCTGAAGAAGAATTTCTGCCATATAAAATAATGCTAATAATAAAAAAAATATTCTGTCGCGACGCTTCCAAAAAATAAAAATTATGTCCAAAACAAAAAACCAAGCCCCCCCCCTTTCAAGTTAAATGGTCCGTCCCTTACTATTCATGATTCACTCTGAGTAAAATCTAGCATTTTGTGACATTAAGATAGTTAGATATAGCTTTATTAAATACAAAAGATAATCACTTTTAAAGACATTAAACTGAAACAAATAGACCATGAATATAAATAAATCATGTTAATACAGCGTTTATAGGAGAGGCATTTTTCCTTCCGATGGAGAAAACAGCCGACATTTGAGCCGTTGTAAATAATACACAATGACAACTATATATTTTTAAACTTTTTGAGTTGAAATCAGCCTCTTCAACGTTACTGTGGCCATGCTATTTTGATTGTCAGTTGAAATGAGTCTCGATGTTCGTTTAAGCATAATATTTTGAGTCACACTATTTTCATTCGCCAATCCAGTAGTTCTTGGTACAAATTTCTCTTTCAAACCAACGCATGGCACCATACGAAAAAACGCATCTCTGAACTGAGTGTTACTGTAGATATATATAAACGGATTCCACAAGACGGATGATTTGGCAAAGATGGTTGGTACAGCACTCACCATAACAGGAAGGTCCCCGAAACCAAATGCTCTCCAGAAAGCAACGATGGCATACGGGGTCCATGATATGAAAAATGCACCTAAAATAAAATTTTGAGAATTAAGATTTTGCAATAAACATTTAAAATTCGGAATCTCGTATAATTATACTTTAAAGTATAGGCTCTTCTATTTTAAGCAACACTGGTTGGTTGGTGGGCATAAATGTCACATAGCTTGTAGAGGACATATTGAGGATTTAGTGCATAAACGATGAAAGCAATTTTTTGCGTCGTTTTACAGAAGAAGATCGTTAAAGCGCTGACGAACGATGGACGCTAGTGATAACTTTCAATGAGCTAAAACGTTTTGTCTACTCAGCTCTGTGAATTTAATATAGACAGAAGAATATTATTCATAAAACAATCTATTTTATAAACCTATTATCAAGAGCACTGTTTTGGTCAACTGTCGTTCTTTCTTTATTTTGGAACTCATCCCTTTATTCTGTCTGCTCAATGACAATCTTTGGTTTCCATTTTTGACCTATAAAGTGAATACTTTTTAAAATATGTCATCGTATTTTTTATCAAAGAAAACGGCGTTAAAATCATTTCAGCATTTGTTTGTGTCTTGATAAAGATAATAACAAAATGTCGGAACTTGGAAGATCAATTTCAAATGTCATAGAGAAAAGGCAAAACAGCTAAGGAAGACATGCCGACGAAAACGAAGATCGCAATGGTCCTGACTTGGTACAGTCTTGGTACAGATAAAACAAAATGCATTTAATAAACTTAAAATATTTACATAATTAATACAACGTGTCATAGCGGATATCAATGAATGAGTGGATAGATGGGGTGCTCTCTATTCTTCATTCTTTAAGTATTTTGCCGTTTCCCCATTTTTTTAAATGACCCTTCTTTCATTTGTGTTCATTTAAGGTCTATGCTTTCCATTTTTTATTTTTAGACTCATCAATCTATATATATCTGTTAAGGTTCATGGTTACACTTCCAATAAAATGGTTGATATTTGACCTATTTATCTAGTCTATGTATGTCATTGAAACACAAAACAAAGTGTAGCATCGTCTAGATATAAAAATCGCTGAGCATTTGCCCTTCTAGTTTTCAAGATTAATTTTGTTGTTTTCTGTATTCATTTTCTTTCCGTTCAAATTGTACATAAAATAAAGCATGAATTACCCCTAAATAATCTTCCATAAAACCAATTGTGAGTAGATTTAATAACAGCAATAATGAAATTACATTGCACGTGGAGTCGATATTTGGCAATATCTGGGTAAACTGAAAAGCGCAAAAAAAAATGCCCTGGCAAAACGGGTCAAGTGTACACGTACAAAATATTAAAGGTTTATGTAAAAACTATTTATCTAGACACTGCTACGCTGCATTAAGCAATTGAATGTGTAGTTTAGGCTCCATATAGACTGAAAAAAGACATAAAATATAAGGTTTTTTTTCCAAAATGTAAAGATGAACCTTAATTATAAATAAGCTGTATTACTTTAATATTCATATTTCAAGGAGCAGCGTTTAGATAAATTATATATTTAAATACAAAGTACTCGAGCACCTAAAGATCGAAAGGGCAACTACGGGTATCGGACATGTGAAGTGCGAGACAAAAAAAAGTATTTAAAGCATTTAAACGATTACCGCCTCATTTACAACTAATTTAAGGTTAAGTTATAAGTGATTTTTTATTATTGTTAATTATGCGTTAATCGACAACAATTTGATTATGACATTATCTAAAATCAAAGTGCTAAAGCGATAAAAGGCAGAGCTAAATCTAAGCATTAAATTATGATTAAAGGTCCCATGATTTTTTAGGCCCTGTGCAAGGGTGTTAGTGATATTCACATAAAATCGGGTTAGCTCAAAAACGGCAAAAGCAGAACTTAAAAATAATGTACTTATTCATAAAAATATAAATAAAAATAGATAAGACATTAATATATCTAGGTCCTCTTTTAGTTTAAAAAAATCTGTATAACATTGAAAACAATAAAACAATAAAAATACACGATTAATGTTTTGGTAGGGATATTGCCCGGACGATAAAAAAAACCCGCGAAAATCAGATAGTTATATGACTACATAAGGCTCTTCCAAAAAAACTACAGCTAGGTCATACAGGAAAAAATGGATTTAGAAATCAGAATTGAATAATGCATAGATGAAATTGAAATGTGAACTGCAATGAATAAATAATAAAATGAAAGCATAAAAAGCCGAAATCTTAAAGACTCCAAGAACTTCAAGAACTATTCTATTTGCTTTTCAAATAAAACGTTTTGGCAGCACTAGCGATAGCTAGCAAATTACGCTAAGCATGTAAATCCAAGCTCTATTGCTTTTAAGTTGATATAAGATGGACGATTTTAGCCATATGTTGTTTAAGGTATGGGTCCTGCTTCCAAACGTTTCAAATAGATGTTCAATATTTTTTTGGGAAACCATTGATGACTAGTAAGACCTACAAATTTAAACAGAACCTATAAAAATTTCAAGTCATTGGAGTATACAACCAAAGAACATTCGAATCAAAAGGCAGGCCATTATACCACTAAACCAATTTCGTTTACACAGAATACAGTATGATTAAAAGATTTACATTTCATCGGCTTTAATAGGGTTCATATATTACTATTTGGAGAAAATGTAGGATTCTAAAATGTTATAAAAAGTGGCTGTGAATAAAGGTAATAACAAAACTACCGAACTTAGATATTGCATTGGGTATTGATGCTAATGGATATCCACTTTTATGGCGATAATGATATGTGGAATCAGTGTACACGACACAACCTTAATAAAAGAGCACTTTAAAAAAAACCCACAAAACGGAAAAAAAGCCAGCAGCCTTCAATGTGACCAGTGTATGTCGCCTGTCGTTTGGACTGGCCCAACTTTGAAGAACGTACATAAGATTCAGTACAAATTTCAAAACTATGGACGAAAGACCCATTTCTGGAACATAACATAAAAATTATAGGAGACGGTCAAAGATTTCTGGCTTATGACACGTTGCGGGGTTTTACTTGCATTTTTTCATCGAACAGTTTAAGTAATCTAAAACATTAACTGACAACCGTACCCCAATTAAAAAAAAATGGCAAAAACAAAACAAGCTGGCATTAACGTAACTTTCATAAAATATTTAAGAGCTATACCTACCACTTTGATTACGTAAATGTAACAATAAACCATTACCACGGCCGGGAGTAGAAAACAAAATACAAAGATGGTTATGTTATAGCTGAGAACCCGGTAGTCATCACTATTGAGTTTCACTGAGCAAGCAACTTTAAAGTCTTCGTAGTCATAGCTGCTCCATCCAGAAAAAGGGATAGTGCTCCATAAAAGTCCGAAACTGTAGCTAAAAACAAGGGCGATCACCGTTGGTCGAAAAGAGTTTTTAGACGATGAAAATGGACGAGATATTACAAGGTATCTACTGAGAGATATAGATCCTAATATATACATTGAACTCACGCTGAAGAAAAACATAACAAAACCTTCTACCAAACACGCTGTAAAATCAAGCAAGACGTCTCGACGGAAAATAGCAAATATTACCACTGGGAAACCAAAAATACATATGCATAAATCGTTGATCATAAGAGCCATTATCTGAGTTATAGTCGGAGTTCTTAACTTCTTGTTCCTGAAGAATATCACCAGCGCTATCAAGTTTAATAAAATGGCAAGGAATCCAACAATACACAGATATATTCCTATTGCGTCTAAGAATACACCAGGAACACCGAAATTATGTGAGCCAATGGTCTGCCCTGATATGTTTGATCTGGTACTAGTAAAATATCTGTCAGGAAACATATTGGTGCTGATATTTTGACTCAACATATTTGCCGTTTCATTCCAAGAAACCGACTCGTATTGTCTTTTTTCGGTAAAAGACATATTGGAAATGCCCATGGCCGAATGTTAAAGCCACACTGCTTAATATTGCAGCAATGCAAGTAAAGATTGAAGCATAAGTTTTCTAGAAGCAAGAACTAGCTTCTTCTAGTTATAGATCTAGTTTGATCTTGACTAAGATGCGTGGATGTTTGTTGTTTTATAAGTTTAACACCTTCTGTTCATGTGTTATTTTCATTTTGTTTCCTTTCTATATATATCCATCATTGGTTTCTGGTGTATTGTGAGTGATACTTTATTCCTTTATTAAGGCTATATCAATTACTCGTGAAAACTAAACTCATCCCTTTCTGGCTATCACTTGTATTCCCATTCCAAGACAAGATACGGTCATAGCCTTTAAGTTTTCCATTTTATTTCCATGTTTAATAGAACTTCAAGAAGCAAAATCCATGCACCATGGTAACTTTCGGTTCGAATTAAATATTCCTATGGTTAAAACAACCTATTAGATGTCCTCAGCCATGACATTTTTTTTCTTTTTATATTTCCATTTTAACTTGCTCTGTTCATATATATAGTCTAAATACCTCAATAACAAACAAATGTGGCCATAATATCAGACAGAAATTTACCTATTATCGGTTAATTAAAGGTAAAAATGGTATTATAGTTAATAGGTCTCTTAACTGAATTGCTATATGTTTTTTATGCAATGGCTCTTTAACACAAAACTATACAACAAAACATAAGATAAAATTATTATCCTTATTCTAAGAATAACAGAGAAAAATTGAATATTAATACCACAAATAGATTTAGAAAGTTAAAGAATTGATTTTTTTATATTAGTCTTTTGTCTATTATACACAAGTTACTTTCGGCTTTTTATTGCTATAACAAAAACATAATTAAAGTATTAATTATTTAGAGAACTCCACGAGTTTAACTAATTGCCGCAACATCCGGAAAATCGAATTCGAGAGCCCGCGAGCAATTGTTCTTTTACTAAGCCCGAGACAGGGTCGAAATCTTACGTTGATATATTTTACCGTGTATAGAAATAGATAGACTGTATTATCGATAAGGTTAAGAGCGGTCATAGTAAAGTTTAGGTATTAAGGTTCATGGTTACACTTTGAATAAAATGGTTGATATTTGACTACTGTAGAAGCAGAAATATTCGTGGAGGATTTAATTTTGTTTATTTCGTAGGTAAGAAAATCAACGAAATTAAATCTCCACATATCTAGTTAAAGAGTGTATATTCAAATAAAAAGTCGATAAAAATTTGTGCCTACCAATTCAGTTTTGTGCTCTAAACAAAGAAATTATATCCCCACGAATATAAATGCTTATATAGTATGTGATATAGTCTATGTGAAGCTTAAACCACATATAGAAATAGAGAAAATATGGTATAGCACCGTCTAAAATTTGCAGATCATTTTCTCTTTCATGTTAAGATAAGATATATTATTTGATAATTAAATCGCCCTTTCAGGCAGTACAATTAATGTTAATTTCAATCAATGAATTTGGGTGATTGTACGATAATTTTCTCTTCCATGTTACAAGATTACTTTTGCTGTTTTCTCTATTCATTTTCTTTCAGTTCAAGTTGTATCTTAAATAAAGCATTAGTTATCCTGCCTTTTAAGCATAATAGAGAGAAGATTTGATAAAAACAATAATGAAATAAGTTGAGACAAGATGACAGGGCATTGGTGATATTTGGCTCTATTTGGATGAACTGAAAAACGCAAAGAAAATGTCCCGGAAAAAACGGATCAAGTGCACACATAAAAATACTTAAAATATATGCAAAAATATTTATCTATGCCTTATTTAGCAATAGTATGTATAGTTTAGACTGCATATAGGCTGAAAAGGTATTTTATGCAAAGTGTAAACCTGAACCTTTAACACCGTACAAAAGTAGAGAGAGATGTATGCAGAATTTTAAGGAAGAGTCCCATCTATGATTCTCAACAAAAGGAGGTTTGATGCCATTTTTTATGCTAGTCTACACTAAAATTTTCTTTTTCAAGGAATGGCATATAACCCGTACCTGGGATAATTTAACTATTTAGTTTTATATTTCTAAGCCCGAACCAATCATCTTAATCCACCATTGCAAGTTAAGGTATCATAGTTCTATACTTCTATAATACCTTAACTTGCAATGCAACCATATCAGTGGTAACAACAGCAATAAACCATAGACCTGCTAACAAATCCACTAACCAGTAACCATATAAGTGATCACAAAAGCAATAAACCATAGACCTGCTAACAAATCCACTAACCAGTAACCATATAAGTGATCACAACAGCAATAAACCATAGACCTGCTAACAAATCCACTAACCAGTAACCATATAGGTGATCACAACAGCAATAAACCATAGACCTGCTAACAAATCCACTAACCAGTGACCATATAAGTGATCACAACAGCAATAAACAAACTAACATGTAACCACAAGAACCAAATTTCACAAAAAAGGTCAAAGCCAGTATTGACCGGATTTCTTTAACCAATGATGCGGTATTTCTATAAAACACCATTTCAACGATTTTTTTTGGCTATCGGTGTGTGATTCGTATAGTTGTTTATTCATTTAACTCAATGGTTTTGATTAGTTTACTTTTAAATACAGTTTATGATTCGTTGTTATTTTTCGTTCTCAATGTTAATTGGTTAATATCTACGTGTCGTCACAAAATTCTCATATATATATATATTCATACGTCATAGAAGACATGGCGTTCCAAATGTGCATTATATTCATACGTCACAATAGGCTTGACCAAAGTTTCATACGTCATTCATTGATTAATTGACAAAGCTTTCAAATGATAATAAATCAATTTAACAGTTAGAGAAAAAGGTTTCACTGACCGATGATGATACCGATTTTTATCACACTCGTTTCTTTTATGACAAATATCTAACTCGATGTGATAATGCGGCACAACAGTTAGAGAAATTCAGGTTTCACAAATCTGAGCGATGTGATACCGATTTTTATCCTATAGCGTGGTATTCGATTTCAGGTCTTTCTTTCATTTACTTCCTGTCTGCCGACTTACTTAATTTATGACTTTAATGGTCAATGATAGAAAATTTTTGTAACAGTTTTCTCAGCAACCTCATATTGGGGCTCATACTACACCTTATGCATTCAGCAACAGCAAGGTACGCATACCGTTGGGTTTAATTTCAGGTCTATTGCCTATCTACTTTTTGTTTAATGAAATTAGGCCATTTCTGTCTTTGACCCATTTTGTGACCCATCTATGAAAGTTGGGGGCATATAATGTTCGGATCCGTCCGTTCAACCGTCCGTCCGTTTGTCTGTCTGTCCTAGGGGCGAGATGGGGCATTAAGTCTTTTGTATACATATAATTTTTTATTATTATCATTTTTTTATGTTTTATAGTATTTTGTCTGTTCTTTATTTTTGTTTTGCTACTATAAATTAGAATTGATTTTAAAAATTAAGAAGTGAACTGTTATCATTTCATTTTCACAAGCACAAAAGCAGGGGTATCTGGCAGCAACAACAATAGAACAATAGAGTTATTCACAGAATGAAAGTTTCTGAAAATGAAAGGTCGACTTTAGATAAGAATTTGGGGGTTAATTGATTGAATCGGATAAGAAGAAACAAAAGCTGAATCACCATGTTGAACATTTCTGAACACAAATTATAGTCCACGTATGCTTATTACGATCCATTCATTGAACATTTAAGGTGGCTCGAGGCTTTTCTACTGAGCATCTTTTTGCACATATTGGTATTTTGTATAAAATTGAAAAATTAACCGGATATTGCAGACAAAAACTAGATATTATAATATATTTAAACAAATTACGAGCAATTGTAATACAAAAAAGGTCTTTTTAATCATTTTTAGAATTTCCCGTACTAAATCAAAGGGAGATAGTTTATATAAATAAATAGGAAAATTTTCAATTTTCATGAATATCTGGAAAAAATGAACGGTGACCCTATGTTTTTTTTTCATACAATTTCGAACAGCTTTAGAAAATTGACTTTCCTTCAGATTTGAGCTAATTCTATAGTAGGAGTTCTTCTTTAGGTGCCTCTTTAGCTTTTCTCCCTATATATTATATATAGAAATTTTGCAATATTCAGAAAGCTGCTACGGCTCTAAAATGAACGGTTATTTGATATTTTTTATCTTTGCATTCAGGTCTATCAATGTGCCAAAAATGAAAAAAAAATCTAGAGTAGAATTCTAATAGCCTCGTGACACCTTAAAATTGTATCACTGATGCATTTGTACATGATGCCACCTGATACAATATATATCAGCAATCTCGTTTGATATGTTCTATATATAAACTGACACCCAATCCACTAGGGGAGGTGGTCGCTAACCCTTTAAAACGATACCGCAGGTAGGGTCCAATTTTAGATATATAAAGTATATATGTAGCCATATAGGCAGCTAATCAAATCATATAGATTTATGATCAGTTATTTAAAAAATACCTGATATATCAATGTTACTAATCTGACATCTAATCCACTAGAGGGGGTCACATCTTTTCTTAAAAACCTAGAAACGTCTGATTTTTCAGACAGACTGTCTGCAGGGGTATTGAAATAGCTTGAGGTATTATCATTATGGCTACTATTTTTTCTATTTCTAACACATAAATTAATTACTACCTTTAGCAAGTTTGATTAAATATGGAAAATTCCACATGGTGCTCTAATCATGGTATTTGTATCAACGCATTATACTATTATAAGACTTTAAGCAAAAAGGAATCACGAGAAATGATACGGAAGTTATAGAGCTAAAAATGACAAAAGGTGGTTCTCAATAAATTTACAATATATTATATAAAAAGATGTTGAATAAGCCTTGTGTAGGCGACAATGCAAACTTACATTATCGGGAATAAAAAAATAATAATAATGGAAAACAACCACCAACCAGCAACCTTCATTGTGACTTGTGGTCAAATCCCACCATTTAAAAGTCTCCCATCCGAACATAGAAATACAAATGACAACAAAGTACCAGACAATAAATTTTGCTACGCCTGACGCGCGTTTCAAATACCATCAGGATCTGAATTCAAATGTTTTTGTTTTGACAGAAGTCGTATCATCTTTCGCCTTCAATTTCAAAATTACCAATTTTCCTTACCTGGAAAGTAACACACCTTCTTCACTTGCACACGGTTTCTGTATTTCACAACTTATTCCACATGACAGGGCTTGTACATATTTTTCCGATCTTTTTATCCGACACCGATATCTCCGACTATAAGACCAAGGTTATAAGAAAATATGTCGCATTAGATCCCTAAAGTTTTTTTCATCCGTTACCATTCGGTGGAAAATTCAAAATCATATTAGACGAAATGGTATTGAGTGATCGTTTTGATTTTGAGTAGTGCTTGGTACGTTGTTATACTGAGATAATCATCTTATTATCCTTATTATCATTATTATGTAATGTGATAATAGGTGAAACCTAAAATGGGACGCAGCTTTAGAAAATAGTTGTCAAAAAATGTCATTGATCAATTACTAATAATTTCAAATATCGAATTATTTGTGCAAATTACAAATATTTGTACATAACATTCTAAAATAGTAGGATGACGTTGACGGGACGAAATTACCTTCTTTTGGTGTACGTTATCGATGACGTCATTTCCCGGTTAGAGTATTTCGCGCTCCAGTAGAAGTAAACAAAGCAACCTTTTTTTCTGCCAGGTTTTGGGTGATTTTCTGTAGACCAATAAATCTTTTTAGAAGTATTGGGTGGAGAAAATTGATATAAAAACCTGGCAGAAAATGACGACTTGTTTCAATCATGATTTTGGAAAAAAAAAAACACTGGAACATGCACATGCACAGGATTGATTAAAAAATCTCCATGATCAGTTAAGCCTAAGGTAAGACCATCTTTTTTTCTATTCAGTGTAGCTTTTATTGTTATTGTTTAAAACACCCGCTTAAACATCGCCATAAATTGGTTGAATTATTAGTAAACAATCACGATTGTTCCTAACGCACCTGTTTACAATGACCATTCTCGCGAGAACTTGGCGTGATCATTTCATCTCTTTGACAACGAGAGTTTCCTTGAAAAATATATTTAGAGAGTTTAGTTTTGACTTTCCATCCGTATTCTCCTGTATATTTTAAAAAGAAATTAAACTATGGTTATTAGATCTGTCAGTTTTACAATTGATTAAAAGAAAAGCATCGAATTTCTGGCCCCATAGAAATTCGTGCCTAGTGCGCTTGCGCGCACTCGGTACATCCGGTTTGGAAGAAAAACCAAACCATTAACTTTTGGAAGTTTCTACATATGTGGGACTGCGTCCCATATTATGTCTTTAACCGTGTTGTGTTTTGCAGACCCAAAAGATCACAATGGCAAAATGTAGGGGGGGGTGGGGGTATGGCACGCCATAAAACCCGGGTTAACCCACCATTTCTTTTAGAATGCCTGTACCAAGTCAGAATCATTGCAATCTTCAGTTTATCTGGTGTGTTTTACTTATTTTGTCTGTTCTCTTGGACATTTGAGATTGACCCTCCCAGTTCAGTAAGTTTGTTATTACCTTTATTTTTCTATAGTATTCAATATGAACCAATATAGAAGTCGACTGACAGCCAGTCGGACTTCCATGTCAATGGCATAAATATGAACCCCGGAGAAAAATAGTCAATTACCACAAAGGATGTTGAAATCCAATCAAATAATGCACTTTCTGAAGATGGATGACACTGTTTGCCAAAGAAGATGTAGGAAGATTTATCTGTTGATCCTCAAAATTGCATCAATCTTTTTTGGATAATTATATAACAAGGACGTCATTACATGCATTTGATATAACCCCAAGCCCTCCAATAATTTCATGAAAGAAAGTTTTGAGTACGATAAAATATTAATTTTAATGAACCATTGTCTTTTCTTCGTATTTTGCTATGGTATCCAATTTAACGTTTAAAGTTTTCCTTTGATATTGAAAGATGGTCATGATAATTGTAAAATAATTGTATATGTACAATATTTCTTTAGCACAATAATAAATAACCTAGAATAGAAAGAAGCCTACACAAAAGAACTACCGGTATTGATGAAAAAGAATTTCCTTAATGATGGTATTAGGGTTTAAAAGAATTGTTTTGGTGGAAATGGAGATTTCAGATTTCCGACAATCGGAAATGACTCAGGATAAATCAGGGGCGGATAATTGTTGCAGTCTTGTTTAATAAAATCGTAGTACATAAGTTTTCCTTCTGTAAGAATTCTCCGCCCAAGATATCAATTATTATCAAATTTAAAAGTCATAAGTCGAGAGAAAAAGCAAAGCTAAAGTCAGGAGCATGGCGATTTGGATGCTTCATATGGCCATTTCGGGAACTTAACATCTTACGTAAAGCAAGAGACTAAAGTATTTGAAGTCCACATTGAATTTTGAATACTATATATCTACAATGTATGTCCTCCTCTGATAGAAGCAGTCCAAATGTCAAAGTCCGATAGGTCAGAGACAATACCAGCAAACACAAACAAGGACAGGACGAAAAAACAGACAACATATTAAACACAGAAAGACAAAAAACTTCTAAATATCAATTATTTAACAGTTTATTAATGCAACTAGAGACTAGTACAGTCATGGCATATATTATAAAACAATGACAATGACATACATGGACAACACGAGCTCTAGTCGTAATGAGAGTGAACTCAGGTGCCCTGGAAGAGTAAGCGGTTCCTACCTGATGAACGATGTCCATTTAGTTCGTGCGAATTTTAATTTCACCAGTCACGAAATCCACATGAAGAGCTTAGGTTATCGTGTGGAAGCCCATAAATTAATCATCATTTTTCCTTTGATGTTTGCCGCTTATAATCCCTGTATCATCAACTGGTGTGTATCACCGAATTTATCGGGTCAGTAGGTGACGTAAGGCGTGTTTCATCAGTACACACACAAAAAGTTCCTTGTAAAAACATAAAGACATGCGTTGCAATATTTATTGTCTGGAACTTACATTGTCATTTTAATTTCTAACACCCATGAAGGTTAGCGCTGCTGGTGAAGTTTTAATTTCCCAAGATAATCCCGCATCGGCACGTGACAAACACTTTTGTGAGACACATCAAAAATTTTAATAATCCGTATAATTTTCAAAATTGTCTAAACCCTAAGGTTCTTCCTACCCATTGCAAGACATAGGTTCATCTTGGTTCCCCATTTCGGTATTGTTCTATACTCTTCTTAATCATATAGTTTTTGGCCTTTTCAATATTTTTCACGAGTAGAGCGCTTCTGATGAGTCTTTAATAGACGAAACGTGCTTCAGGCGTAGAATTTTGTTGTCATTTTAACGAAAAGATCAGTTTGTCTCACGGGAATACCGATCAAGAGAATAGGACTTTTAAAATCTTGAGATCAATTAACATTTTAACTAACTAGTGAATTATGTGAAGTCCATTTTTTTCGACAGATTAATGTAGTCTGTTCCTTCGTAGGAAGGATTCTAGGATATGCCGGTATAACGCCACATGGCTCATATGGCTTGTAGTTTAAATTAGGTCAAGGTCATGACAAAATGACCACTGTATGCCACAGAAACCATTTTTTTGTAAAAGAAATTGGTCACCGATTTTTCAAATTAACAATGGCACCCTTTACATGAATCTCTGTCAAAGAAATTGGTTTGCGATTCGAAGATTGCTTTGGCAATCAACACCCTATCTAATGTATTCAAAACTGATCAAGAAATGCCATAGAACTCATCATTCTTCGTCTTAGATATTGATAACTAACCGATTTAATGATATAACTTTTTTCCACCGACCTTGTTTTAGATCTTGGTAACCAATTTAAATAATGACTTAGTGTCCAGCAACCTTGTTAAAGATCTTGGTAACCGATTTAACATATCACTTAGTGTCCAGCGACCTTGTTAAAGATCTTGGTAACCGATTTAACATATCACTTAGTGTTCAGCGACCTTGTTAAAGATCTTGGTGATCGATCTGTTTCTTTCTTCTTCGGAAGACAATATAGTTATCTTTTCAATTGAATGTTTGTAAAAAACGGTAACTAAATAACCGGAATAAGAAGCATCCTATGGAGAACTACCGATATTATTAAACAAACCCTTCAACATCAAAATGATGACATAGGTCGTGTTTGGTTCAAGCGTGTGTAACGTGGCAAAGGAGATTCCATCTGATTTCCGACGATCAGCTATTATTCTTAACCATGAATAAATATATGTATATTTTTATATTAAAATGCAGTTCTAATTATAACATGTATATGGATATAAGTTTGGCATTAAATAAACATGTTAGCATATAAGATATTTTGTCACCGCTTGTAGAAAATCTTAATTACCCATCATACATCACAGGATATGAAGTTCCGATTTATTGGTCAAGGTTTTCTGGAAATGGCTTCACATACATTATCATTCGAATACAAGATATTTTCACCGATTTATAGAAATGCCTTTGCATTATCATCGTCAAAAATTAGTCAGTGATTTGTAAAACAGGTTTAGAATACATCATCATTATCCGAGATATTGGTCGCTAATATGACAAAAAGCCTTGCCAACTACATAGTTATTTGTGATCTTTACCAACCTTGCCATTGAATTGTTGGAATGCATTGGCCTCACCAACCTTGTTCAAAATATTCGTCATCGATAAAATAGCAAACCAGTGTTTCAGCGGTACGATAGCCTTAGGAAGAAGCAACTTAGACAAAACGTGGTCATTTGGAGGTCGTTTTTATTAAAAACCTTTGTTGTTTTACGTTCCTTAATGCAAAACAAATAAACCCGCTCTTTATATGAAATGAGTCAATGTTGATGTTATTGTTGTTGTTGTTGTTATGTCTGCTGTGTTGTTTTGTCAAAACTATCAAAGCTTTTAACTTGAAATCGCTTATACATATAGAACAATAAAAATAATGTCAGACTTTTATGGTAGAAACCCAAAAATTGTCGGATGGCGTGATAAAAAAAATCAATGCATGTGCTTAATGACATTATGTAAAAAGAAACATCTCATTAAAATTACATAGGAAGCAACTAAGGTGGGTGCACCAAAGAGGCAATCAAAGACAAAATCTGACATAACATCATCACAATACAAACCACAAAACAAAAACTCACATAAGAACCAAACTGCAACCAGCAACGTGGACTCGTGTCGAAACGAGAGTAAACGCAGGTACTCCGAAAGGGTAAGCAGTTCCTGCTTGCTATAGCACACCCGTCACGATTCCAATGCTCGAATTGTGTTGTGGAATTCCGGCAAGGATGACAGAATGCAGTGGATAGCACGTAAGGAAATTAAATTTATTTTACATTATAATTCCAAAATATGTGATAATCACAATAGAAACGGTTATATAGGAAACTACAGTACAGACAAGGTCAAGTCCTTTGCTGACGTCCTTCCAAGACGGCTCGTTGTCTGGTTTTAAACTGCTCTTATCGTCCTGTGATAGTCGGATTGAAGTCACTTTATCTTTCCTTGGGCATATATTTGATAACAATGCACGCCATGCGAAGATTCTCCAAAATGTATTGATTTTAACACTTTCGTCTCTGTAATAGATGGCGGATATAAAAATTGCCATGACAACGATGAAGCCACTGACTATTATAGTAACGATCATGATCAGAAGAAGCAGACACATCGGATTTGACGATGCGGGAATAGCTGCCGAGACTAACGTCAAAAATATGGCGTAAGACAGAAGAACCGTCATGGAAAGACCAATTCTCTCCCCTGACTCTACAGGAAGTACGAATACGAGGGGATTGAGTAATCCGAAAACAATTGACGGGCAAACAACGATAACACTGTAGTACAGAGGTTCACGTTTTATGGTAAGATGGACGTCAAACATGGAGTATCCGTTCCATATCTCTGCATCTGCGTAAATTTCTTGTAAATCCCAATTTGAATTCGGGGTGTAGAATTCTCTGCTAATCGAAATATCGTTTGCTTCGAATATGATTTCGCTCGCCATGTATCCCCAAGCAGCGAAACGTAGCAGACACGATTGGGTGTCGTAAGGAAACTTGTAAAGGTTCGTTGTACACTTCGAAGACATAATGCCTCCCATTGGTATACTTATGTTTCCATCAAACATTATGTACGTTATAAAATCCGTGTCTTTGCCTATTGGCTCCAGAACATTTACAGCACTAACTAATGTAATAGGTGGAGTCCAAATATGTCTTTTCGGCAGATTAATGTAGACAGTTCCTCCGTACCCAGAGGGATCCCAGGAAATGCCAGCGTCACACCACATTGCTCCTAGTCCGCCTAAAATCACAATGGTCTCTTGAAGCTCGTCAAAGTTGGTTAAAGTCATGAAGTAGAAACGTAGATTTATTTTTAACGGAGAAGATGAATTTTTACGTGGTAGAATTTCTTTCTGGTGGTCTTTGAAGACATTGGTGTACAGCTGTTGAATATCAGTAAGATCCTGAGCTTTTACTGGAGAAATAAACAATGCTAAAGTTAAAACTGCATAAATGAAGAAGAATATGTTTGTAAAACAAGTGTGGCCACTAAAAGTATGTCTCGCCTGCCGGCACCATCGCTAAAATCAACTACCTAAGCTTTCATTTCTTGATATAAACACAAAAAGTGTCAGTATACCTAATAACAGATGCCTAGTTATTATACTATTCAAGCAATCCATTGTCCACACAAGTATTACAAAAAGTTTTCTGTCTGAAAAAAAAACCTAATTTCACAGAGTCACTGGAGCATAAAAATGGGGTCATGGTCACATGGCATGGTGACAGTTGCGTTGTCCATAACCGCAACTGTCTGTTTACCCAATATCAGATGCCTAGCTATTATAACTTTCCAGCAATTCATCTTCCATAAAAGTCTTACAAAAAAGTTTTTCGGCCTGAAAAAGACCTAAGTTCACAGAGTCACTGGAGCGTGAAAATGGGGTCAGGGTCACACGGCATGGGGACAGTTGCATGGACCATAACCTAAACTGTCTGTATACTAAATATCAGATGCCTAGCTAATATACTTTTCAAGCAATTCATCGTCCACAAAAGTCTTACAAAAAAGTTTACGGCCTGAAAAAAGACCTAAGTTCACAGAGTCACTGGAGCGTGAAAATGGGGTCAGGGTCAAACGGCATGGTGACAGTTGCGTAGACCATAACCTGAACTGTCTGTATACCAAATATCAGATGCCTAGCTATTATACTTTTCAAGCAATTCATCGTCCACAAAAGTCTTACAAAAAAGTTTACGGCCTGAAAAAAGACCTAAGTTCACAGAGTCACTGGAGCGTGAAAATGGGGTCAGGGTCAAACAGCATGGTGACAGTTGCGTAGACCATAACCTGAACTGTCTGTATACCAAATATCAGATGCCTAGCTATTATACTTTTCAAGCAATTCATCGTCCACAAAAGTCTTACAAAAAAGTTTACGGCCTGAAAAAAGACCTAAGTTCACAGAGTCACTGGAGCGTGAAAATGGGGTCAGGGTCAAACGGCATGGTGACAGTTGCGTAGACCATAACCTGAACTGTCTGTATACCAAATATCAGATGCCTAGCTATTATACTTTTCAAGCAATTCATTGTCCACAAAAGTCTTACAAAAAAGTTTACGCCGCCGCCGTCGCCGTCGCCGCCGCCGTCGCCGGAAAGTAATACCTATGTCTCGCCTTCCGCGACTATTCGTCGCAGGCGAGACAATAAAACGAGGACATTTTATATTTATTCCTATTTTTTTACACAGACATTCATGAACAAAGTTGAAGATTGCTATTCAATTAATGGTAAATCATGTTTACTTATTAGATAATGAACCTGTGTTAATTTCTTTTGCAAAAGAATACGTTATATACTGCAGGATGTTTGAACGAACTTTTCCTTCCTTTGTTTTGTGGACTTTTTCTTCAAACAGAGTAGAAATAAATGAACCTTATATTACCTTATATTATTACTTTCCTTTTAAACAAGATAAATAGTATTCAAAATTATAATACAGTTTGTATCGGAAATATAAACTGTTATTTGCATAGCCTAAAAACTTAATTCTTTGTGGATCAATTAACAGCAGAAATTGTCACCCGAAAATCAGAGGTGTAAATATTGAATATAAAAATCAATAAAAAATATTCATTTTTCTTAACAGGAACTTAAGAAACTGCAAGATCAATTGAGTTATTAATGTATTGACGAGGCTACTTATTTATCAATTATGTCTAATAGTTTACGCAATTCTCAAATTAATAACAAATTTTTAGCACCAATGTCTATATAGTTACTTTGTAATAAGCTTAAACTCTTTGATTACAAATTTTCATTTATGTTGTATACTCCTTTATAAAAAAAATAGTCAAAAAAGCTTGTCTCGCAGATTTGTCCCCCAGTAGAAAATCGCTTCAAAGATGAAACAAAGCTGAAAACGGACAAAGTTTTATGAAAAAATAGAATTGTTACAAAGACAATCGATAAAACAGTCTACAAGTAAAAAGAGACAGAAATCGAATAGAGTGTCGGTTGTGTCATTTGCTCTTATATCTCGAAAAATATACAAATTTGAAAATGTCTCGCAGAAATGTCCCGTCTTTTAGTTTTCAGCGTTGTTGTGTAACGTCAATGCAAACATCAAAACTTGTTGTCATTATATATGATTATATTAAACAGAATTTTATAATTTTTGTTTTAAAGTACAGCTTGAACACTAGTTTTTGTATGTATGTGATCATCAAGACAAAAAAGATTGTATTATTTCGTTAAAAACTATTAAAAAGAGATACTTTTCAAGATAAAAAATTAGCAAAATTTCTAAAATTTTTACGACGCTATAATTGTGTTACGTTATGTGGAAGCAATATCCGACGTAACGTCTTTGCACTAGTTTGTGCTGTAAATGTTCAGGAGCCGATAGTCAAAGACACGGATTTTATTGATTTTTTGTGCCAGTCGCATTTGTGGGGTTCCACATGATAACCTGAGCTCTTCATGTAGATTTCGTGGCTGGTAAAATCAATACTCGCAGGAGCAAAATGTACATCGGTTATCAGAGGACGGCGTACATTGAAAATATGATATTCAAAATTCAATATGGACTTCAAATACTTTAGTCTTTTGCTTTACTTAAGATGTATAAATTCCTGAAATGGCCATATGAAGCATTCAAATTGTCGTGCTTCTGACCTTAATTACTTTGCTTTGCTTTCGCTTTTGACTTTTGACATCTATTTTTGATAATCATTGATATCATCGGCGGAGAAATGATTTTATCTACTTCTTACAGAAGGAAAACGTATGTATTACAATTCCATTAAACAAGACAGCAACAATTATCTGCCCCTGATTTATCATAAGTCATTTCCGATTGTCGGAAATCTGAAATCTCCATTTCCACCAAAACAATTCTGTTAAACCCTAATACCATCATTAAGGAAATGCTTTTTCATCAAAACCGATAATTCTTCTGTGTAGGCTTCTTTCTATTCTGGGTTATTAATTATTGTAGTAAAGAAATATTGTACATATAAAATTATTTTACCATTAGCATGAAAATATTTCAATATCAAAGGAAAATTGGATACCATAGCAAAATACGAAGAAAAGAAAATGGTTCATTATAATTTATATTTATCGTACTCAAAACTTTCTTTGCATGTTGGAGGGCATGAGGTTATTTCAAATATATTTAATGACATCCTTGTTATATAATTACAAAAAAAGATTTATGCAATTTTGAGGATCATCAATCGAAATTCAAGGAAAATAATTACCACTCCAAGAAACACGCGTATCGAGCCAGGTAATTTTTATTAACACTTAGTATAGGCGAATAGAGTCTAAAGATTTTTACTTACATGTTAAGGATTTTTCATAACCGTTATTTTATGTCGTAGGGAAAAAGCCGTAATGGATCTCCGCATTAACAATTTATTTACAATTGGTGTCAATTGGGAAAAGTTCAATGAGTTCGACAATCCAATAATCTGACGAATTACATACAATTTATATGCATTTTATTTGGTAAAAATGTGCGTTCTTTTATCAAAATTAACTCTTTTAATTTGGTTGATATCTAGGTCAAAATGGTGTTGGGAACCCCTTAAACTACATGCAATATTAGCCATGTGGCATATCCTTGAATCCCTCCTACGGAAGAACAGTCTCCATCAATCTGTCGAAAAAAACATGGACTCCACCTATATATTGCACTAGTTTGTGCTGTAAATGTTCCGGAGCCGATAGTCAAAGACACGGATTTTATTGATTTTTTGTGCCAGTCGCATTTGTGGGGTTCCACATGATAACCTGAGCTCTTCATGTAGATTTCGTGGCTGGTAAAATCAATACTCGCAGGAGCAAAATGTACATCGGTTATCAGAGGACGGCGTACATTGTTAATGTGATATTCAAAATTCAATATGGACTTCAAATACGGATGTCTATAGCTTTTATGAGGAGTGGACAGGGGGGACGGGAGTACGTACGGGGGTTAAGTAGGCGGGGAGCGGGGATGGAAGGGGCGGGGGAGCGATCTTCAACTGTGTTCACGAATGTCTGTGTGTACTGGAATAAATATAAAATGTCCTCGTTTTATTTTACTTACACATTCTAGTTCATTTATGCAGTTATAGCTTCAGCACTATTTATGTCTCCGGCACTAGTTCAGGAACTTACTAAAATTCAACAACTTTACACTGATGTCTTCAAAGGCCACCAGAAAGAAATTTTGTAGTCATATAATTATCAGATTTTCGCGGGTTTTTCTATCGCCCGGGCAATATCCCTACCAGAACATTATCGTGTATTTTTATTGTTTTTAAAATGTATTCAATGTTATAACGAATTTTATTAACTAAAAGAGGTACATCTTTATATTCCTATATGAATGAGATACAAAAGGTGCACTCATCTTATGTATCGATACTTAAGCGTTGTTGACCTTTTACATTTATTCAAGTGGGCGAAGCCAAATCACAGATTTCTTGACAAAACGAATAAAATCTATTATAAAGGGTAATGTTTCATGTTTGTGAAAAACAGATCGTTCTTTGGATTTAGCTCTGCCTTTAATCGCTTTAGCGCTTTGATTTTAGATAATGATAAAATTGTTGTCGATTAATGCATAATTAACAATAATCAAAAATCACCTATTACTTAACCTTAAATTAGTTGTAAATGAGGCGGTAATCGTTTAAATGCTTTAAATGTTTTTTTTTTGTCTCGCACTGGACATGTCCGATACCCGTAGTTGCCCTTCCGACCTTTAGGTACACGGGTACTTTGTATTTCAATATTTAATTTATCTAAAAGCTGATCCTTAAAATATTTTGTATAAGTGTAATACAGCTTTTTTATAATTACCAGATATATAAAGATACATTCCAAAAATGAAAAATGGAAAACATTGACCTTAAATGTATGAACACAAATGAAAGAAGGGCCATTTCAAAAAGAGGGAAACGGCAAAATATTTAAAGAATGAAGAATAGAGAGCCTCCCCAATCTATCCACTCATTCATTGATATCCACTTTGGCACGTTTTATTAATCATGTAAATATTTTAAGTTTATTAACTGCAGTTTTTTTTTATCTGTACAAAGACTGTACCAAGTCAGGACCATTGCAATCTTCAATGTCGCCGGTATGTCTTCCTTAACTGCCTTTTTTCTAGGACATTTGAAATTGATCTTCCAAGTTCGATTATTTGGTTATTACCTTTTAAAAAAATGCTTATAAGTGTTTTAACACTCTTTCTTTTATAAAAATACGATGACATATTTTAAAAAGTATTGACTTTATAGGTCAAAAAAGGGAACCAAAGATTGCCATTGAGCAGACAAAATAAAGTGATGAGTTCCAAAATGAAGAAAGAACGACAGGTGCTCTTAATAATAGGTATATGAAATAAGATTGTTTTATGAATTCAATGATATTCTGCTGTCTATATTCAATTACTAGTATTTCAATTGTTTCTTAAAAATCCATAGGAAATTATACTTTAATCCAATTGTTTAATTAAACCATTTATAGACGTTTCGGCCTCAGGCCTTCATCAGTATCACAATATATTCTCCTTCTACATTTTGATTGTCTTCTCTTCAGATTGTATCTTCAATTACTAGTAATTAATTATTTAAACGACAAAGCTGAGTAAACAAGATGTTTAGCTCAATGAAAGTCATCAATAGCGTTCATCGTCAGAAGATCTTCTTCACTAAATCGGTGCAATAAATGGCTTTCAAGCTTTATACACTTAATCCTCAAGATACTATTTATTGAAATATACGCCTACAAACTAGCCGCTGATGATAAGAATTGATGGGTGGGTTCAAACTATAGTTTTTGGTCTATACTATAAATTATTAGTATGAGCGAACTGCATTCCGAATTTAAAATGTATATTGCAAAAGCTTAATTCTTAAAATTTTATTTTAGGTGCATTTTTCATATCATGGACCCCGTATGCCATCGTTGCTTTCTGGAGAGCATTTGGTTTCGGGGACCTTCCTGTTATGGTGAGTGCTGTACCAACCATTTTTGCCAAATCATCCGTCTTGTGGAATCCGTTAATATATATCTACAGTAACACGCAGTTCAGAGAAGCGTTTTTTCGTATGGTGCCATGCGTTGGTTTGAAGGAGAAATTTGTACCAAGAACTACTGGATTGGCGAATGAAAATAGTGTGACTCAAAATATTATGCTTAAACGAACATCGAGACTCATTTCAACTGACAATCAGAATAGCATGGCCACAGTAACGTTGAAGAGGCTGATTTCAACTCAAAAAGTTTGAAAATATAAAGTTGTCATTGTGTATTATTTACAACGGCTCAAATGTCTCCGATTCGGCTGTTTTCTCCATCGGAAGGAAAAATGCCTCTCCAATAAACGCTGTATTAACATGATTTATTTATATTCATGGTATATTTGTTTCAGTTTTATGTCTTTAAAAGTGTTTATCTTTTGTATTTGATAATAAAGCTATATCTAACTATCTTAATGTCACAAAATGCTAAATTTCACTCGGAGTGAATCATGAATAGTAAAAACTCAAATCAAAAGTTCACCTGTTACAGAATTTACCCCCAAAAAATGATGGCAGCTTTCAAAGCGACGAGTTTAAACGATTTGTATTGTAATGATTGTGGCGGTTTGACATTTATTTATTCATATGAATAGGATTTTTTTTTGTGAACTGTATTCATTTATTAACTACCTATAAATAAATTTGATTAAAATACTGCAATTTGATTGGACAGATTTTTTTCATAACCCAATGGAAAAAAAATCATAGTCAAACACCCACTTTTAACAGGAAGTGCTACCATTTTAGTTCTTTTATGAGTAAATTTTTATGTTTTTTATTAATCGTTATGAAAATTTATTTATCAGGATTGACTGTTATAATTTTTTTTCATTGGGGATATGAAAAAATGTTTTGCACATTAAGTATAATCCGCGTTGCGGATTATACAATGTGCATTTTTTTTCTGATGTTTGGTGACAATACTTTTTGGTAGTTGGTTCCATGTTGTTACACTAAACTGGGTCTGATTTTTTTATACATCTCTGAGAACTCAGCTTTTTGTTGTATCTTCAAGTTGGGTTGTCAGTATTAAGTAAGTAGATGTGGAAGTGTGTTCTCCTGATGTTAGTGTGTATGCTTCAATCATGTCTTCACATGTGGAAATCTACAAATACAAAATATATGAGGTTTATACATCATGTAAATGTATCCTTATAATTGAAATTAAGAAAATATACAATTCTCTTCTAGATTTTGTTATTGGGTCATAGAAACATGTTGCTTCCGATCTTCTGAAGTCAGATCTTTGTAGCAGGCTTGGTCATTTAGTACAACAGGTTATGATTAGTTTATTCCAGTTGTAATCAGACAAAATTCAGTTTAATTATAAACAGAAATTGTAAAAAGATTACATTTGTTTTGTAGATGCATATTTCAAGCGTTTTATGTCGTTTTCACTTTTGTGTCCAGTGTAACTGTTGTTTTGGAAGTTGACTGTTATGCTCCATTTCTCAACATCTTTATGTTAGTTCCTATTAGTTATTTCTATTTGTTTTCTTTTGTAAGTTTCTACCATTGCACACTAGAGAGTTATGCTAACAGTTAACATACACCAACTGTCACTGCTATAGAACCAGCACTAACCATTGTCAATGAAGTACATGTATACAAGTATAAAATAAATGATCTTGACCTCTGTAACTGAACTACGTTCTAATTTTATAATGATATGAATTAATACCTTCCACAATATAAAAGAATAGAACACAAGATTAATAGGTATAGGCAGGTGCGCTATAACAGGCACGAACTGATTTCTTCGTAGTGGTCATATTTGGTATCAAAACAGCTTGCTTCAGTTTCCAATTGAGTTGAACATTAAACCACTGCAAAATTTTTCACAGTAAGATTATTTTTTGAAGACTTTTGACCTTGAACTTAACAAATGTTTACCCTGATAAAAAAATGTAATTGTTTTTAAACAAATAAATTACAGTGAGTTAACTGTGGTTTTTAATTGAAGTTGATAAAAACAATTGTTGTTTTCTTATGCATTTAGTACATTGTACATGGAGTTATGAATCGTTTTGAAGCTTTTAGAAGGAGCCAGACAAAGACATCAAATTAGCTCAAGTACAAGTAATGCGAGTTAATAAAAAATCCTATTATTTCAGAACAATTTCTTTAGAGTGCTATCGTTACCTTACACAGTTCACTAATTACATGTGATAAGTAACTGATTAGGAAAATTAAATGCTTGACTTATAATTCCTTGAAGGCACCAGACTGCTTTCTGTTGAGAATATTTAAAACATCTGTTAAAATATGAAGGTTGTGTCGTGAACATTTATTCCACATCTCATTATAAAGATTAGCTATATAGCAGAGAACATTAAACATTTGCTTTGAGGGCAATCTTATTTATGAGACAAGTTTCCTGTGTTTCTCTATTTCATTTCATGCTGTGTTCTCTATTTCATTTCATGCCCTTATAAAAAGCTTGTTACTGTTCATGTACAATAAATGAGTCATGTATTTAACAGTTTAACTAATCTCGTTTTCAACCTTACCTTTAGATAATTTCAATACTATATTTTGTCCGATTCAGGGTTTATAAGTGTAGGGGACAGAAACGAATGAAAAGAGGTATGTAAGATTTCTGTTCGGAATTTTCTAGACTCTACATAAAACTAATATAAGTTGGGAGAAATTGGTCATGGTGGACTGTACATAAAACTAATATAAGTTTTGAGAAATTGGTCAGGGTGGACTCTACATAAAACTAATATAAGTTGGGAGAAATTGGTCAGGGTGGACTCTACATAAAACTAATATAAGTTGGGAGAAATTAGTCAGAGGGATTCGCTTAATTCACATTGGATTTCTTATGAGATCCTGGTATGGTGGGCTTGTGACTTGTTAAGTCATCTAAAGTTTTACTTTCTACCCAGAACAGGATTTGAACCTGTATCTCTTGTTATCATAAACAAGCGCTTTTCTTTAAGCTATCTAGGTTACATTATTTGTGTATTAAAATGTACCTGACTGTTGAAATAAATAAATATAATATTGGGAAAAGAACAAAGATGAATAAAGTCATTTTTCAATGCAACACTGATCTGGTTTGCAATGCATTTATGTTGTTTTATTCTGTAACCACTAATGCATAAAATTAACATAAAGGTAAAATTGTATTGCCATTTTTGTATTCTTTATACAAAAAAGTCATCTTTGATTATTGTCTTTTCAATGTAATTTTCTTTTCAGCAAACAGATGGCTGGCTTTGAAAATTAACTTGATCAACATTGAAATTTAGGTTAAAAATGATACAGATGTTTAGCCATGCTACATGTATATTCGAAAATCTTCTTGTAAGAATCAAGTTAAAACTTAAAACTTGCTGGTTCTTAAAAATACAATCATTTTCACTAAATCATTCATAACAAGTCAAATTGAGATAAACGAAAAAAGAGAAGAAGTAAAAATGAATAAAGCAAGTGCTTTGTGATTAAAAAAGAGTAAATTTTGCTTTACCCAGTCTGCGAAAAAAACAGATTTTCCGCTACCCCGGCCCTGGCTGGTAAAATCCTTCCTGGCAAGTAAAACTATTTCAAAATCTGTACATTTTGAATATACATGTAACAGGGACAATCCAAGAATTCAGGATACAGGCAATGAGTTTTCATTTAAATAAGTTAATATGTATATAATGTGCAGATAGAGAAAAGTTGTTACTTGTTTAAACATTCAGCTTGTTTATCTTTGCTTCTAATCACTTTCTTAAGGGTTAATATTGCTGAGACATCCACAATATAGCAAGGGAGCCTCTTGTTTATCTTTGCTTCTAATCACTTTCTTAAGGAACACAGTCAACACAAAATGAAGTCAAGTCTATAAGTACTCAACTTGTACGCAACATTTTTCTTGACTTGTGCTCGACATGTAAAAAGGTCTGAAAATTACTCGAGCAAGTCTGAAAAGTTTTGGATCAAGTCTGAAAAGTACTCGGCCATGTCTGAAAAGTACTTGACCATGTCTGAAAAGTTCTGGATCAAGTCTGAAAATTACTCGACTAAGTCTGAAAAGTACTTGACCATGTCTGAAAAGTACTCGAACTTACTTTACAAATATAAAAGATTAAACAAGGTTCAGAATGCATTGACTTACATCTCATTTAGTTTTTATTTTATCAGACAAAGGTAAATATATTTGATTAAAGTTTGTCTTAATAAATTGTGAAAACTTTTCTTATATTATTCTTATTGAATCATATATCAAAAGGGGAAAGAAATTGAAATAAAATCATGACAATAATGAACAGTTTCAATTCAATTTGTATCCAAGTAACACTGAAGACACTGCATGTTACCCAAATAGACTTATAATGTATTGCAAAAAAAATGATAAAATATTTCCAAGTAATGGGTCACAATTAAGAAATATATCTTTTTCATAAAATCAAAATATTAGATACATGTATTATTCATTACTATGAATCACTTAATACACGTGTTTTGTCCATACATGTTGTTGTGTTGAATATAAATACATCACAGAATATAAGTTAATCACAGGCACAGATACAAAGATCCAAGGAAAGGCATACCAGGCACACGTCACCACCTAAACTGACAAAAGTTATGCAATTAATTTGCTAAAAAATCACAGATATTTATTTTTTTGCGACTTGCGGACTGGATAATAATCTTTATCCTCCCCTCCATAAACTTAAATCCTTGATATGCCCCTGAATCATGTTAACAAAGAAGTTAGAATTAGTTTTGTTTTCGAAGCAGTATGCATTTTCAACTCTATAATTGGGCTCTAATGTATGTAAGGCACATGCAGGCATGTCAATACATGCATTTACACTTATAATACTTGAAAGTATCCACCTCATAGTGTTCATTCTTGGCTATTTCTATTGCTCAGGTGTTTGGATGTCATTTAGTTTTCTGTGATTTTATCTTAGGTCAGTTATATATAGCTGGTGTTTTCATGATTTAGAGGGGAAAAGATAAAATAGAAAGTGAATTTGCATATACCTCAAAGCTTGAGTCATTCTTTATCAACTTTTGCAGTCTATTTATATGAAATCAAATCTTTGTTGTTGTTCCTTTAAAATGAGGGTTGTAAAAATACAGGGAAAAGAAACATATTACAAGTCATTTAAACTAGAGGTATACATGGTTTTGTGGAACTATTCAAAATTTACTAATGTTTTTTCTAATCAAACTATCCTTAAATTTTATTTTTTAAGCATTGTTTTTGAATTATCTTTGTTTCCACATGTTACTCAAAATACATGTGAATTAAAAACCTGGTAATATATAATTTCAACTGATAATATCTGTGCAATTCTGGTGTTTATTGCTAGTTTGACAGTACCCCAGCATGGCATCTCTCCCCATCAGTATAGGACTTTAATTGATATAAAGTGAATTATCTTGGACATCGTGATGTGTATAGTGTAAGCCAGTTATAAAGTTAATATACTAATTGACAATTATAATAAGAGCAACAGCAACAACAATGAAAACTATAAAGTTGGCCAGTTCTTATAAACTTTAACATATTGAATTTAAATTTTGCAGATTAAATGAACAAGTGAACAATAAAATTGAAATAAAAAGAATAACTATAGCTTTCCACATGCGAAATATTACATCAGAAAAAGATTTTAAGTAAGGGCTACACTTAATTTCTTTTGCACTCTTTAGACAAATTAAACCATGCCATCTAAATCATGCCATCTAAGTGAAAACAGCTAGATAGCTATCAAAAGCTTCCCCCACTGCGAATCAACGTGATGGAAGCACATATGGATTGTTCAGGGGTGAGCCTATGCCATCTTTTCATAGATTCAATTTAAATATCAGACAGAAAGCAATATTATGTTTAATAATAAACAACACAAAGTACACCTTAAATTTCATCTATCTGACTTTTCTTTGCATACATATAAGTGAATTGACTGTAAATATTATCAATTTTAAGCTAAAGATTTGAAGGTCTTTCTACGTCTTTGCACACAAGTTATATACTAGTTTCCATATAAAAGGCTATGGAGAGTGTTTTATTATTGAAATATGTTGTTTTGCATCCCCTCATACTGAAAACACAGAAAAGTCGAGAAATAGCCTTCTACTAGCATTAAGCATTCAATTTCTTTGGGATTTTCAATGAAAAATGGTTTTTTATTAGATTTTGTACTAATAAACCTATAATTTTGAATTATTTCCTGTACCGGTATTAGGTTAATGTGCCAAAAATCCTTGTTCATATATGGGTAGGATAAATAGTCATTCAAGCCACATGCACAGCCTTGTATTAAAATATAACTGATTTTTGGCAATGTCTGTAGGACATTAATATACATTATATAGCAGTTTCCTGAAAAATGTTTACCCCTCAAATACCTGCCTGCAGCTAATTAGGTAGATGGCATATCAAACTATTATGTTTGTCTGTCTTTTTGTCTTTCTGTCTGTCTCTCTGTAAATTTACCTGAATTTCAAGGAGCCATAATGACCAGGACATGCACATGAAAATCATCTGGCAATTTAGCTTAAACATATTAAAGATTCAGTGAAATTTTGCAAAAAATAGAACATGTTGTGAGGAATAGAATAATTTGCATACATTCTTGTTGTTGATTGATCTCAGTTGTTTTGTGTTTCCATGTTTTACATTGATTATTATCAAGGAATATTTAATGTACATATCAATGTATTCTATAAACCTGTAAATTTAAATCTGTTGAATTAAAATACAGGTCATACGGTTAATTATATAAAAAAAGATGTCATTCGGTTAATTATATAAAAAGATGTCATACGGTTAATTGTATATAAAGATGTCATACGGTTAATTACATATAAAGATGTCATACGGTTAATTACATATAAAGATGTCATACGGTTAATTATATATAAAGATGCGATGCAAAAAGTAGTGCCAATCTTCAATTGTTAATAATTTGCAGTAAAATTATACTGCTCAGAAACTGACCATTTAAAACATGTAGGAGTTCTTGGTTTTCTTTTATCTGGTCAGATATTGTCATAGATATGTTTTTATAGATATTAATTTTGTACAGACCCCATCACAAATATTTTTTTCTTCCCAATAACATTTTTTTTAATTTCAGAATATATTTTCAACCTCTGGTGCCAGATTTTTAAAATTTTTTATATAAAGCTGCAAAACTTTGAGTTTTTACGTCGGTAAAGATAAGTTTTAGAATGTTTACTTTTGAAATATGTTCTTTTTATTCAATGTGAAAAAATTGCAAAATTGATAGGTTCTATGTCTTTAAATTTTTTGAGATATTTGAGTAAATATATGTTTTTATTTAAATCAATTAAATTCCATTGTAAACGTCTAAAAAATTGCATTAAGCGAGGTGTTCATGTATAAATTGAAACGTTTTCATCAAAAGGCATTAGCACATTACATGCAAATGTTATTTATCATGAAGAAGATGTAGCGAAGTTTTAGAGTGTTGTTTCCTTAATGCTTTATTCTTCATAATGGTATAATAATATCAATAATAAATACATCAAATTAAGACTTTGTTATCAAATCACTCTTTAAGTATTAGGTACACAATTGCATCATAAACTAAGCATGCACATGCAACGCATCATAATGTCTCATAATGTTATAAAAAAAATTAAAAAAGACATTATAAATTAAAATTTAATTGAACCAAAAAACTATAACAATTTACAAATAATCATGAATAATCTTTGAAATTAACCTTTTTAATTGTAATAATTTTTTTTTATTATAAATTTAAAACATGTGGTAGCAATAGAAGTTTTATTAACTGAAATGCTGCAGCAGTGTAGATACATTTAATTACTCCCTTTATTATATTTTATAAACTAGACTTTGTTTATTATTAATGTAGAAGTCTTAAATATTGGCCAAATATTGTCAAGAACTCTTTAATCTGGGTCAAGTAATGTCGAGAACTTTAAAAGTCTCTGGTCGAGTAAAATTCAGATCTATGTCATGGTCAATTAAAGGTTGAGAAAAAGGTGGAGAACAAGTTAAGACCTGGTCAAGTACACTTTAGAATATTTTTGACATTTAAGACTTATATTCAGAATCATCGAGTTACAACTAGTTCAGTCGAGTACAAATATGGACCACTGCAGACTTTTAGTAGCTTGTAATAAATGGGGAGACACTGCCAGAAATGCAGAAAAATATTTCATTTCAAATATTTTATTGAATAAACAAAAGGATTGGATAACAGGCAAAGCCTATAAGGATCCTCTCCTATAAACAGATGGTGATAACAAGGCATGCAAAATAACATATATACACATTACAAATAATCACAAAGCATTAGATATAAACATTAAAGTTTGAATAATAAGAACTTGGATAGAGAAATTGAATAGCTGATTTATGTTTTCATGTATAGAGAAAAAATAGCTTAATAATAAAATTATGGAGACTACATATTGGGCATGTTTCATATTAACAATAGTTCTACACTCCCTTGTTATTTTAATAATCTAAATGAAATAGAGAATTTATTTGAATTTAAAGAAATTTGACAATGGTAGTAATGAGATTAATAATACATTACTAAAATGGGGCAATGGTTATACATGTATAACCAGGAATGGAGCTTTTGAAATAGTGGGAAATTAGAAGACTAAGTGAATCTTTTTGTTTCTTTAATGAATTCTAGTACTGCTTGAGCAATTTCTTTATTATCATCTGGAGAGAGATTGGAATTCTTTCCAAGTAGAGTATCAACATCTAAATGAACATTAAATTGTGAAATATTATCAAGTAGGATAGCTCTTTGGCGCTCATAAAGTGGACATTGAAAAAAGTAGTGTGAGTTATCTTCTATGTTACAACCACAGTCACATTCTGAGCTCTCTGACAAGTGAGATAGATATAAGTGGTGGTTTAAGTTACTTACTTCATTACGAAGACAGCAGTAATTAATATTAAGATGTCTTTGACCAATAAGATAAATATGATCAGAACTCAATTTATTCTTAAACATATTGATAGAAGGCAGGTTTTGAACATCAGCACCCAATCTGTTCCAGGCATCTAGAGCAGATGGAACAAAACTGGATTTGTAGGTCTGAGTGCGAGCTCTGGGGACATTGAAAAATCTGGGATTTCTAAGGGGGTATTGTTGATCAAAGTTAATATAGGAGATAATATCTTCAGATATATAACTAGGAAGGTATCCATGCAAAGCCTTATATATAAAAACTAATTTCTGAATTTTTCTTCTATATTGCAATGAATCCCAACGAAGTTCTTTGTAAAGTTTAAATCGGGATGTTCCCCTGCGCATACCAGTGATGATTCTTGCTGCTTCATACTGAACTGACTCTAACATATCATATGTTTCGTGCAGTTATCCCATACAATACTACCATATTCTAGGATAGGCCTAATGAAGGCTATATATAATTGTTCAAGAGACTAACGGTCAATATCATATTTGAGAAGTCTCAAAATATTTAGTCTAGCACAAGCTTTAGAGTAGATTTCGTTAATGTGATCTCTCCAGAGGCCCTGATAGTGAAAATTTAATCCAAGGTGTTTATGGCTATAAGTATTTTCTAGTTCGGTATCATTCATAAATAAGGGGGCAACATCTACGTAATTTTTTCTAGTAAAAAGCATAGATTTAGTCTTGGACTCATTAAAGGTCACACCCCAATCATTGGCCCAGATTGAAAGTTCATCTAGGTCATTGTTTAATTATTCAGTGGCTATATCAAGGTCATCAACTATGCAGTAGAGACAAGTGTCATCTGCAAAAAGTTTAATCTTATTAGACACAACTCCTACAATATCATTGACATATAGTAAAAATAGATAAGGACCTAAGATAGAACCTTGAGGAACACCAGCATGAATAGCTTGCCATGTTGAATGGTAGCCGTCCATGCATACTCGTTGTTGTCGATCATGCAAATAATTTTCAAACCACTTAAGCAGGTTGCCTTTTACCCCATATTTTTGTAATTTATATAAAAGTCCTCTGTTCCATACCCTATCAAAAGCCTTGGAGACATCACAAAATACAAATCTAACATCTTAACCTATGTCTAGATTTTTCATAATTTCATCATAAATAATCAATAGTTGGTTGACAGTGGAGTCCTTGTGGCGAAAGCCAGATTGGTCATCAGTAATAATTCTATTTTGGATCAGATAGTTGTGAAAATGCTTGAAAATAATCTTTTCCAATATCTTGCCAAAGCAGGCAAACATTAGAAACATTCTCACAGCCACCTTTTCCTTTATATATAGCAGAGACATTAGCCATCTCCCAACTGTTAGGAACTACTCCATAACATAAACTTTTATTAAAAAGTATAGTAATGGGTTTGACTAAAGATGGAAAGATAGATTTGATAAATTTTGGTGGTAGGTTGTCTGGTCCACCAGGCTTGTCAGTATTTAATATCTCAAAATGGTCAGTAACCTCTCTTTCAGTAATAATAAAATCTGAGAGCACAAATGGTGACAATGGTGGTATTTGGGGGAGGTTAGGTTCTCTCTCCAGTGATGAGACTGATGCAAAATAGTTGTTAATTGCAGAGGCCTTTTCAACTGGGTGGTAAAAAATGTCACCCTGCACTTTAATGGGGCTTTTTGTTGAAGTTTTATTTTTAAATTTTGTCACATTTTTAGCAATTCTCCACCATTTACCAGCATATCAACATTAATATCACCAAGAAGTATAACATTTTCATTACCTGTGTCTATACATTTATTAAAAATAGAGTCAAAATTGTCCCACACTGATATTCTGGCATCAGGTGGTCTGTAAAAACAGCACAGAATAATTTTTTTGTTATTTATTGAGATTTCTGTGCATAATGATTCAAGAAGGTGGTCTTCAAGGTCAGCTCTACGTTTAGCTAGAAGATTATTGCGAATGTATAGTACTATACCACCACCTTTATTACATAGCCTGTCTTTTCTGAAATCGGCAGGACTATGAAAGTTATCAATCAGAATATCAGAACTAGATATTGTGTGGTCTAATTTGGACTCAGTAATACATATGATGTCATGGTCACCCAATTCATTATATAGTACATCAGTCTTATTACGTATAGAGTTGACATTAATATTAACAATTGAGATGTTTCTTTGTGCTAAACGACAATCAGTTATAGGCCCTGGGTTTTTATGAATATCATTGCCAAGCATAAGTATGAGCTTTAACACATAGAAATAAAACACAATATTGTTAAAATTGAGAATATTTGAGAAATTGTAATCTCTTATGAACTCAAGGGTACACATATCTGCAAGCAGCAGCTTATTAACCATAGTCAGAAATGTAGAAAATGACAAGTTTAATCATACAGTACCCTTGAGTGTTTGTAAACCTGGTTTCAATAAAAAAATAATTTTCTTCTAATTACTACAACAATTGGTATTACTCCATTCCTTGATGGTGAGCTGTCACATATAAGGGGGGAGGGAAAAAATAAGGGGGATGCTAAAATAAAACAAAATGAAAACACAAAAAACTGAAAGAACATTGCAAATAAAAAAAAATCCTAAATGCATGAGAGATAGCTAAAAGAGATTATTTTTGACTCTTAGTCTAAGTAAAATATAGTAATAGATTTTAAGTATCGAGCTGTAGCTGTAGTGTCTAGAGATTTGGATTAGACGAGTTTACTTTAAATAAAATGAAAATTCGACACTTCCAAAGTCAAGGTAAGTATCAGTTATGTGTGACTTTTACAGGGATTATGTATTTAATAATTGACATAAGTCTAGAACTAGACATAGAGGGTAATCTAAGTTAAAAACTGACGGAATCTTGAAAATGTGGACTCGTCAGGACACCGGAAGCCATAAACAAAAATATTGACATATATAATCGATAACCGATAACGGTGAAGGAATGATATTTATCCGTAAGAAAAATCAATAGCTTACAGGTCTATGGTTATAATAAATAGAAAAATAGATAATTTATAAATATAAGCCAATATTTATATTATACAGATAGTCAGTACACAGATATAATGTTATGTGTTCATTTAAGTACTACATTAGGGGTAGATAGCGTCATTGTCTCGTTGTGATAGAAACTCGGCAGCACTAGCATTGAGGGTAGATGTTTCTGGTGATATTTCAGTCTGACTGAATCCTCGAGTTGTGGCCCTAGATCTCGGGGTTGTTACTTGGGCCCGACCATCGTTATCATGGATGATTCTGAGGTTAAGGGACTGGGATAGGTCTGCTTCAGATTTTATGTGCACAGTTTGTTTATTGTCTTTGGTTCTGACCAAGATCTTACCGTCAGATGTCCATGCAGAAAAATAATTAATAACAAAGAATTTTATCATGTGGATTGAGACACTGTCAGACATGCCTTAAAATAATGAATAACAAAGAAGTTGATCCAATTGTTAAAGTTGATAAAATACCATAGAAAAAAAAACCACTGAAATGTTGAGATTAAGAAAACAAAAATCTTATTCTGTATTTCAAAATACATGAAACACAAATACCAAAAACGGGTATAAAATGATGGATTAGGTTATGCTGTTCATCAATATTTCAAGGAGAAAACTCTCACCAACAGCATTTGAATCATAATATTAGGAAGTCAAAAACCAAAAGGTTTGAACAGGGATGTGTAATCAAGCACCTAAGATATCAACCATATGCAGTTCAAGGAAAGAAATGTGGAGTTTTAAACAATTTTGAATTTTAGAATCGAAAATTTCAATGACAACAAATATAAGAAATTAAGTGGTAAATCCGTGTCAGACAAATGAGTCTTACACCAAATTATCTTTCAGTAAGAAGTAATAAATAGAAAATTATAATCCGTTTGTGCAACACCGGATAATAATACAAATGATTTGCTAATTGAGTAATTCACACTATCTCCTGTTAAATTAACACCTTTCTTTTACAATTACTATCACCATCATTTAGATGAGTGTTCTTCTCATCTCTCTTTACGGAAAACATTCAACAGTTTAAATATTACTTTCCGTTGCTGTTATTCCCTGGAGAATTTTTTCCACATTTTAAGGGGATAAAAGACAGGAGAACGAAACGACCTGTTTTTTCGTGTTAATCCATTCGCCACACAGTTGTGAATGTCCCAACTTTGATTTAAATGAGATAGACGCTTTCACAAATATAACTATCGCATTTTGCAATCTAATTGCCGAATCAAAAGATCTGGTTACCGAAATAATATTTTCAAAGTGAATGTGACGTCTGGTTTCGATTATGGAAAAATATTTTAAACTTTTATAAAATGGATATTTGTTGACTATTTCAAAACTGATGAGTTTCCACGATTACATATATCTTTAAGTTTTAAAGTAAAATAATGTTTAAGGCTCTATGGTAGTTATACATTGATATCTTTGGGACTATGTTGGAACTATTCTGTACTGAACTAGAACTACTTTCCTCTGTCAACACCTGATGCATTATTTCATTGCTCTGTACCAGTAGACGCTGGATGTATTGTTTCGTGACGTCACCATGTGTGCCGGAGGAATCCTGATGTGCTACTAGCGTCATTCTTTCAACGTCCGCACATGGTCGATTTCATTACAAACTAAAAACATCTATATCTTTTAAGAAATAATAAGAAACACGTAGCGTTCATGATGTAAAAGCATTAACAAAAGCATTTCTAACCACGATCACAAACAATAATTTGTGATTTAATAAAGCACTATATTCGTAGACCACGAGCATGGCACCTCAGGTCTAAGTTGCCTTCAGCCCTTTGTCGTCTTCCTTGATCCTTTGATAAGCTACGAGATACATTTGTTCCCCTTGGATTTTTTTTGGAAAAAATTAAAAACACAACCTTTTACAACATGATCTGCTTGTTTACATTGAAGATACGCTAAAGACTTTTATATCGAAATGACACGTTTATCAATCATGTCAAAGTAAAGCATCCAGACTACCTTTTTCTACGTGAAAAGACTTTGTGTTCACCCTTGTAATCATTTACAACAGAGTATCGCCCTATATATACCAAACGGGATATAGTACAGTTAAGAGGTGAAATCATCCTCTATCGGATGGAAGGGTTTTATCTAAGTGGATACCTTGGGCCTCATCGGGAACCGGAGTAGCTACCCGGTTCTATCATGGCTCGGCGGGTTTGCCATTAAAAAAACCCGATCCTGGTCTGTTGGTATCAGTCCAGGCGAGGGAAGACCAGATCGCATTCCTTCGTTAAAAAACTTGTGCGATCCAGCTGCGGTTGTACTTCCCCTAGTGCAACTGCAATAAGGGGGTCGTAAAGGTATACGAATTGATAGGCTCTGAAGTCCGATAGCTGGATGTCGCCTCTTTTACATTTTTTGACATTTTTCAACTTACAACTATACCCCAATCTGTTTCACATTCAAAATCTATCATAACAATAGAATAGATGTGGCACATGTCTGTAAGTGGGAATGGACTTTTACCAGTCTTCTTTAAGAGTCCACCCATACACAAGGCTCTTCCTAAAAACTACAGCTAGGTCATACAGGAAAAAATGGATATAGAAAATCAGAATTGAATAATGCATAGATTAAATTGAAATGTGAACTGCAATGAATAAAAAAAAATGAAAGTATAAAAAGCTGAAATCTTAAATACTCCAAGAACTTCAAAAAAAATATCAAATCAAAAGAATATTTTAAATTGTTTTACTGGTCGGACGTTTATTAAGATAGAGAAGACAAAGGGGAATCCAGCTATCTAAATTTTGATAGTTAAGCTGTTGGTTTATGCCCTTCCAAATCAGATTTAAGATTCTTAACAATAGCCTATTGTGTATTGTTAGATTTGGTGCAATATTGAACGAGAACCACAACTTTGGAATCAAAATTCTTCTTTCCCGTAAACAGTATTGCCTAGTCGGACGTCAAAACCAACAGACCAAGTGCATGTCTTCAGCCGTGTGGGGATCCCATACTGCGCATGCATATTCTAATGTTGGTCTTACAAGTAATGTATAGTCTGCATTCCTGACGTTCTTGCTACAATTGCTGAGGTTACGTCTGAGAAAACCAACAGTTTTGTTTGGCTTGTTAGCTGTTACTGATGTTAACTCCTAGGTACACTTGCTAGTTGTTTCAAATTCTTATGTATGACCAATGAGTGAAAACCTAGTTTCTCTCTTGAGTTTGTTGTTGGTCCCAATTCTGATGACTGTGCATTTTTTCCGGATGAAATTTCACCTTCCAACTACTCGCCCATTCTTCAAGGCGACTGAGGTCTTTCTGGGATTTCGATCTCTCATTTCGAAAACACCAGGTTTCTTTCCTTGTAATGCACATGGTCGATATCCTCGGTGCTGGATTTGGCTTCCTTTTTCGAACGTTTTGGGTTTGAGTACTTTTCGTTTTCAACTGTTTTGGATTTTGACTTTCCAATGTTTTGGTTTAAATGCTACTGATGAGAGGTTACTCCTTGAAATATCGATATATAGCATATCCAAATTAACCGTTTATATCCGCGTTTTGGTATTTGTAATTCTCAGATGAGTGCAGATGTTGGTTTGTCATAGGGTGTTGTTTTGTCTTCCTTTACTGGATTTGACACGCTGAATGGACTATTGGCAACGCGACGGGTGTGCTATAGCAAGCAGGAACTGCTTACTCTTCCGGAGCACCTGAGTTCACTCTTGTTTCGACTGGAGTTCGCGTTGTTGATTGATATTCAGTTGTTTTGTGTTTCCATGTTTTACGTGTGGTCTGTTTTGGTCCCGTTCTTGTTTGTGTTTACTGGTTTAGTCTCTGCCCTTTCGGACTTTTGACATTCGGATACCCCATTGGTACCTCTGCTTCTCTCTGATTGTAGTTGAGCTTAGTCATTGTCACTGCGTATGTGCTTAAAGCTCAGGCTTGAAGAAGATGTCAAAATAACAATTATAATATCATATCATAGTTTGAGTTGCAGTTCGAATATTTTGGTTTTATTTGTTAATGCCCTTGTATATTCATATAGCTACGGAAAGCGATTCAAGAGCAGGAGAGACAGCTGAAGAAGGAAAAAGACAAGAGAGAAGGTGATTTAAAACTTACAGATAAAACGATAACTTTAGATGATTTAAGAAATAACAAATATTATTTGTGAATTTATAGAATTTGGAGTTCCCATTGGTTATGAAGGGGAGTTTTTTAGACGTTAATGGTGATATATATCTTTATTTTTTATTTTTGAAATTTTTATCTAAAAATGAAGGGTATGAGTACAGGTACTCTAAACAGTCCTCCTTCCTACAGTCACTGTGATGCCTTCCTCGTGGTGCTTTCGCACAAAATTATAAGGACACCATTAATCATTTTTTTTATTTTTTGCCAATCATTGACTTCTTTAATTTTTGCATTCAAAGACTTCCACGAAATATAATTAGTTTACCCCGCCACATCTTATATGTGCCTGTCCTAAGCCAGGAATCTTTGACATAGCTTTTGTTTGTACCTGTCTGTTGAATGTTTTCTGTTTCTTGATTAAGAAGGGGTTTATCTGTGACTATTTGAGGGTTGGATTTGAATAATATGTATTTTATTTAGACCATCTTGAAAATGGCGAAAATCATGATGACAAGTATGCAATTGCAGAAGCATACAAACATATACATGCTTCATTTTATGTTTTTGTCTTAATGTGAAGTAATTTGCTGAAAACTCCATGTTATTCGCTTTTTCTCATGACCTTTTATTAAATGTTTACGAAACTTTCACACAATCTAGGTGATATAAATATGATCTGATTGATTTTTGGGGTTTTTATTTGTGAGAGACTGCTCACAGCTTTTTTTTTTCTTGTTCACTCTTTCTCTTAAATACTGTAAGAATTTTACTGCAGATAATATTTAAAAACCAAATTACCGAAAACGTGGCTGAATTCACAAAATAAAATTGAATTATGAATATGGTAATTGGTAAACAGTATACCAAAACGAGTATCAATTGAGAAGTTTTAAACCTATAATTTTTAATTATAATTATAGTCATTTAAGCCATATGCACAGCCTTGTATTAAAATATCTTATTTTTGTCAATGTCTGTAAGACACTAATATACAGCATGTACAGTGTATAGCAGTTTCCTGCAAAATGTTTACCCCTTAAATGCCTTCATGTCACTAATTAGATACATGTAGATGGCATATACAACTATTTTGTTTGTCTGTCTGTCTGTAAATTTACCTGAATTTCATGGCGGTACAAAATGTATTATTATTATTATCAATGACAGGACATGAACATGAAAAATAAAAATCATCATACTAAAGGTATACCCCTGTCAATTAAGCTTAAACATGTTAAGGATTCAGTGAAATCTTGTAAAAATAGAACATGTTGTGAGGAATAGAATATTTTGCATACATTCTTGTTGTTTATGAATTGATTTGATTATTGTCAAGGGATATCAAATCTACATATTTATGTATCCCATAGACCTGTGAATTTAAATCTGTTGAATTATAATACAGGGCATACAGTTAAATATATTAAAAGATTCAGTGCAAAAAGCAGTGTCAATCTATAATTAATTGCAGTAAAATTATAATGCTCAGAAACTGATCATTTAAAACATGATTGAGTCCTTGGTTCAGCAAATGGTCAGCTATTGTCATAACATTTTTTATCTTCAAAATATTTTTAACCTCTGGTGATTTTTTGGGGGAAAAAACAAGACCCCCCTTTTCAAACTCAATAGTGTGTCTCTTCAATTGTTTGAGAAATTTGAGTAAATATATGTTTTTATTATATTCTTACAAATTAAAATCATAGTTAAAATAACATATCATATGGACCGAAAGTAGCATGATACGAGTAGAGCATGGTCTAGCTATAGACAAATCATATACTTGTGTTAAAATTGAGAGCGAACTAAAACAAAAACAAATGGAAATCTATAAGCAAGGTTTTCATGTTATTTCAGGAATAAATTCAAACATTTTCATCAAAAGGCATTATCACATTAAATGAAAATGTTATTTATCATGAAGAAGATTTAGCAAAGTTTTAGAGTGCTGTTTTCCCATTATGCTTTATTCTTCATAAAAGTATAATGATATCAATAATAAATACATGAAATTCAGTCTTTGTTTTCAAATTACTCTAAATTCAGACTTTGTTTTCAAATTACTCTAAATTCAGACTTTGTTTTCAAATTACTCTTTTAGTATTAGGAACACAATTGCATCATGACAGCATGCATAGGCAAAGTATCATTATGCCTTGTAATGTTTTAAAATATTCAAAAAAGACATTATCAATTAAAGTTTAGGCCAAAACAAAATATATGTTTGTTTCCTGCTATCTACTCTTCAAAATTAGGGTAGGTAGGTAGAAAATTATTTTTTTTACAAAATTATTTTACATTGAGTCAATGGGGAAGCAAGCCCAACTTTAACTGTGCGAGAAATCTTAAATCTGTGTCGAGTAAAGTCGAGAACTTTAAAAGTCTTTGGTCTAGTAAAATGTAGACTTATTTCAAGGTCATGTTCAGGTTAAGAAAAGGTCGAGAACAAATTAAGACCTGGTCAAGTACACTTTGGAATATTTTTGACATTTAAGACTTATAATCAGATTCATCGAGTTACAACAAATACAGTCGAGTATAAATATGGGCCATTTCAGACTTTTAATAGCTTGTAATTAACGGAGAGACACTGCCAGAAATGCCAAAAAAATTAATAACAAATAATTTTATCCTGTGGATTGAGACACTGCCAGGAATGCCTTAAAATAAATGAATAACAAAGAACAAAAAACGGGTATAACACGATGGATTTTGTTATGCTGTATTCCGATATTTCGATATTTAAACCTCTCATTGGCAGCATTTGAATTATAATATTGGAAATTCAAATATCAAACGTAATGATTGAAAAGGACTCAAAGCCAAAAGGTTCGAACGGGGATGCAAAATCCAGCACCTTAGATATCGACCATATGCAGTACAAGTAAAGACACCTGGAGTTTTAAACAATTTTGATTTTTAGAATCGAAAACTTCAATAATAAAATAAAATAAAATATATAAGAAATTGAATAGTATATTCGTGCCAAACATGTCAAAGATGGTCAATGAGTCGTTCTCCGTCAGTAAGTAATAAACAGGATAATCCGTTTGAGATAAGATAAGATAATATTTATTTAAAGTCGATATAGGTTAATAACAAATAAACACAAGCTCTGAAGAGCTTTTGATCGACATACATGACATAAAAACATACATAAAACAGCCGAGACGAACAGACTGACAAAAATAGTTACAATAAATCCATTTGTATAAAACAAAAAAATAAATATGCAAAATATTTCTAATTATACTAGTATTGCCATCATTTAGATGAGTGTTGCTGTTGTTCCCTGAAGATTTTTTTTTACATTTTTAGGGGATAAAAGACAGGAGAACGAAACGACCTGTTTTTTCGTGTTAATCCGTTCGCCACACAGTTGTTAATGTCCCAACTTTGATTTAAATGAGATAGACGCTTTCACAAATATATCGCAATCTAATTGCCGAATTAAAAGATCTGGTTACCGAAATATTATTTTCGAAATGAATGTGACGTCTGGTTCCGATTGTGGAAAAATATTTTAAACTTTTATAAAATGGATATTTATTGACTATTTCAAAGCTGATGAGTTTCCACGATTACATTTATCTTAAAGGTCTAAAGTAACACAATGTTTAAGGCTCTATGGTAGTTAAACATTGATATTTTGGGACTATGTTGGAACTATTCTGTACTTAACTAGAACTACTTTCCTCCTCTGTCAACACCGGATGCATTATTTCATTGCTCTGTACAGAATTCAACTAAGACACCTGAAGTACAACAACGGCACCATTCGAACATAATGCGTCCAAAATTTAAAATTTATTTTATTGTGGTCATATAAAAAGAGTAGTCACAAGCTTCATAATTTTAATATGCATGATTCAATGCAGTCTTACAATTTAAAAAAGGTGAATTATTAACTAAAGGCAAATAAAATGATAATTTTTAATCTTAGTTTATTTTATAGATCATATCTGAATTTTAATTTATTTTAATATACAGATCAGTATCTTTTTCTTACAAATGAGTAGTGAATAGAAATTGAAATTCAGAGATTCTGAAAAACATATACCTTATGAGTTTCATGTGTCCATCCATGTGCCACAGAGCATTTGGAGTTGGCACTTTATACTGTCGCCTATGTACTGCATTTCGCCATCTCTCTCTACTACCTTCAGCATCAGTCCTCCTCAATGAATCTCTCACGCGCTGTCTCTTCACTCTAATATCTCTTGCCTCAAGGAATCCCTGCATCATCTAACAAATTCAATAAGTACACAGGCATTCATTCACTTCTTTGTTGTAAGTACATGTACAAAAAACAAGCACACACACATTTTCAACTTAATTACATGGTTAAGCACAGTTTTAAAATATAATAAACATCATGTACATTCTAGGAAATGTTCAAAATAACTGTCGTCTCAAATACCCCTTTGTAAATATGCATGATTTGCAGCCAAAAAGTGACGTTGTTCAAATTTTAGCATGCACAAATACGGTTAAGCTGGGATACATCTCATATATCATTGCGAAACTTGTCAAGTTTTCTGTATAATATATGCTGGCATAAAACAACCACGTTGTGGGACTTGCAAAATTTTTTCTGCAGACGTATTCCCCCAGTGTTAACACATTACGGCCTGACTCATACCGACTGTTTTTTACTCTTTAAGACCTTGATGATTAATAAATGGATAAACATATACCTGTGATCCAGCATTAGGGAAAGATGACTTCAAATCTTCAATCTGGTTATCAAGGTCAATATCCGATATGTCTGTATATCTCTGGTCCATGCCTTCTGCCTTCAAACGTCTAGACACTGTTCTGGAGGAACATCCAAGTTGCTTTGCCATCTCTGTAACAGTGTAGTTTGCTGCACGGAAGCCATCAAGCTGATTCTTAGAGATATCCACACTTGGTCTTCCAATTTGTCCTGATAGTAAAATAATAAAAAGATAATTTTCTTGATACAATTTATAACTATTATTTCTGTACAGATACTAATGCAACTGCATATCAATATCATGTAGTACAGTATACAAAGAGACCAGCTCTCCATGACTAAACATAGAATTCTGACTTTATCAGATCTCCAAATAAGCTGCATCATTGGTTGATTACCCTATTAAAATAAGCAAAAGTCCAATTAATTTGTAATTAAAATTTTGGTGTGTCCCAATGGAGACAAGACAAAACCCAATAGTTTATCGTAATCTGCATTTTAACCATTTAAATGGTGCTTGAATAACCCAAAGTAGGTAGTGGATGGTATTTTTGGAGAGTTTCTGTGGCTTGTTTTAGGATCAGGATCTTGTCACATACATTTATCATGTTTATTCCACCATGTCCACATCTTATATTCTATTTAAGAATTTAATTAACTCAGCATTTCATAGATATGCTCATGATATATACATATAACGTATGCTTTAATTTGTACCTCTGAAATGAGAAAAGGTGAACACTTTCAGCCCTTTCTTTGGTCTGTTTATTGAATATAAATTTGTATAGATTCATAATAAAATTGTTAATTAATTAAGCCCATGAAATAACAAGAAATTCAAACTTTGAAGTTATATTGAAGATAGGTAATTTGAATTCTTTGATATTTTTGGCATTTCTAAATATAGAAATACAGAGTTTTTAATTAGCATTTGAGAAAATAGTTGTCCTTCGGAGGATATAATTTCCATTTTGATGCACCTATTATTTTCAGAACCAACCCTGGACCGGCTGGAGAAATTTAACCCTTATGAACCTTCTGAAAATGACATTGAACTTAAATACACCTAAAATTAAACATGAAAATTTTCTTTGTTTTTAAGTTTGTTTCCCTTCACATGGCGAAATACAAATGTAGCTTTTTTCCATTTTCCCCTCTATCATTTGATTTAAATTTCATAAAAATCTGTTCAGTAGTTTTAATGCATACCCCTGAAATCAACAGAAAACATGCAAAAATATGGCAAAATCTCAGGTAAACAGGGGAGGCATAGAATATGTAGAACATTAGTGATTATCTAAAGATACATTTTTTGTACTGTACATATCCCATCAGTCTGAAACAAAGGCCACACTTGTAAACTGCACGACTGGAGAGGGATTTAATAGAAACATTATAAAGCTTGTTTCCCAATGCAAAGCACCTTTTAACTTTATCAATATTATTTACCTGTCAGTGGTCTGTCTGCCATATAGCTATTTACGGGTTGCTCTTTAAGTTTTTCTTCTTCCACAACATTCATGATCTCCGTGAGCGAGTTCTGAATAGAAATAAACTGCTCATCCACATCATCTCCTAATAAACTCCGGCATTCTGCAACTAAGGTTTCAACTAAGGGGAAGTCCTTGGAAAGTGCTGCCGCGTCAATTTTTAAAAGAATCTCGTTCAGCTGCTGCTTCATGTTGTTAGCCATTTTTCTAAAGTGAAGAAATAGTAGGGGAAATCTCAAAAGGATAAATACCATTTTAAAACATTTTAGCGACTCTGATGGGAATTATAAATATTTATAAATGAATTATAAATATTTATAAATAGTGCTGATTTTTAAATATTTAAAAATGAATTATAAATATTTATAAATGAATTATAAATATTTATAAATGAATTATAAATATTTAAAAATGAATTATAAATATTTATAAATGAATTATAAATATTTATAAATGAATTATAAATATTTATAATTCAAGGAATTATAAATATTTAAAAATGATTTATAAATATTTAAAAATGATTTATAAATATTTAAAAATGATTTATATATATTTATAATTCATTTATAAATATTTATAAATGAATTATAAATATTTATAAATGAATTATTAATATTTATAAATGAATTATAAATATTTATAAATACGGACTTTTGTCAAGTTTGGCTTGCCATACATTTCAAGATTTCATATATTAAACAATCTAAATGATACTTGCTAACACATCACAACAACAATAAACCTAGGTCTGCCATCAATCAAATAAACATGTAACAACAATTAAAAAGATGAAAATAGTTCATAGACAAATTCGACCTCATTTTTTAAAAACAGGAAGTAGATGATCGACAAACCAGATATTGAATAACAAGGATATGACAGTATTATAGCTGATGACGCGTGAATCACCAAGAAATTTGGATAATTAGTTATTGTGTAAACTAGCTTACAATCTCATGCTAGACATAATTGATAAATAAGTAACATCGTCAATACGTTAATAACTCCGAAGACTTTTTCAATTGATCTTGCTGTTTCTTCGGTTCCCGGTAGGAAAAAATGAATATTTTTTATTGATTTTTATATTCAATATTTACTCCTATGATTTTCGGGTGACAATTTCTGCTGTTAATTGACCCACAAAGAATTAAGTTTTAAGGCTATGCAAATAACAGTTTATATTTCCGATACATCGTTAAACAATAAACTGTATTATAATTTTGAATACTATTTATTTTGTTTAAAAGGAAAGTAATAATATAAGGAAAATCTACAATATGCACACCTCCGTCTTACATTACCAGATTAACCCCCGGGGGCAATTGTTACAGTGTTAACATTATATATAAGTTACAGTTTCATTTTGTGCTTTTTTAAAGTTTTTGAATAAATAAAATCTGCATATAATGTAGGAAACAATTAAAAAAAAACATTCGATCGGAGAAACAAAACATTTATAATTGTTTATGTAACTTCACGATTTTAGGCCATGGGATATTCACACATTTTATTCATTGGATATGAAACTTACTGGGATATATTTGAATCCATTTTATTTATAGCATTTATGAGGTATTTGAAAAACACTTTTTTGGGGACACAGGATATTTGATAAAACATTACGGGGACTTCTGATATTGATACCCCCTTAACAATACCCTCAGGTCTTTTAAATGTTAATTAATACATGTATGCAAAGACAGAAAACTAAAATGACATTTGAGTTTATATTCCGATGCAGTTTTTCGCATCTTTGAAACTACGTTTAACAAAAACAATACAACATGCATGCGTGTAAGAAATTTAAAAAATACTTACAGGGCTTTTAAACGACAGAAAACGAATAAAAATCAATGAATCATAACCAAAAAACCCGTGGGTAGTTTCTTATTCTTAGAACGGGGACGTGCTGCAGCAAGTCTAACTGACTTAAAGGGCTTTAAAAGATAGAATAAATGTCAAAAGAGTATGTCCTTTCCATCGTTAATATTACAATCATGATTAACCCAGGATTTGAACCTGGAACTCTTGTTACTTAAACATTACAATCATGATTAACCCAGACCAGGATTTGAACCTGGAACTCTTGTTACTTAAACATTACAATCATGATTAACCCAGACCAGGATTTGAACCTGGAACTCTTGTTACTTAAATATTACAATCATGATTAACCCAGACCAGGATTTGAACCTGGAACTCTTGTTACTTAAATATTAGAATCATGATTAACCCAGACCAGGATTTGAACCTTGAACTCTTGTTACTTAAATATTACAATCATGATTAACCCAGACCAGGATTTGAACCTGGAACTCTTGTTACTTAAATATTACAATCATGATTAACCCAGACCAGGTTTGAACCTGGAACTCTTGTTACTTAAATATTACAATCATGATTAACCCAGACAAGGATTTGAACCTTGAACTCTTGTTACTTAAATATTACAATCATGATTAACCCAGACCAGGATTTGAACCTGGAACTCTTGTTACTTAAACATTACAATCATGATTAACCCAGACCAGGATTTGAACCTGGAACTCTTGTTACTTAAATATTACAATCATGATTAACCCAGACCAGGTTTGAACCTGGAACTCTTGTTACTTAAATATTAGAATCATGATTAACCCAGACCAGGATTTGAACCTGGAACTCTTGTTACTTAAATATTACAATCATGATTAACTCAGACCAGGATTTGAACCTGGAACTCTTGTTACTTAAACATTACAATCATGATTAACCCAGACCAGGATTTGAACCTGGAACTCTTGTTACTTAAATATTACAATCATGATCAACCCAGACCAGGATTTGAACCTGGAACTCTTGTTACTTAAACAAGCGCTTTTCTTTTAGGCTATCTAGGTTTTAATAAAAAGAACAATACAATCATGATTAACCCAGACCAGGATTTGAACCTGGAACTCTTGTTACTTAAATATTACAATCATGATTAACCCAGACCAGGTTTGAACCTGGAACTTTTGTTACTTAAATATTAGAATCATGATTAACCCAGACCAGGATTTGAACCCGGAACTCTTGTTACTTAAATATTACAATCATGATTAACCCAGACCAGGATTTGAACCTGGAACTCTTGTTACTTAAACATTACAATCATGATTAACCCAGACCAGGATTTGAACCCGGAACTCTTGTTACTTAAATATTACAATCATGATCAACCCAGACCAGGATTTGAACCTGGAACTCTTGTTACTTAAACATTACAATCATGATTAACCCAGACCAGGATTTGAACCTGGAACTCTTGTTACTTAAATATTACAATCATGATTAACCCAGACCAGGATTTGAACCTGGAACTCTTGTTACTTAAACATTACAATCATGATTAACCCAGACCAGGATTTGAACCTGGAACTCTTGTTACTTAAATATAACAATCATGATTAACCCAGACCAGGTTTGAACCTGGAACTCTTGTTACATAAATATTAGAATCATGATTAACCCAGACCAGGATTTGAACCTGGAACTCTTGTTATTTAAACAAGCGCTTTTCTTTTAAGCTATCTAGGTTTAGATAAACAGAACAATGTATTACTGCATGATAACTTTGGTTTGTTATAATTGTCATTCTCTAATGAGATTGTCTTTTATTTTTAAATGTTATTAATTTGTGTATGTTGTGTAGTGTAAACTTATTCTGCATCTCGTTATTTTATTTTCATGGTTGTAACTTGCCATTTAATACTGCAGAGTTGTTTTCACTTAAAACAGTTTTATATTGCAACAACTTTGCAAAAGTTGCTAAAAGGTTGATAAAAGTAACAACAAATTACTGAACTGGGATGACCAATCTCTTATATCGAAGAACAAGACACAAAACAAGGCAAAGACATACCAGAGAAAATAAAGATTGCAATGGTCCTGACTTGATATCCTTGTCAAATCAAAATAAAAGAATAATGCAAAATTTAAAGAATAAATGTCAAATCAAAATACAAGAATATTAACGCAAAATTAAATAAATAAATGTAATGCAATATAATGTTCTAAGTATATTGAATCACAGGAAACCAGCTTTTAGTTTTGCACATGCAGTTATATTGCAATATTTGAAATGGCATGTTGAATGCATTAAATAAGATGTTTTTAAGACCTTAGGAAAACCATAAACACACAAAAAGGGTGCTTGAAGCATTGGTATTTTTTTAATTAACATTCTAACTGTTGTTTGACTTGAGCATCACTGATGAAAAACAGCATCACAACACAATTGTATGCTCTAAATTATTTAGTTCTTTAACTTGTTAGTTGTTTTTGTCTTAGGTCTGTAACATTAAGGCGTTTGTAAAGTTTACTTTATCACTTTAAATAGCCATACATATTATCTGACTGAAAAATAAAATAATTGTAAAATTAAATGGAGAAAGAATCAACTTCAATACAATACATCTGACTAAAAAATAAAATAATTGTAAAATCAAATGGAGAAAAACTTCAAACTTCAATACAATACATCAGACTGAAAAATAAAATAATTGTAAAATCAAATGGAGAAAGTAAATCAACTTCAATACAATACATCTGACTGAAAAATAAAATAATTGTAAAATCAAATGGAGAAAAACTTCAAACTTCAATACAATACATCTGACTGAAAAATAGAATAATTGTAAAATCAAATGGAGAAAAACTTCAAACTTCAATACAATACATCTGACTGAAAAATAAAATAATTGTAAAATCAAATGGAGAAAAACTTCAAACTTCAATACAATACATCTGACTGAACAAGTGTGGCCACTAAAAGTATGTCTCGCCTGCCGGCACCATCGCTAAAATCAACTACCTAAGCTTTCATTTCTTGATATAAACACAAAAAGTGTCAGTATACCTAATAACAGATGCCTAGTTATTATACTATTCAAGCAATCCATTGTCCACACAAGTATTACAAAAAGTTTTCTGTCTGAAAAAAGACCTAAGTTCACAGAGTCACTGGAGCGTGAAAATGGGGTCATGGTCACATGGCATGGTGACAGTTGCGTTGTCCATAACTGCAACTGTCTGTATACTTAATATCAGATGCCTAGCTATTATACTTTCAAGCAATTCATTGTCCACAAAAGTCTTACAAAAAAGTTTACGGCCTGAAAAAGACCTAAGTTCACAGAGTCACTGGAGCGTGAAAATGGGGTCAGGGTCAAACGGCATGGGGGCAATTGCGTAGAACATAACCGCAACTGTCTGTTTACCCAATATCAGATGCCTAGCTATTATACTTTTCAAGCAATTCATCTTCCATAAAAGTCTTACAAAAAAGTTTTTCGGCCTGAAAAAGACCTAAGTTCACAGAGTCACTGGAGCGTAAATATGGGGTCAGGGTCACATGGCATGGTGACAGTTGCATGGACCATAACCTGAACTGTATGTATACTAAATATCAGATGCCTAGCTATTATACTTTTCAAGCAATTCATCGTCCACAAAAGTCTTACAAAAAAGTTTACGGCCTGAAAAAAGACCTAAGTTCACAGAGTCACTGGAGCGTGAAAATGGGGTCAGGGTCAAACGTCATGGTGACAGTTGCGTAGACCATAACCTGAACTGTCTGTATACCAAATATCAGATGCCTAGCTATTATACTTTTCAAGCAATTCATTGTCCACAAAAGTCTTACAAAAAAGTTTACGCCGCCGCCGCCGCCGCCGGAAAGTAATACCTATGTCTCGCCTTCCGCGACTATTCGTCGCAGGCGAGACAAAAATCAAATATCAAATGGAATATGAATCAACTTCAAAACAAAACATCTGACTGAAAAAATAAAATAATTGTAGAATCAAATGGAAAAAGAATTAACGTCAAAACAATGTACCATCATTGTTATTTTACCCAGACCAGGATTTGAACCTGGATCTCCTGTTACTAAAAACAGGTGCTTTTCTTTAAGCTATCTAGGTTTTTAACTGAAAATTATATTGTTGTAAATTGTAATTGATGGTTTCAGGTATATTTTGTCTGGTGCAATCAGTGATAGAAATTGGATAAATTCGATCAATTCACAACTTAGAAAACTCATGACCTTGAGATGAAGGACACAACAGATTCTATAGCAGATATACTTTATAATTGGATCTAAAACACCAAGAAAAAACTTTAAACAAAGCTCTATGACAAATGTGATAGATTCCACTTTCCAATAGTCAACTTGCCTTCCTTGTGTAGCAACACTCATGCTATGCCAAGTACACTTATGCAGCATCACAATATCATTTTTGTATTAAAACAAGAGTTAACACTAAAGTATGTCTTGCCTGCCGGCACCATCAGAAACAATTATTCTTTCTTACTTCCACTATATTTTGAATTTACATGGATTTTCAGTTTCTGAGATCAAAAGATGTTTATAGAACTTAAACATTGCAAATATATGCAATAAAAATAATCAAAGTCACTCAACCAGAAAATCAAGGTCAAGGTCAAAAGATGAGGATGCAACTGTGCTAAGCTACTACTGGGGCATATGCATACCAAGTTTCATCAACCTAGGACCTATAGTTCTTGAGATATGGAGGTACTCGCAAAACTTTTCCTTTGCTATTATATGTATTGAAAATTGTCAAAGTCACTCAACCGGAAAATCAGGGTCAAGGTCAAAAGATGTGGATGCGACTGTGCTAAGCTACTACTGGGGCATATGCATACCAAGTTCCATCAACCCAGGACCTATAGTTCTTGAGATATGGAGGTGCTCGCAAAACTTTTCCATTGCTATTATATGTATTGAAAATTGTCAAAGTCAGTCAACCGGAAATCAAGGTCAAGGTCAAAAGATGGGGAAAAAACTGTGCTAAGCTATTACTGGGGCATATGCATACCAAGTTTCATCAACCTAGGACCTATAGTTCTTGAGATATGGAGGTGCTCGCAAAACTTTTCCTTTGCTATTATATGTATTGAAAATTGTCAAAGTCACTCAACCGGAAAATCAAGGTCAAGGTCAAAAGATGGGGATGCAACTGTGCTAAGCTACTTCTAAGGCATATGCATACCAAGTTTCATCAACCCAGGACCTATAGTTCTTGATATATGGAGGTGCTCATAAAACTTTTCCAAAAAGTTAACGCCGCCGTCGCCGCCGCCAGTAAAGTAACACCTATGTCTCGCTCTGCTTCGCAGGCGAGACAAAAATTGTGTTATTGTATGGGCGTTGTGTCACATACACTTATATCACACCATGTTTCCTTTTGTTAAGGTTGTCTTATTTTATTGATGGTGTGTCACATACATTTAGAGCTTCATCATTGATCAATAATTCGTCTAACTACATGTTTATAGACATTCTGTGTTTCAAATTTTCAAACGATTGCAGAAAAGGTTTTTATGTTTGTACATTGTTCTTGTTTTATGAATGTCATGCAATGAACACTTATCAAATACTCAATCTTTCTTTTGGTTTTCGTGGTTTGTACCTGCCATTCGAAATTCAAAGTTGTTTCAATATTTGTCGATTTTAAAACGATTGCAGAATAGGTTTGGTGACAATACTTTTTGGCAGGTAGTTCCATGTTGTTACAATAACATGGGTCTGATGTTTGGTGACAATACTTTTTGGTAGTTGGTTCCATGTTGTTACAATAACCTGGGTCTGATTTTTATACATCTCTGAGAATTCAGCTTTTCGTTGTATCTTCAAGTTGGGTTGTCAGTATTAAGTAAGTAGATGTGGAAGTGTGTTCTCATAGCTTCCTGATGTTAGTGTGTATTCTTCAATCATGTCTTCACATGTGGAGATCTACATGTACAAATACAAAATATATGAGGTTTATCCATCATGTAAATGTATCCTTATAATTGAAATTAAGAAAATATACATTTCTCTTCTAGATTTTGTTATTGGGTCATTGAAACATGTTGCTTCCAATCTTTTGAAGTCAGATCTTTGTAGCAGGCTTGGTCATTAAGTACAACAGGTTATATGATTAGGTTATTCCGTAAGAACTGAAAATGTACAAATTAACATTTATAAGAACATGACGAAAAAGTACAACATGAATTAAGGACAAATATAAATGCACAAAGACAATTGGTTCCTTGTACATTGTTGTACATATATGTTCGTTATAACAGCTAGTGTTTGTTATGTTTGCCTGTGTCATTGTATATCACTATGATTGTTGTTGCCTTTTATAAAAAAAAGCAGCACATAACATTAAATCCTGAAACATCTACGTACATGTACATGTAATCAGACAAAACTCGGTTTAAAATAGAAATTGTAAAATTACATTTGTTTGTAGATGCATATTTCAAGCGTTTAATGTCGTTTGTTAGCGTTTTCATTTTGTATTGAGGGAGTCAACAATGAAGGGGAGCAAACATCAAAAGTAGGTTAAAACACGTCAGGCTGTGGAAACATACAAAAATAAAACCGATGGCAAACATGGCCATTTACAATTTGACCTCGGTTGACCTTTGACATTTGGACATTCTAAACATCCGAAAATTTTCAGAATGAATGATTGGTCTATCATTTATCACTAGACACATTTTTTTTGACCTAATTGGCAATTCTTTTTAAATCATAAAAAAAACAAAATTCTGATAGGAGTACATGTACCAGTGAGACCTTAAAATGTCATGCGTTGAAATGAGGGCAAACTTAAGCACTTCAGAAAATAAACAGTTGTTGTTATATCATGTCCATCATGTTGCAAATGATTTACTGAGTGAAGGTCAAACCTGATAGAGGACAACACTGCTTTCACTCAATATCTAATAGAAATAACGACAATGTGAGAACTAAGGAGCAATTTAACGCTGTATTAGCTTTGTGTGTGATGACCTTCATGTATCATGGATAATCATTATTTACCCCAAATTCTCTCGGATTGTGTATCGGAATGAATTGAATTAGACTTTCTATTTATTTCCTTGACATTTTAAGCTGTGTTCTATTGTCTATTTTTCTATGTATTAAATGTCTGATTGGAACAATGATTTTAATTCAAAAGTGTGACGAGAAATGCTCAGTGGGAAATATCCCAAAGTTTTATATGGAAAAAATTATAAATCATGGGTTTTAGCAAGATCAACACATACAACATGTAATACAGACCTGGTTTTTGGTCCAGCGTCAACAGTTTTGAATGCTTTTACACAGTTATGACTGCACATGTATACCTCTATCTGAAATTAAAATAGATGTCAAATGGAAGAAATATATAAAAGGATAAATACACCAATAATGTTATCATTATTTTTATAACCAGATTACGATTTGAAACTCTGTCAGTTGGTATGGAGATTGTGACAAATTCACTTATTCAATATGACAATTTTATTTCAATTTGGTTCAAATTATCTTATCTCTTATAGGTATTGTGTCGCATACATTACTTTTGTATTAGAACACTTTTTAATTGGGTTAATATTCTCTTATTTTATGGACTTTTTTTGGTTATATTTATTCTGTATCACAATTTCATTAAATTTGGTTAAAATTCTCTTTTCAGTCAGTCATGCTTATGTTATGTGGATTTTTATCCTGTACACTTTATTATTCCAGATCAGAATTTATTCAATTTAGTTAAAATTCTCTTATTTTAGGGAGATTGTACATTCACACCATATTTATACACTTTTTCTACATCAAAATATTGTTATTTTCTTCTGCTCAAATTGTCATTGATTTATTCACAGTGCTTTGCAACATGTCACAATATTTTAGTGAACGATTAGTGGTCTTTTGTGTCTAGAGTAACTGTGTTTTGGAAGTTGACTGTTATGTTTCATTTCTCAACCATCTTTATGAGTTCCAATTAGTTCTTTCTATTTGTTTTCTTTTGTCAGTTTCTGCCACTGCACACTCGAGAGTAATGTTGACAGTTTACAAACATGTACATACACCAACTGTCACGGTTGTAGAACCAGCACTTAACATTGTCAATGAAGTACATGTATACAAGTATGAAATAAATGAATAAAGTATGTTGCACTGAGGCTTGTGTATAAATAAAATAGATAAATAAATGGATGGTGAGGCCACATTTAAAAGGTAAAAACTAAAAAAGAAATATAAAGAAATAAAACCTTTCAAACAAATAAAACAAAAATGGCAAAATTTTCGAACATAAATTCCTTCTTCAGGGGCTAAAAAGTAAAAAGATGTTCACACATCGACTGACGAAAACAGAATGACATAAAATTGACTCGAAGAACATCACGTGGTATTTTAATCATGAACTTGATGACTAATTTATAACTATCAAGAAAAGGTCGGTCTTTTTACATTCATACCAAAGGGTTGAAAAGTGCCTAAAAAGTTGATTATTCTTTGCTCAAGAAACTGCCTTTGTTTTTCGGAACGGTCACCTGCATATCCTGGACGCTATGGTTTGGCAATGAAAAGTGCTGGCCGACAATTGTTGTTTTCCTACGTCATAATGTATGCATTTAGTACATGTTATGAATCGTTTTGAAGCTATTAAAGGGAGCCAGACAAAGACATCAAATTAGCTCAAGTACAAGTTATGCGAGTTAATAAAAAATCCTATTATTTTAGAACAATTTCTTTTGAGTGCTACCGTTACCTTACACACATTGACACAGTTCACTTATTAATAGGTAACTGATAAGGAAAATTAAATGCTTGACTTAAATAAGTCCTTAAAAGCACCAGACTGCTTTCCGTTGAGGATATTTAAAACATCTGTTAAAATATGTAGGTTGTGTCATGAACATTTATTCCACATCTCATTATAAAGATTTGCCATATAGCAGAGAACATTAAACATTTGCTTTGAGGGCAATCTTATTTTTGAGACAAGTTTCCTGTGTTTCTCTATTTCATTTCATGCCCTTATAAATAGCTTGTTACTGTTCATGTACAATAAATGAGTCATGTATTTAACAGTTTAATTAATCTCGTTTTCAACCTTACCTTTAGATAATTTCAATATTATACTATATTTTGTCCGATTCAGGGTTTATAAGTGTAGGGGACAGAAACGAATGAAAAGAGGTATGTAAGATTTCTGTTCGGAATTTTCTAGACTCTACATAAAACTAATATAAGTTGGGAGAAATTGGTCATGGTGGACTGTACATAAAACTAATATAAGCTTTGAGAAAATGGTCAGGGTGGACTCTACATAAAACTAATATTGGTCAGGGTGGACTCTACATAAAACTAATATAAGTTGGGAGAAATTAGTCAGAGGGATTCGCTTAATTCACATTGGATTTCTTATGAGATCCTGGTATGGTGGGCTTGTGACTTGTTAAGTCATCTAAAGTTTTACTTTCTACCCAGAACAGGATTTGAACCTGTATCTCTTGTTATCATAAACAAGCGCTTTTCTTTAAGCTATCTAGGTTACATTATTTGTGTATTAAAATGTACCTGACTGTTGAAATAAATAAATATAATATTGGGAAAAGAACAAAGATGAATAAAGTCATTTTTCAATGCAACACTGATCTGGTTTGCAATGCATTTATGTTGTTTTATTCTGTAACCACTAATGCATAAAATTAACATAAAGATAAAATTGTATTGCCATTTTTGTATTCTTTATACAAAAAAGTCATCTTTGATTATTGTCTTTTCAATGTAATTTTCTTTTCAGCAAACAGATGGCTGGCTTTGGAAATTAACTTGATCAACATTGAAATTTAGGTTAAAAATGATACAGATGTTTAGCCATGCTACATGTATATTCGAAAATCTTCTTCTTAGAATCAAGTTAAGGTGGCTCATCCCTTTTACAACGCGCAACGTTATGCGCATTGCGGTTGAAAAAATATTTGGGACGTTTCGGAACGTATTTTTGACGTTACAATCGAAATTTACGTAAATCGTCGACGAAATGAAAGAACGTAAAAAACTACACGTCCGCCGCTAACAGGAATGTTTAAGAATTTCAAGACCGCATCTTCCGTTAGAAGTTAATGGAAAAGTGATTCGGAGAAAGTTGTCTTTTAGAAAAGCGATGTTTTACATAAAATAAGGAACGCCGTTTAATAAAATGACATCTATTTCCATTCTATAAAAAGACATTTCATCGTATGTTCCATTGTCGTTCTACTGCTATTAAACTGTCTCCGAGCATTTCTAAAACGAGTAGATCGTTGACTTTTAAAGTAGTGCCAACTGTGTGGGTTTTCAGTCCCTTTTAATTAGCAATAAAAAACCTCCCCTCTTTTTGAAAAAAATGAAAATAAAAAGCCCGATTCTGTAGATGTTAGATATCTGCATTTTTTATAACCTGTCACACAGTCATTATAGCCTCCGTTCGGTTTGGTGTTTGTCCGTTCGTTTCCGCCATATCCGAGATAACGACAAATTAATCCGTTCAAACCCAAATTTTCTTGAAAAGTTTATACATACAGTGGTTTCAGTTTTTTTATCTATAGCCTTTTACGCCAAAATCGTCGACAGTTTTTAAAAAGTACGCCTAAATAAAACAAACTATAGTAAGTTTTATGAATAGTATTTTTTTTGTATTTTTGTAAAGGTGACAAAACCAATGCAACACAGAAGCATCTGATAACTGTTTGTCATATGAACGATTTTAATTCATTGTCATGGACCAAAATGCTTGACAGAATTTTCTAATGTACGGACAGGAGTTTGAATATGAGCAAACCTTAATTCCCGCGAAAATGGAACAAAAGGGGATAATCGATTTCAAAAAGATCAGTCAAAACAGATAGTCATGAAAAAGCAGATGGATCATGGTTCAAATTAGGTATACAGATCGAGATGATGTAATACGTTAAACGGGTGTATATTTCCTCTTATATATGATAACAATACAAGTAGTTGCTTGATTAAAGGACAAACAAACAAAAATAAACTTTTTACTCACAGGGCTTATCATTAAAAAAACACAGCATTATATTTTCATTACAAATCAGACGTATATACCGTGACAGAACAGAATTTCTGTGGGTCTCCCGCATAAAGAAAAAAAAAGTCGGTTAGCTAAACAGAAGTAAAAAGAAACAAGAAAAGGCATCCAACTATATGAGACCCCTACCAAAGACAGCTTACCAAATATTGAAAGCCTACAACTTTCTTGATATCTTTAGGATTTTGGTTTTGAATCATACGCATTGTATTTTTTTAATCACAGATTTTGGTTTTGAATCATACGCATTGTATTTTTTTTAATCAAGGGACAATTCATTCGTAAACCGGCGATCAGCGATCAGTGGTCATATTGAAGGCTGTTTGTTGTTTTTCATTGAAATTTTGATTAAATTGTCATGATTGCGGGTTGTAGCGCATACACTTATTCTTCTAGTTACGAAAATGCGTTGCGTCGGCGGACAAAAAACACATCTAACGAAAAAAGTTCCGTACAAAACTATATAATGTGTTTTAATGAATATCGTAATGGGTGTGCTATAGCAAGCAGGAGCACCTGAGTTATTCAGTAGTTGTTGTCTGTTTTGTTTTATCTCTGCCCTTTCGAACTTTTGACGGTCGGATGCCCCATTGGAACCTCTGCTTCTTTCAATAGAATTTCCCATAGGTTATAGTTGTTTTTGATTATTTCTTCAGGTACAAATAACTGAAGTCCGAAAATTTAATCGGTCAGGGTTTGTTATTTCGCAAATAAATATATTATATACCCCCACTCGTAAGAGAGTGGGCTATATTGCAATCACCTTGTCCGTCCGGTTCAATTTCTCTACTTCTACTGAATGGTTTGGTTTCAAATTTAGTACACAGCTTCACCATGATGAGTTATACCGTGCCTCCCCTTTTCAGGTCAGTCCGTCATTTACTTCCTGTTTTCAGAGCCGACTTGGACTTTTTTAGGGTAAAAAATTTGAAATGTGAAATTTTTCGTAAAATATTTCTCGGCTTCTACTAAATGGATTGGTTTCAAATTTGGTACACAGCTTCAGCATGATGAGTTATACCATGCCTCACCTTTCCAGGTCAGTCCATCATCAACTTCCTGTTTTCTGAGCCGACTTACTTAAGACTTTTTTTGGGGTAAAAAAAATAGACAATTTTTCGTAACAAATTTCTCGGCTTCTACAGAAGGGATTTATATCAAATTTGGTACACAGCTGCATCATTATGAGTTGTACTGTGTCTCCCCTTTCCAGGTCAGTCGGTCATCTACTTCCTGTTTTCTGAATGGTCGAGTGGGGGTATGCTTAGCACGACTTAGTGCAATCCTTTGTTTTATTTTTGCAATATTTGTTCTGATGTTTCGGTATCATACATGTATATGACGAAAATAGACCAATAACATGTAGAATAAGAACTTCCCATTGTGCAAATATCTACACTAAAACTGAAGTAAATTAATCAAGACAAGTCAAAATGAAGGACCGGATCACCATAAATAAAAACAAATTGTGTCTGTGTCTGTGGTCTAGCTGTCTGTTCGCCCCCAACATACACATTTGTGCATTCATATCCAATTAGAAAGCAGCTTTACAATTACAAACAAAATCGAAATTCAATTGCCATTACAGATTAGAAAATTTCAAGCTCAGAATATCAGTTTAGCAATGTTGTGTTACCTTTAACCTAGATCTTACACATATATGCAAGTGCAAGGACACTGCAAACGGCCATTATTTGGCAAACTCTTTTTTTTTTACAAGATGCGTGTCAAAAACTGAATTCTTTATGCCCTCTTTTCTGTGATCAATCAACCTTGAAGTTGATGAGATAGGTCTGTTTTTTTTATATCCTGATCATATGTATATGTATATAAAGTTTAATGATAATAAGATAACTTCCTTCATGGTAAAGTGGTACAAACCTGTAAGTAAACATGATTTGCGACAAAATGACCCTTGCACTTTAGTAGAAAGGGCAACAAAATTGATCTTGCACATTTTTTTTTCCTAACTTGAACATCCAATGAATGACAATGGATACATCAGGAATAATATTTTATCAGTTGTGACTTCAAAACTGAACAATGTATCTTATGTATTCATCATTTAAAGATGAATGTCACAAGGATGGATATCTTTATGCTTTATTCATGTTACAATGTATTTTTAAAATTAAACAATTTATTTAATTTTGTCTGTCACTGTGCTCTGTACTGAAGCTTAAATGTTCATGTTCCATGCTTCTCATTATCATTCAAAATGTAGAAATCCTCCAATTGTTCAAATCTGTGAAAGAAAAGCACAAGGCTATAAAAAGACAGAATCAATATATTATATAATACAAAATATAACTTATTAGTATTACAAACATTGAGCATAATGTAGCTTATTTACAGGTGATCACAGATGATCTTGGGTATTTTTTTTCATACCACAAATACATTTGTAACATGTATATTTTGTAGATAAACAAACACAAAATCCATACACACTGCTACATACATGTATGTTAATCCTCTATAACCAAATATGATTGCAATAAAACATTTACCAGTTCACATGTTTTAAGAACATTTTAAGGGTGCCATTCCTTGGATCATGATACAAAATGCAATTAAGAATAGAAATACTTTCTTTTGACATTTGATGTTTGAAGGAAAGCACCACAATATTTATCCTTTCATGTTAGATATTTAAGAAATGGATTAATTTAATTTCTTTTAACATGAATAGGGGACAACCATATGATTTTGAGGGGGGGCCTGGCAGTTTTAGTAAACAAATATGCTGGCCTGGAAAAAGTTGAAAATAAATAATCTGGCCTCTGTTTGCAAGAAAATAAATAATCTGTCCCAAGATCCTTGCTCAATCAAGCTATTATATGCAGACAATAAATATTCTTGTTGCGTAGCGGCGAAAATTAAATATTTTGGCCCTGCAAAATTTTGAAAATAAATAATCTGTCTCGACTGAAACTGCCAGACCCCCCTTCAGAATCAAAAGGTCGTCCCCTTATGGACAAAATGTTTTACAAGTGTTTAAAAGAACACTGCAAACACTAAGAATATTGAAGATTATAAATATTTTTGTTATATTTGTACAGTGTACATGTACATTGTAGTTTGTTACTTTAATGACCATTATATCCTTCAGTACAATACAAATCAGTGTTTTTGCACTTGTTTACCCATGAATGCAGCATATACACAAACATCAATAACATCCCTGTATCCTATTCAAATTGCCTTTCACACATGTATAGTAGAGGCTGAACATCCATGTACAAGCTTGTGCATCACACTCACACAGTCACTGTCACAGGCAAAATTAAAGTGATATTTTGTTTTTGTATGTTTTTTTTGCAAATTCATATTTACTAAGTTAAAAATATTTACAAGTCGTTTCGGATTGATTTCAACAACAACAACAAATATAAAATCCGTGACGGGGATGTTCATTGATGCACTATTGCAGAACATGTACAATGATTGTTGTCATTGTTTTGAAACGCCCCCCTTTTCGCTACCGCTAGGATTTTACGTAAATTTTAAGAATAATTACTCACCACGAACAAAATAGATGCATTAAAGATAAATTATACATCCATTTGGTCAACAAAATGTACGTCCAGTATTCCTGGTATCCTTCAATCAAGGTAATTGCACGTTTGTTGATCGGCGCAACTTGCAAATGGCGACCGCCATGTATTTTGACCCTGATAAGGGACGTAACTCATTCCCGCCAAAATGTCATCTGTGTTAGCGAAATAACTAAAAAAGGGCGTTTTTCTAGTTTAGATACTCGGATTTTACAATAAACTGATTTCAACTTATAGTTCATTAAAGATAGTTTGAGAAACGATCTACATGAAAATATTATCTATACATTTGAATACAACAATAAATATTTTAGAAATTTTGGGTTTTTGGGTGCAGGGCACACACATCCCTCTATAGAGCCCAAACGAACTCGGTGACCCCTTTTTTCTTTCTCTTAAAATGAACCTTATATCGATGACTTAAAAATATTAGTTTTTGGAAAAATTCTATGAAATAGATTTTTTATTATTAATCGAAATTCGTTTGTTTTTGCTCAAAACTAGAGGGAAAAAATCGTCAAATTTATGACAAATCTGTAAATAGAAAACTAACGACCTACCTTTCAAATCTGTTGACTGCTAAAACTTGTTCCCTAGTATGTCTTGATTGAATATAACCCAAATTTACTGTTAGAGAACCAAAGTCTTTTTGTCTGTAATTATCTTTTGAAGGATCTATGAATGGCCAAGAAAGTGCCAATATTACGAACTTTGATAGCTTCTACAGAAAAAACGAGCACGGTGACCCCCCTTTTTTATTCCATTTTCCGATGCAGCTTATCAATCTACATAACATATATCAAAATAAAAAAATTCTATGAAAACTCATAAAAGGGATGAGCCACCTTAAAACTTAAAATTTGCTGGTTCTTAAAAATACAATCATTTTTAATAAATAATTCATAACAAGTCAAATTGAGATACACGAAAAAAGAGAAGAAGAAAACTGAATAAAGTAAGTGCTTTGTGATTAAATAAGAGTAAATTTAGCTTTACCCAGTCTGCGAAAAAAAGCAGATTTCCCGCTACCCCGGCCCTGGCTGGTAAAAATCCTTCCTAGCAAGTAAAACTATTTCAAATGCTGTACATGTTGAATGTACAAGTAACAGGGGCAATCCAAGAATTCAGGATTCAGGCAATGAGTTTTCATTTAAATAAGTTAATATGTATAGACTGTGCAGATAGAGAAAAGTTGTTACTTGTTTAAACATTCAGCTTATTAAGATCTAATAAAAAGCTACGCCGAGCGCAGCATGATACGACCGCAACAAGTTGAACCCTGTACATTGGAGGCCCAATATGGATAGTCTATTGCTTTTGTCACATGCAGCCCATGGTGGACTTCCAAAGATTTTTGACACATGCATCCCATGGTGGACTTTAAAATGCACATTAAACACATATATATTTATATTAACATTTAATAGAAAAATCTTATTTCTTATTATTTGACATTTTTGGCCCGTTTTAGCCATCTTTTGACCCTTTTTTTAAAACGTTAGGACCACAAACCCCAAATGCAATAAAAAGCTTCCTTCAGTGGATATAATCATCATTTTTAAACATCATATCAATTGGCTGGCCAACTACAGCTAAATTTCCTGTGTAAAACCATTTGCCTTGAGCTACTTTTAAAAATGGTGTTTTTTGCCCCTTTGACCCCTAATATCTCAAAAACAGTAAAAGATATTGCAAATCTGATTGAAAAATGCAGGCAGGGATTTTCACAAGGATTCCAATGAAAAAAAGATTTTGAAAATCGGACCACAAATAAAAAAGTTGATTTTTTGGGTGTGGCCTATATTTGGCCCCCTGTAGCAATGTAACGGTTTGATATACATCAAAACCTTTGACACATTTTGTTGACAGAATTTAATGAGGAATTAAATACAAAAAAAATTTAAAAAATCAAATGAATAATAAACATTCTACAACAGTTTTGTCAATACACCCGTTTTAGCCCCTTTTGGCCCTTTTTTCCAAAACGGTAGGGGCCACCAACCCCAAATACAATAGGAACCTTCTTCTAGTGGTTAGAAACATCATATCAAAATTTCATAACAATTGGTCAATATTTACTCAAGTTATCGCACGGAAACCAAATGTCCCCAGACGACGACAACGACGACGACGACGCAGACGACGACGACGACGACGACGACGACATCGCCATACCATTATACGATCGCAAAAATTTTGCGGTCGTATAATTGCGGTCGTATAAAAAGATGGTCGAAAAAATTGAAGATGATCTCTTAAAGGGGTCCTGGTCCTTTAAAGGTGGAAAATAGTATTTCGCTTATAGAATACTATATGCAGATAGAGAAAAGTTTTTTCTTGCTTAAACATTCAGCTCCTTAAGCTCTATAAAAGTCTTCATAGAATGACCAGATGAGCGATTTAGGCTCCTGGGAGCCTCTTGTTTATCTTTGCTTCTAATCACTTTCTGAAGAGTTAACCTAGCTGAGACATCCACAATATAGCAAGGGAGCCTCTTGTTTATCTTTGCTTCTAATCACTTTCTGAAGAGTTAACCTAGCTGAGACATCCACAATATAGCAAGGGAGCCTCTTGTTTATCTTTGCTTCTAATCACTTTCTGAAGAGTTAACCTAGCTGAGACATCCACAATATAGCAAGGGAGCCTCTTGTTTATAGCAAGGAACACAGTTAATATAAAATGATACCAAGTCTATAAGTACTCGACTTGTACTCAACCTTTTTCTCGACTTGTACTCGACCTGTGAAAAGGTCTAAAAATTACTCGAGCAAGTCTGAAAAGTACTGGATCAAGTTTGAAAGGTACTGGATCAAGTCTGAAAGGTACTCCACCAAGTCTAAAAAGTACTCGAACTTACTTTACAAAGATAAAAGATTAAACAATGTTCAGAATGCATTGACTTTGTCTCATTTAGTTTTTATTTTATCAGACAAAGGTAAATATATTTGACTTAAGTTTGTCTTAATAAATTGTGACAACTTTTCTTATATTATTCTTATTGAATCATATAAATAAGGGAAAAGAAATAAAATCATGATAATAATCAACAGTTCCAATTCAATTTGTATCCAAGTAGCACTGAAGACACTGCATGTTACACAAAAGACTTCTCAACTATTGCAAAGAAAGAATAAAATATTTCCAATTACGTAATGGTTCACAATAAACATGATAAAGAATAAAATCTTTTTATAACATCAAAATATTATATATTATTCATTAGTATGAATCACTTAATACTTCTGTTTTGTCGATACATATTTGTGTGTTGAATATAATGTATGAAGTTAATCATAGGCGCAGATCCAAAGATCCAATGAAAAGCATACTAGGCATACGTCAACACTTAAACTGACAAAAGTTATGCTATTTGCATAAAAAAACACAGATATTAAATTATTCGCGACTTGGACTGGAAAACAATTTTTATCACCCCCTCCAGCATAAACTTAAATCCTAGATGTTCCCCTGAATCATGTTAACAAAGAAGTTAGAATCAGTTTTTTTTTTCAATGCAGTTTGCATTTTCAACTCTATAATTGGGCTCTAAACATATGTATACTGTTTATGCAACAAATACATACATGTATGTAATACACATGCAGGCATATGTTAATACATGCACTTACACCTAAAAAACTTGGAAGTATCCACCTCATAGTGTTCATTCTTGGCTATTTTAATTGCTCAAATGTTTGAATGCCATTCAGTTTTCTGTGATTTTATCTAGTCAGTTAAATATAGCTGGTGTTTCGTGATTTTATAGAGGTTAAAAAGTTGAAAAAAAAAAGAAAGTGCATTTGCATATACCTCAAAGCTTGAGTCATTCTTAATCAACTTTTGCAGTCTATTATTATGAAATCAAATCTTTGTTGTTGTTCCTTTAAAATGAGGGTTGTAAAATTACAGGGAAAAGAAACATATTACAAGTCATTTGAACTAGAGGTATACATGGTTTTGTGGAACTATTCAAAATTTACTAATGTTTTTCTAATCAAACTATCCTTAAATTTTATTTTTAAGCATTGTTTTTGAATTATCTTTGTTTCCACATGTTACTCAAAATACATGTGAATTAAAAGCCTGGTAATATATAATTTCAACTGATAATACCTGTGCAATTCTGGTGTTTATTGCTAGTTTGACAATACCCCAGCATGACATCTCTCCCCATCAGTATAGGACTCTAATTGATATCAAGTGAAATCTCTTGGACATGGTGATGTATATAGTGTAAGTCAGTTATAAAGTTAATATACTAATTGACAATTATAATAAGAGCAACGGCAACAACAATGAAAGCTATAAAGTTGGCCAGTTCTTATAAACTTTAACATATTGATTTTAAATTTTGCAGATTAAATGAACAAGTGAACAAGAAATTTGAAATAAAAAGAATAACAATAGCTTTCCACATTCAAAATATAACTTCAGTAAAAAGATTTAAATAAGGGTTAAACTTATTTTTATTAAGTTCTTTTGCACTCTTTAGACAAATTAAACCATGCCATCTAAGTGAAAACAGCTAGATAGCTATCAAAAGCTTCCCCCACTCCGAATCAACGTGATGGAAGCACATATGGATTGTTCAGGGGTGGGCCTATGCCATCTTTCAGAAATAATCCTTTCATAAAATCAATTTAAGTATCAGACAGAAAGCAATTGTTTAATAATAAACAACACAAAATATAGCTTAAAGTTCATCACTTTTCATTGCAAGTGATATAATTGTAAATATTAGCAATTTCAAGCTGAAGATTTGAAGGTCTTTCTATGTCTTTGCACACAAGTCATATATTATTGTTCATTATTATTGTTTGTACTGTCATTGCCCCTTGAGGGTCCATAATTGGTCAATAAACTTGTATTCTTGTATTCTTGTATTCTTGTATTCATATATTAGTTTCCATAAAAAAGGCTTTCGAGAGTGTTTTGTTATTGAAATATGTTGATTTGCATCCACTCATGCTCCAACACAGAAAAGTTGAGAAGTTGCATCCTATTTAAAATTCAATTTCTATTGGATTTTCAATGAAAAATTGTCGTTTTATTAGATGTTGTACTTTTCCCCAAAAGGCCCAATACTTTTATTTCCCTTGAAAAGTCATAAAACTTTAATTTTGAATTATTTCCTTTAATTACCCCTAACCCCGGTATTAGATTAATGTGCCAAAACCTTGTTCATACATGTATATGGGTTGGATAGGTGTTCATGTATAAATTCAAACATTTTCATCAAAAGGCATTATCACATTACATGCAAATGTTATTTATCATGAAGAAGATTTAGCAAAGTTTTGGAGTGCTGTTACCCCAATGCTTTATTCTTCATAATGGTATAATAATATCAATAATAAATACATCAAATTAAGACTTTGTTATCAAATCACTCTTTAAGTATTAGGTACACAATTGCATCATAAACTAAGCATGCACATGCAATGCATCATAATGTCTCATAATGTTATAAAAAAAAATTAAAAAGACATTATAAATTAAAATTTAATTGAACCAAAAAACTTAAACAATTTACAAATAATCATGAATAATCTTTGAAATTAACCTTTTTAATTGTAATAATTTTTTTTTTATTATAAATTTAAAACATGTGGTAGCAATAAAAGTTTTATTAACTAAAATGCTGCAGCAGTGTAGATACATTTAATTACTCCCTTTATTATATTTCATAAACTAGACTTGGTTTATTATTAATGTAGAAGTCTTAAATATTGGCCAAATATTGTCAAGAACTCTTTAATCTGGGTCAAGTAATGTCGAGAACTTTAAAAGTCTTTGGTCGAGTAAAATTCAGACCTATGACCTGGTCAATTAAAGGTTGAGAAAAAGGTGGAGAACAAGTTAAGACCTGGTCGAGTACACTTTAGAATATTTTTGACATTTAAGACTTATATTCAGATTCATCGAGTTACAACTAGCTCAGTCGAGTACAAATATGGACCACTCCAGACTTTTAGTAGCTTGTAATAAACGGGGAGACACTGCTAGAAATACCAAAAAATGATTAATAACAAAGAATTTTATCCTGTGGATTGAGACACTGCCAGAAATGCCTTAAAATAAATGAATAACAAAGAACAAAAAACGGGTATAACACGATGGATTTTGTTATGCTGTATTCCGATATTTAAACCTCTCATTGACAGCATTTGAATTATAATATTGGAAATTCAAAAACCGCCAAAAGGTTCAAACGGGGATGCGATATCCAGCACCTTCGATATCGACCATATGCAGTACAAGTAAAGACACCTGGAGTTTTAAACAATTTTGATTTTTAGAATCATAAACTTCAATAATAAGATATAATAAAATATATAATAAATTGAATCGTATATTCGTGCCAGACATGTCAAAGGTGGTCAATGAGTCGTTCTCCGTCAGTAAGTAATAAACAGGATAATCCGTTTGAGCCGAGCCGAGCAGACTGACAAAAATAGTTACAATAAATCCATCTGTATAAAACAAAAAATAAATATGCAAAATATTTCTAATTATACTAGTATTACCATCATATAGATTTCATATGCAGTTCAAGGAAAGAAATGTGGAGTTTTAAACAATTTTGAATTTTAGAATCGAAAATTTCAATGACAACAAATATAAGAAATTAAGTGGTAAATTCGTGTCAGACAAATGAGTCTTACACCAAATTATCTTTCGGTAATAAGTAATAAATAGAATATTATAATCCGTTTGTGCAACACCGGATAATAATACAAATGATTTGCTAATTCACAATATCTCCTGTTAAATTAACACCTTTCTTTTACAATTACTATCACCATCATTTAGATGAGTGTTGCTGTTATTCCCTGGAGAATTTTTTTCCACATTTTAAGGGGATAAAAGACAGGAGAACGAAACGACCTGTTTTTTCGTGTTAATCCATTCGCCACACAGTTGTGAATGTCCCAACTTTGATTTAAATGAGATTTCACAAATATATCGCAATCTAATTGCCGAATTAAAAGATCTGGTTGCCGAAATAATATTTTCGAAGTGAATGTGACGTCTGGTCTCGATTGTGGGAAAATATTTTAAACTTTTATAAAATGGACATTTGTTGAATATTTCACAACTGCTGAGTTTCAATGATTACATATATCTTAAAGGTCTAAAGTAACACAATGTTTAAGGCTCTACGGTAGTTAAACATTGATATCTTTGGGACTATGTTGGAACTATTCTGTACTTAACTAGAACTTCTTTCCTCAACACCGGATGCATTACTTCCTTGCTCTGTACCAGTAGACGCTGGATGTATTGTTTCGTGACGTCACCATGTGTGCTGGGGGAATCCATTTTTGACCTATCAAGTGAATAATTATTCAAATTTAATAATCATTTTCAGCATTTGTTTCTTTTTTTATTAAAGGTAATAACAAAATTACCGAACTTGGAGGATCAATCTCACATGTTCAAGAGAAAAGACAAAAAAAACATTTAAGGAAAACATACCGGATAAAAGGAAGATCGCAGTGGTCTTGATACAGTCTTGGTACAGATAAAACAAACTGCATTTAATAAAATTGACATGATTAATACAACCTGTCAAAGCTGATATCAATAAATGAGTTGATAGGTTGGGGTGCTTTCTATTCTTCATTCTTTAAATATTTGGCCATTTTTCCTTTTTTGAAATAGTCCTTCGTGGATCATTAGAGTTCATACATTTAAGGTCTATTTTCTCCATTTTTCATTTTTAGAATAGTCATTCGAAATAATTGTTAAATAGTTATAGATTAGTTGTATTACGTGTATATACAATTTTTATGGAGCAGCGTTTAGATGAATTAAATATTGAAATACAAAGTACTCGTTTACTTAAAGATTGGAAGGACAACAACGGGTATTGGACATGTGCAGTGCGAGACGTTTAAAGAATGTAACATGTTTAAAGCATTTAAACGATTACCGCCTCATTTTCAACTAATTTAAGATTAAGTAATACTTGATTTTTGATTATTGTTAATTATGCGTTAATCGACAACAATTTGGTCAATGATATTATCTAAAATCAAAGCGCTAAAGCGTAAAAAATATAAATTACAACAAAGATCCAGACAATAAATTTTGCTACTCCTGACGCGCGTTTCGTCTATTCTCTGGACTATGAGATTATTCATTCAAGTTCGATAGTTTTGCTATTACCTTTATTCAATGGTGTTGTTTAAGATGTAGGTACTGCTTCCAAATGTTTCAAATAGATGTTCAATAATTTTTTTTCGGAAACCATTGTTGACTCGTAAGACTAACAATTTTAACAGAACCACATGTAAAAATTTTCAAATCACAGGAGTATAGAACCCAAGAACCTTCGAATCAAAAGGCAAGCCAATATACCACTAAGCCAACTTACACAGAATACAGTTTGATTAAAGGATTGAAATTTCGTCGGATTTAATAGGGTTAATATATTACTATTGAGGGTAAATGTAGGATTCTTAAATGTTATAAATATGAAGTAAGATATTGCATTGGGTATTGATGTTAATCAATATCTACTTCTATTGCGAATAAAGGTAATAACAAAACTACCGAACTTGAATGATCAATCTCATAGGCCAGAGAAAATGACAAAAAACAAATCAGTCATACCGGAGAATTGGCGGATCGCAATGGTCCTGACTTGGTACAGGCATTTCAAACGAAATGGTGGGTTAAACCAGGTTTTATGGCGCCAAACCTACCTCTTCCATTGCGATCTTAGGATCCGGTAATGACCATAGAACACAACATAGTTGTGAGACACAATAGGGATATTGAGGTGATTAAGTGTACACGACAAAACCTTAATAAAAAACAGCACTTTAAAAAATCCACAAAACGGAAAACAGCCAGCGGCCTTCAATGTGACAAGTGTTTAATGCCCGTCGTTTGCACTGGTCCAAATTTGAAAAAAAAAGTAAATAAGATTCAGTACAAATTTCAAAACTATCGGCGAAAGACCCCTATCTGGAAGTAGAGTGATTAACATAAAAAGTATAGCTTTGTCAAAGATTTCTGGCTTATGACACGTTGCGGGAATTTACATGTATTGTTTCATCGAACAGTTCAAGTAATTTAAAACATTAACTGACAACCATACCACGATCTTGAAAAAATGACACAAAAAAAACAAGCTGGCATTAGCGTTACTTTAAAAAAAAATTAAGAGCTATACCTACCATTTTGATTACGTAAATGTAACAATAAACCATTACCGCGGCCGGAAGTAGAAAACAAAATACAAAGATGGTTATGTTATAGCTGAGTACCAGGTAGTCACTACTATTGAGTTTCACTGAGCAAACAACTTTAAAGTCTTCGTAGTCATAGCTGCTCCATCCAGAAAAAGGAATAGTGCTCCATAAAAGTCCGAAACCGTAGCTAAAAACAAGGGCGATCGCCGTTGGTCGAAAAGTGTCTTTAGACGATGAAAATGGACGAGATATTACAAGGTATCTACTGAGAGATATAGATCCTAATGTATACATTGAACTCACGCTGAAGAAAAACATAACAAAACCTTCTACCAAACACGCTGTAAAATCAAGCAAGACGTCTCGACGGAATATGGCAAATATTACCAGTGGGAAACCAAAAAAACATATACATAAATCGTTGATCATAAGAGCCATTATTTGAGTTATAGTCGGAGTTCTTAATTTCTTGTTCCTGAAGAATATCACCAGCGCTATCAAGTTTAATAAAATGGCAAGGAATCCAACAATACACAGATATATTCCTATTGCGTCTAAGAATACACCAGGAACATCGAAATCAGGTGAGCCAATTGTCTGCCCTGATATGTTTGATCTGGTTCTAGTAAAATATCTGTCAGGAAACACATCGGTGCTGATATTTTGACTCAACGTATTTGCCGTTTCATTCCAAGAAACCGACTCGTATTGTCTTTTTTCGGTAAAAGACATATTGGAAATGCCCATGGTCGAATGTTAAAGCCACACTGCTTAATATTGCAGCAATGCAAGTAAAGAAGCATGAGCTTTCTAGAAGCAAGAACTAGCTTCTTCTAGTTATAGATCTAGTTTGATCTTGACTAAGATGCGTGGATGTTTGTTGTTTTATAAGTTTAACACCTTCTGTTCATGTGTTATTTTCATTTGTTTCCTTTCTATATATATCCATCATTGGTTTCTGTTGTATTGTAAATGATACTTTATCCCTTTATTTAGGCTATATCAATTACTCGTGAAAACTAAACCAATCCTTATATGGCTATCACTTGTATTCCCATTCCAAGATAAGATACGGTCATAGCCTTTAAGTTTTCCATATTATTTCCATGTTTGATATAACTCCAAGAAGCAAAATCTATGCACCATGGGAACTTTCTATTCGAGTTAAATACTCCTATGATTAAAACAACCCATTAGATGTCCTCAGCCATGACATTTCTTTCCTTTTTATATTTCCATTTTAACTTGCTCTGTTCATTCATATAGTCTCAAAACCTCAATAACAAATAAATGTGGCCATAATATCAGACAGAAATTTACCTATTATCGGTTAATTAAAGGTAAAAATGGTATAACAGTTAATAGGTCTCTTAACTGAATTGGTATATGTTTTCAATGCAATGGCTTTTTAACACAAAACTATACAACAAAACATAAGATAAAAGTATTATCCTTATCCTAAGAATAACACAGAATAATTGAATATTAATAGCACAAATAGATTTAGAAAGTTAAAGAATTGATTTTTTTATATTAGTCTTTTGTCTATTATACACAAGTTACTTTTGGCTTATTATTGCTATAACAAAAACATAAAAGATGTGACCCCCTTAGCGGATTGGATGTCTATTCTGTTCGTGAGACAGATAGCTAACCAAGTGTAGTACGGGGCTAATCGAACGACAAATTCCGGGGAACTATCATTTATTAACCACATATACAGCAGGGTAAATTACTGAAACATAATTGAAACGAGCATAAGTACAGATAAAAATATAAATTCGAAATTAATTAAATTCAAGAAACATGAAATACACAGATAAATCGAAATAATAGATTTCTAGAATTTATAAACAATTAATGAAATTATTAAAGTTCACATTTTAAGTTGAAAATAGTTTCCGTTGACGAAATCCAAGGCCGGGATGTGCTCCATTGTGTAGCCAATTCAAAAACGAAAGTAAAATTTAATATTGAAACTTCCACAGTTTGTATTTAAATAAAACAACAATCGAACGTTTCAGGAGGATAATCATAATAAATTAAGATGTCTTACACTGTGCGTTTGGTCGATATTAACTCAAAATGCGAGAGTGAATCCTGTGATTAATGTCCTCACGTTGAAATCCAAGCCGGAAGAGAGACTGAAATCGTAAAAACATGTGGAACAATCCCGGGGAAGTTACATAACAGCAATACGGATCCGATCAATAAGAATAAAAAGATCGACGGGTTAAATTGACACAATCTAAAAATGGTAATTAATATCCAATAAGTCCTGGATAAATATTTGTAATGGAGTTACAGTACACTCCCCGCCAAATATCCACGTGGATATTTCTCAAATTTTCTACAAAACATAGATGAAAATCAATCGGTTCCGATATCAAAAGAACAGGTAAAGAATATCACATAAATTCCAAAATATATTCACATGTAAAGTTCGGAGAACGATCCAACGGCTGTTGTTCTGGAGATCCATCGTTGTATGGCTTCCAGCGTTGCCCAATGGGAAGAGTAGATCTGTTGCTCCAACGTTGCCACGCACGGCGTGGGAAGGAACGAGGTGTTCCTTACAATGGACCCAGACGGGTCAACTTTAAGTATTGACTATGAACAAGTTTGGACAGTCACATGTTCACTGGAAAAGTTCCATGTAGAGAGTCACAAGCTACCATCCACTAGAAGAATCATGTCGACTATCGGTCGTGTATAAGATGCGGGTTTCCCGTCTACGATGACACGCACTTCAGCTTTCCTGGTGTGTCCATCCTCGCTCTTGAAGACGTCGGTCACGAGTCCTGTGGGCCACTTGTTACGATCCAAGTTCTTATCACGGATAAGAACCACATCTCCGACGATAATGTCTCTCTGTGGCTCTGTCCACTTCCTCCGTTGTTGAAGTAAGGATAAATATTCCTTGCGCCATCTGGACCAGAACATGTTCGAGAGGGCACCAACGCGTCTCCATTCGGCCAGACAAAGATCCTGTTTGGAAAATGATTCTCCAGAGTCGAGGGAAAAGACATAATCTGATTTTTGCGTCAATAGCATAGAGGGTGTCAAGATGAGCGGGTTTTCAGAGTCCGATGAAACTGGAACAAGTGGTCGAGAGTTGATGATGGCACACGTCTCCGCCATGAATGTGTTTAACACGTCGTGTGTTAGGGTCCGTCCTGAATTTTCGAGTAGCATAGAGTCAAGAATCCTCCTTGTGATCCCGATCATCCGTTCCCAAGCACCACCCATGTGAGAGGAATGGGGTGCGTTGAATATCCACACGGTTCCAGAATCAAGAAGATGTTTCCGTAGTTGGTTGTCTTCGACGTTGATTGCGTCAACTCCTATTTTGTCAATAGCACCGACGAAGTTGGTTCCACGGTCAGACCGGAAGGTTTTCACTTTCCCGCGGATCGATGTGAAACGGGTCAGAGCATTAATGAACGCTGAAGAACTCATCTCGTCTACGATTTCAATGTGGACTGCTCTTGTCACCAAGCAGGTAAAGAGTATGGCCCATCTTTTGGCCTTTGCAAGTCCACCACGTGTTTTGCGGGCTACCACTTCCCAAGGTCCGAAGGCGTCAACTCCAACGTTGGTAAATGGCGGTGATGATTCAAGACGATCTGCGGGCAGGTCAGCCATGATTTGAGATTCCTGTTTGCCTCGTAGTTTACGACACAAGACACACTTATGAAGTACGGAGGAGATGGTCCGTTTAGCGCCTACAATCCAGAATCCTGCGGCTCGAATGGCTCCTTCCGTGAAGTGTCGTCCCTGGTGTTTCACTTGGTGATGGAAATGTCGGACTAGTAAGTCGGCAATATGATGACGTCCTGGGATCACTAGGGGAAGCTTTTCCCTCAATGGCAAGTCCGATTTGACGATCCGTCCTCCAACTCTTAGAAGTCCAAGTTCGTCCAAGAAGGGATTGAGTTTAGAAATCGCACTTTTACGCGGAACTGGTTCCGAATGTACGAGACAATCGATCTCCTCGCCAAATGTACGGGATTGAACTTCCTTGATTACGAAGAGCTCAGCGTCCTGGCGAACATCAACAGGTGAGTACATAGATGCGGATTTATGCCCGTGTTTGCGGGCTGCGGCTTTGAGAACAGCAACGAACTGAGTCAATTTTGACCATGATGAAAAGTTGGAAAATCGTTCTTCCCAAGTTGGTATTTGATCCGTAGTGCAAGTTTTAGCGACTCTGACGACAGGCCGGATCTCTTTGTCCGTTTCTGGATCAATAAGAGTGTGTTGAGTTTCATCTGTAGTCTCCGACCGAATGTTTAGCAATTGTTTCGGTCCCATAAGCCAATCGCTGTCGTGAATGTCGGAAGGCTGAAAGAATCTGGTTCCTGAATCAGCCGGGTTCAAGTAAGTTGGGACGTAGTTCCAATCGTCGGGCTTGGTATGTTTCCGAATTTTCTCAACTCTGTTGGCAACGTAAGTGTAGAATCTACGGGTATCGTTGCTGATATAGCCTAAAACTACACGACTGTCGGTATAGTATTTGACTTCGTCGATAGGAAGTTGAAGGTGATCCATAGCACTTTGGGCAAGTTCTACGGCAAGCACAGCCGCACATAGTTCCAGTCGTGGAATAGTATGGCCGCTTATTGGCGCCACTTTAGTCTTTCCGAGAACAAATCCGATTTGTGGTTTCCCAACCGTTTCAACGGTTCTTAGGTACACGACGGCTGCAATGGCCTTTTCTGACGCATCGGAAAAAACGTGTAGTTCCCTTCTGTTCGCTTTGTTAAGGTTTGCCACGTAGGTGCGTGGAATGCGTAGATTCTCAATTTCGTGTAGAGAGTCCCTCCAGTTCTCCCATTCTATGGCCAATTCGTCCGATACGGGCTGATCCCAGTCTATTGTCTCTGATACTAGCGTCCTGAGCAAGAGTTTCCCGTGAATGATTACGGGAGCCAGAAATCCGAGTGGATCGAAGATACTATTGATAGTGGAGAGTATCCCTCTTCGTGTGGCTGGTTTATCGTCCGTAGATAGTTGGAAAAGAAAGTTGTCAGTGTTGACGTCCCATATCAGACCGAGGCTCCTCTGAAGAGGCTTATCGTCTGCGTCTAAGTCCAGGTCTTTGAGGTTGCTAGCCAGATCAGTTGGAGGAAGTGCGGCCATCACTTCAGGGCTGTTAGATGCGAACTTGTGTAGTCGCAGATTCCCATATTCCATTAAAGCATTCTGGGTGTCCTTCATGAGCGTAACCGCCTCTTCCGGTGTTGCACAAGAGGTTAAACCGTCGTCAACATAGAAGTCATGAATTACAAAGTTCGGTACGTGGCTACCGTATTTGGTCTCGGATTCCAAGGCTGCTTTCCTTAGACCTAGAGTAGCAACTGCTGGTGACGGGCTATTCCCGAATACATGGACTCGCATACGGTACTCTATAAGCTCTTTGTCTGGGTTGTTATCCTTGTACCACAGGAAACGTAGGTAATTCCGATGGTCTTCTCGAACCACGAAACAATGGAACATGTGCTGCACATCGGCTGTTACGGCGATCTTTTCCCTGCGGAAGCGTACAAGAACACCTAGCAAACTGTTGGTTAGGTCTGGACCTGTCAACAAGACGTTGTTCAAAGAGATTCCGTTGTACTTCGCTGACGAATCAAAGACACCCCGAATCTTATCGGGCTTCTTCGGGTGATAGACACCAAAGAGTGGCAGGTACCAGCATTCCTCATTTTCCTTTAACGGTGGAGCAACTTCCGCGTGGTTGTTGTCCAAAATGTTTCCCATGAATTCCATGAAGTGTGCCTTCTTCACAGGGTTTTTCTTTAGACTGGTGTCCAACATTTTCGCTCTTTGAACGGCTTGATCCCTGTTGTTGGGAAGGCGCGGTCTCGTAGCTCGGAAGGGCAAGGGTGCAACCCAACTTCCTGTGTCGTCTCTTACGAATTCGTCGTCCATCTGTTTCATGAACAGCTTGTCATCGTGGGACATCCCTGGCTTATCATCATCGGGAGTCCTGATAAAGACGTCTTGTCCAAAGTTGTCCTTCGGGAATTGTTCCCGTATCTCAAAGTTGTTTTCACACGGTTTGAAAACCGTAGGGCGACCGGAAGTTGATACGAATGTCCTAAAAACATTGATTTCAGTTGGAGCATGCTGCTTGTCTAGACATGTCTCGCCCACTACGACCCAGCCAAGTTTGAGTCGTTGGGCGTATGGAGCCTTTAAGGGTCCAAGCTTTTGGTCATGCACATGATGAGCTTCCGGTAAATCCCGTCCGATAAGGAGCATGATACCGCAACTTTCGTCCAATGGCGATAGGTGTTTTGCTATCTCTCCTAAGTGAGGATGTTTGTTGGCAATATCCGGTGTCGGGATTTCATTCCTGTTGTCGGGTATGTTGTCACATTCTATAAGGATTGGTAGATCTAGAGGGTCACTGCCATGAAGTGCTGTCACAACAAAGTCCTTCCCTCGTCTTCCAGAAGTAGTTATTTTTCCAGAGCAGGTGGATAGCGTATATGTTTCGGGAACATCCCGTACATTGAAATATTGAAAGAATTCCGGAGAGGCTAAAGACCTATTGCTCTGGTCGTCAATTATGGCGTACATCTTCTTTATATTTCCTGGATGGTCCTTGTGAAACACATTAACTGGCAGTATTTTTGCACAGGATTTGCCACCATATTCCTTGCATATTTCAGTACAGGACGAGTTGACCGTATTAACGGTAGTAGCACTGTTAGCACGTCCTGACTCCCCGCCGTTGTTTTGTGCGGGTTGTGACCCTGACTGGGACGAGTTTCTGTTTTTATTTAAGTGAAGGGCTGTGGTATGTTGTTTGCTACCACACTCTTTGCACGAGACACTAACGGGACAATCCCGACTTATATGCTTAGTTGACTCACAGCATTTAAAACAAACTTTGTTGTCTTTGAGCAGGGATTTGCGTTCCTCCATGGGCTTGGAACGGAATCCACGGCAGTCGTTTAATGAATGCTTGGTTCCGTGTAGAATGCACTTCTCAAGCTTGTCTGATATTTGGTTCACGCTCGATGTTTCGGTTTTATGAACACTGATTTTAGCCTGGGGCTTAGATGTAGTCCTTGTCGAACTCCCTTTTTGAGTCGAAATGGCAGGTTCCGGGTCGTAAGTAAACCCTGGATTATTTTTGATTCTGCTGATCTCCCTTATGAATGCGGAAAACTCCGTAAAAGGAGGAAATGAGGTTGAGTGCTGCTCGTTGTATCTTACTGCTCTAGTTGTCCATCGTTCTTGTAGACCAAATGGCAGTTTTGAGACTATGGGTTTTATACCCGAAGAGGAGTCAAAATAAGCTAATAGATTTCTCAGCTGTGGTTTCTCCTTTACATATTCTATCTCCGACAGGATGTCCGATAGCTCGTAGAGACGTATATTGTCTTTGTTTGTGAGCTTCGGGAAATCGGCTAGCTTCGATTTTAGAGAAGCTTCTATCATTTCCGGGCAGCCGTATCGTTCGTCTAGTCTTTGCCAGAGACGTTGTAGACCCCTTGCTGGGTTGTCGGCATTCGATGCGCGGATACTGACCGCGTGCTTCGAGGATTCTGTACCTAACCACTTAACGAGTAGGTCAAGCTGCTCTGAATCTGAGACGTCCAGTTCTTTCATTATGTTGTCGAAGCTGGACTTCCAAATGTGGTATGACTCAGGTTTGTCATTAAAGGAACTGAGTCGGGAAAATATGAGATCCTTTCTCAATAGAAATTTTGTTATAGCGGGCGTCGGGTCGGAACCCGTATCCCGATAACCAGATGTGGGTTGTGTTATGTCCATGGGGCTTGACGGCCTAAGCATGGGAAAGTCTTGTTCGGGCGTAAAGGCCGGTGCATTGGTGTTGAGCCCAGATAAACCGGAAGTCTGTGTTTTGGTAGCTGGATTTATATGTCCATGTTCGTTCATTGGCGTGGATGCAGCTGACGGCAGTCCAAATTCTCCAATCGGCGAGTGAAATGAAGATTGCTGATTAAATGTGACGGGTTTAGTCGTTTCAAGCCGTTGTTGAGTGTTGCGTCCGGAAGGGCCCAGTTCCGAGTGTACAGAACGGGCAAAGCGAGTTGTGTTAGTCGGTTGTGTAGAAGGTACGTGATAATTCACGTCTTGCAACCGATTATCCTGTTCGCTGTGAACACTGTGTTGCTGGACATAGTCCTGGACCCGTTTTAGCGGGTCTTCGGTCTGAACCGGAAGCGGATCATCTAAATCTTGTTCTATATCGTCCTCCTGCTCTAGAACTCGGGCCTCAGCCTCTAGCTCGGCTGCTTGTCGCTGGACTTCCAGAAGAGTCATTTCTGCTTTGATTTCAGCATGTCTTCGGGTGACTTCGGCTTCTCGCATGGCGGCCTCCTCTTCCATTTGTGTTTTCCGCCTCATGGTCTCCTGTTCCATTTCGGCCTTTCGGCGAATGGCTTCTTGCTCCACTTCGACTTTTTGTCGAATGGCTTCTTGCTCCACTTCGACCTTTTGTCGAATGGCTTCTTGCTCCACTTCGACTTTTTCGGCTTTTATACGGGAAGAATCCCGAGAAGCTCTTTCTTGGAGTTCCGCTTCTTGTTTGGCCATGAGTGTTTGTTTTTCGGCAAAGGCGACTGCTGCTTTTGCCGCCTCTGCTTTGGCTCGTGTCTTTTTAGCTAGGCTTGATGTATTTGAAATACGAGAACTGGTCTCGCTATTTGTCCTTGACCGTTTGGATTTAACGGATCTAGCCATGCTGGTCTGGCCTAGCACTTCATGAAGGTTGGCTATGGCCGATTCATACATTCTCTGACGGACGTCAATAACTGGAGTTATGACGTCTAGATCTTGGTTTGCCAGTGTTGTCCTTTGGCCTTTTACAAATCCGAGGTATTCCTCGCACAGCCTGTTGTATCTTGTGAAGGCTTGAACAACCTTTTGTTCAAGTTCCAGGCATTTTCTAGCCTCCGCTGGTGGGTTGTCGGTCTCCTGTAACATAGCGTTACACATGGACCAAAGGAGCTCGACATCTTGTGACAGCTTGTCTCTCCTCTGAATGTACTGGTCCTCTCCTTTTGGTGTGAGTGTCCGTGTTCTGGACGTGGTTGACATCTGGTCATCGTCAGGATTCATTGTGTGGCGATGCTGTGTTGACCCCGCAAGTCGTACAACGGTGCCCCGAGAGATGTTTACCAACCAGGTGCAGTTAATTTACTATTCTGTTCGTGAGACAGATAGCTAACCAAGTGTAGTACGGGGCTAATCGAACGACAAATTCCGGGGAACTATCATTTATTAACCACATATACAGCAGGGTAAATTACTGAAACATAATTGAAACGAGCATAAGTACAGATAAAAATATAAATTCGAAATTAATTAAATTCAAGAAACATGAAATACACAGATAAATCGAAATAATAGATTTCTAGAATTTATAAACAATTAATGAAATTATTAAAGTTCACATTTTAAGTTGAAAATAGTTTCCGTTGACGAAATCCAAGGCCGGGATGTGCTCCATTGTGTAGCCAATTCAAAAACGAAAGTAAAATTTAATATTGAAACTTCCACAGTTTGTATTTAAATAAAACAACAATCGAACGTTTCAGGAGGATAATCATAATAAATTAAGATGTCTTACACTGTGCGTTTGGTCGATATTAACTCAAAATGCGAGAGTGAATCCTGTGATTAATGTCCTCACGTTGAAATCCAAGCCGGAAGAGAGACTGAAATCGTAAAAACATGTGGAACAATCCCGGGGAAGTTACATAACAGCAATACGGATCCGATCAATAAGAATAAAAAGATCGACGGGTTAAATTGACACAATCTAAAAATGGTAATTAATATCCAATAAGTCCTGGATAAATATTTGTAATGGAGTTACAGTACAGATGTCAAATAAGTTACATTAACATATCAATTGGTGATATTTTTGAAATAAATGATAAATCTATATGATTTGATTAGCTGACTATATGGCTATATATGCCTATGTCTTAAGGTGGGAAGTTACGTTAAAAACGACGTTACCTATACAATTTACCTGTACACTTTGGTGTTTTATATTTTAAATTTCTTTTTAGTGGGTTATCTAATTTTGTGGGTTAAGACCGCCAAGTATTCAAGAGCTATTTTCTTTTATTTTTATTGGTTGATTCCTATATCTTTTTTTTCATTAAAATCCTTGTGAAAATCCCTGCCTATTTTTTAATCAGGTCTGCGAATGTTTTCAAGTGATCCGTGCATGTGCCCAAAACAATTGATTATCTTCCTGTCAATGGTACAACATACCAGGTTTATTTTGTTGCAGTTATAACATTTATTTTTATATTAGTAGGACGTAATACATTGGGTAGTGGATAAGTAGCCCCTTATAATATGTCACTTCTACAACATGATATTAATGCAGGTGGCATTGGAATTTTTTAGAAGAGACAAAACAGGTGGTTGTTGACAAATATTTTATGAGGCAAACAAATCTCCAGAATTTTAACAGCGAGTTCATAAACATCTATGAATGTGCTCCCACAGGGGGACGGACCCCTTAGGCCAAAAACCTGCTTATAATCTCACAGGGTGCCCCCTTAGGCCACAGGGCTGACACTAATCTCACAGGGCGCCCCCATAGGCCACAGGCCTGACAATAATCTCACAGGGTGCCCCCATAGGCCACAGGGCTGACAATAATCTCACAGGGTGCCCCCATAGGCAACAGTAAATGTCAGAAGGTGCTTTTAAATAGTCTCCAGATTGTGATTAGCCGGTTACGTTTTTAAAAACCCTAAGTAGCCTCTTATTTAGAGAAAAAATGACCTTAGCCAAATATTTCTAAAAACATCATTTAAAACTGAGAAAGCAAAACAAACTTGTGTTATAAACAAAAATTAACTTGTCAGAAAACTGTGAAACACTGGAGTATGTGTGAAAATATGAGTTGTTTTTGTATTGACGAAACAAGTACATAAAGGTAATAACAAAATTACCAAACTTGAATGATCACTCTCATAGTCCAGAGAAAATGACAATGCAGTCGTATAAAAATCACTATGTGGACAGAGTCATGATGAACATCTAATACTTTAGAATTCCATAAAATTGGGATCCAATGCTGATGCTGCATACCAAATATCTAAAGGCTGCGATTACATATTAGATGCAGAGTAGCTATCACAAAAATATTTTCTCCCACTGTCCACCACTGACATTCACCATAAATATAACTCAGATTTTCATTCTGTGAAATCTTTCAAAGAAGTACAAGCTGAGCAAATCAGAGACAACAGTTGGTTCATGTATTAAACAATATTGATTCAGGTTGTGCAATACTGTACAAAAAATTGCAAGACACGTAAAAATAATCCTAATAATTATTTTGTTACACCCTATAACTTTTGTATAGAAAATGTGTTACAAAACTAAAAGGAGCAATGTCCTCAGTCCAAGTGAACTCATATTAGAGACATAGTGAATAAAGTCAGTCACTTTTGTGCACTTTTCATCTGAGCTTCATGTTAGAAAATAATTTCGAGACTCTACATTAAGACACAGGGGCCTACTCCCGGCCTTAAAGATTGAGATTCAAAGAGCCATCAGCTAGAAAAATCTTTCTAGCTGATGGCTCTAAAAGCACCTAGTAACTAGTACCGCACGAAGAGACAGAAACTTCTCCACGTACTTCGAGAACATGAGTGGTGAGTATGTATGAAGGAAATGGAACAGGAAAATTTCACTTTATTGGCAAGCCAGTCCCTAACTTGTTTAAACTAAAAATCACATTCAAATTGACATTGAGACTTAAGGTCTAAGGATTGAAAAAAAAACACATAAAAATATTATCGAATTAAGTACGATGAAAATAAGTTTGAAAATGTGTTAGGCACATGCATTATATAAATTATTGTTAACGATCTCGTACCACCTTATTAAATGTCTTCAAACACCTACGCATGCAAAGAATTGACGCTGGTTTTTTGTTTGTCTTTCGTTATACAATTTATTTTGAGGATTTTAAAATGCACTTTGAATTTAAAGGTAAAGAATATAAAAAGTAACCGAACGCCCCAAAATATACGTATATTGACTTTAGATTTTAAGGAAAACAAAATAAGTGATTGTTTCCTTTTTTGAGGGATCATTTTTTGCAATAACACATCAGTTTTCATAATGTCATAAAAGGCTAGTAAAAAGGTAAACAAAAAATTAGTTTTCTTTGGACCAAAAGTTTGGTTGCAAATGAACTATTGCGTCAGAGCAATAAACGTTTGAAAAAGTTTACGAACGACGGACGCATAGTAATGCAATAGCTTATCTTACCCCAAAGAATAAGGAATAAGTAACAAGTTACTAGTACCCTATACTTAGTGTTCTGGAAAATAAGAAATGGCGAGATGGAATAAAATAACAACCATTTTTAAAAAAAATAATGGTGTTGCGAAAATCCAGTTGAAAAAATAAATAAGGAATAGACTACTGGTTACTTATTCCCTATTTAGTTTATTCTTTAGAATAAGAAATAAGTTACTTATGAATATATGTATATTTTTATATTAAAATGCAGTTCTTATTATAACATGTATATGGATATAAGTTTGGCATTAGATAAACATGTAAGCATATTTTTGTCCAAGATATTTTGTCACCGCTTTGTAGAAAATCTTAATCACCCATCATACATCACCGGATATGACGTTCCGATGTATTGGTCAAGGTTTTCTGGAAATGGCTTCACATGCATCATCATTCGAGTACAAGATATTTTCACCGATTTATAGAAATGCCTTTGCATTATCTTCGTCCAAATAATTAGTCACTGATTTGTAAAACATGTTTAGAATACATCATCATTATCCGAGATATTGGTCGCTAATATGACAAAAAGCCTTACCAAGTACATAGTTATTTGTGATCTCTATATGTGGAAATGCTTCAGTAATTATTATCCTTTTCTAAACTATTGGTAAAAAAAGAGCTCTTACCAACCTTGTCATTGAATTGTTGGAATGCATTGGCCTCACCAACCTTGTTCAAAATATTCGGCATCGATAAAATTGCAAACCAGTGTTTCAGCGGTACGAGAGCCTAAGGAAGAAGCAACTTAGACAAAACGTGGCCATTTGAAGGTCGTTTTTATTTTAAAAATACCTTTGTTGTTTTATGTCCCTCAATGCAAGACAAATAAACCAACTCTTTATATGAAATGATCATTGTTGATGTTATTGTTGTTGTTGTTGTTATGTCTGCTGTGTTGTTTTGTCAAAACTATTAAAGCTTTTAACTGAAATCGCTTATACATATAGAACAATAAAAATAATGTCAGACTTTTATGGTAGAAACCCCAAAATTGTCGGATGGCGTTATAAAATAAATCAATGCATGTGCTTAATGACATTATGTAAAAAGAAACATCTCATTAAAATTACAAAAGAAGCAACTTAGGTCCATCACAGAGGCAATCAAAGACAAAATCTGACATAATATCATCAAAATACAAACCACAAAACAAAAACTCACATAAGAACCAAACTGCAACCAGCAACGTGAACGAGAGTGAACTCAGGTGCTCCGAAAGGGTAAGCAGTTCCTGCTTGCTATAGCATACCCGTCACGATACCAACGCTCGGCACGGATGACAGAATGCAGTCGTAAGCTCATAAGGAAATTAAATTTATTTTACATTATAATTCCAAAATATGTGATAATCACAATAGAAACGGTTATATAGGAAACTACAGTACAGACAAGGTCAAGTCCTTTACTGACGTCCTTCCAAGACGGCTCGTTGTCTGGTTTTAAACTGCTCTTTTCGTTCTGTGATAGTCGGATTGAAGTCACTTTATCTTTTCTTGGGCATATATTTGATAACACTGAGCGTCTTGCGAAGATTCTCCAAAATGTATTGATTTTAATACTTTCGTCTCTGTAATAGATGGCGGATATAAAAATTGCCATGACAACGATAAAGCCACTGACTATTATAGTAACGATCATGATCAGAAGAAGCAGACACATCGGATTTGACGATGCGGGAATAGCTGCGGAGACTAACGTCAGAAATATTGCGTAAGAGAGGAGAACCGTCATGGAAAGACCTATTCTCTCCCCTGACTCTACAGGAAGTACAAATACAAGAGGATTGAGTAATCCGAAAACAATTGACGGACAAACAACGATAACACTGTAGTACAGAGGTTCACGTTTTATGGTAAGATGGACGTCAAACATGGAGTATCCGTTCCATATCTCTGCATCTGCGTAAATTTCTTGTAAATCCCAATTTGAATTCGGAGTGTAGAATTCTCTGCTAATCGAAATATCGTTTGCTTCGAATACGATTTCGCTCGCCATGTATCCCCAAGCAGCGAAACGTAGCAGACACGATTGGGTGTCGTAAGGAAACTTATAAAGGTTCGTTGTACACTTCGAAGACATAATGCCTCCCATTGGTATACTTATGTTTCCATCAAACATTATGTACGTTATAAAATCCGTGTCTTTGCCTATTGGCTCCAGAACATTTACAGCACTAACTAATGTAATAGGAGGAGTCCAAATATGTCTTTTCGGCAGATTAATGTAGACAGTTCCTCCGTACCCAGAGGGATTCCAGGAAATGCCATCGTCACGCCACATTGCTCCTAGTCCGCCTAAAATCACAATGGTCTCTTGAAGCTCGTCAAAGTTTGTTAAAGTCATGAAGTAGAAGCGTAGATTTATTTTTAGCGGAGAAGATGAATTTTTACGTGGTAGAATTTCTTTCTGGTGGTCTTTGAAGACATCGGTGTACAGCTGTTGAATATCAGTAAGATCCTGAGCTTTTACTGGAGAAATAAATAATGCTAAAGTTAAAACTGCATAAATGAAGAAGAATATGTTTGTAAAATAAAACGAGGACATTTTATATTTATTCCTATTTTTTACACAGTCATTCATGAACAAAGTTGAAGATTGCTATTCAATTAATGGCAAATCATGTTTACTTATTAGATAATGAACCTGTGTTAATTTCCTTTGCAAAAGAATACGTTATATACTGCAGGATGTTTGAACGAACTTTTCCTTCCTTTGTTTTGTGGACTTTTTCTTTAAACAGAGTAGGAATAAATGAACCTTATATTATTACTTTCCTTTTAAACAAAATAAATAGTATTCAAAATTATAATACAGTTTATTGTTTAACGATGTATCGGAATATAAACTGTTATTTGCATAGCCTTAAAACTTAATTCTTTGTGGGTCAATTAACAGCAGAAATTGTCACCCGAAAATCATAGGAGTAAATATTGAATATAAAAATCAATAAAAAATATTCATTTTTCCTAACAGGAAAATAAGAAACTGCAAGATCAATTGAGTTATTAACGTATTGACGAGGCTACTTATTTATCAATTATGTCTACTAGTTTACGTAATAACTAATTATCCAAATTTCTTGGTGATTCACGCGTCATCAGCTATAAAAGTGTCATATCCTTGTTATTCAATATCTGGTTTGTCGATCATCTACTTCCTGTTTTCAAAAATGAGGTCGAATTTGTCTATGAACTATTTTCATCTTTTTAATTGTTGTTACATGTTTATTTGATTGTTGGTCGGCCTAGGTTTATTGTTGTTGTGATGTGTTTGCAAGTATCATTTAGATTGTTTAATATGTGATATCTTGAAATGACGGAACAAGGCGACCCTTGGAAAAGGTTTTCGTGTAGATTTTGTCAACAAAATGACCGAGAATCACCTTTCGTTCAGAATTATGGATGGAACCACTCTTTCTTAAACAAATTGCATATACTTATGCTGTGACAAGATTTCTGAACATATGTACTTTCACTGCTTTGCATTGTGTTTTTTTACCAATAGAAAATAATGAGATGTGGAATAAGTGTATTTGACACAACCCACAATAAAGCGGCAATTCATAAAAACACAAATGGACAACCGCCGGCAGCCTTCAACGAGGCTAGTAGACACTACTTGGGGTTCTGCAATTGACCCATGGTCTTTATAAAATGCATATATTAATTCAAATCCAGCCCTGAAACAAAACGGTTTTTATCCTCTATTGCTTTCGACCAAATCGGTTGTACAATATCCAAATACACAGTATCCAAATCCATACACGGAAAAATATATCAACGTAAGATTTCGATCATGTCTTGGGCTCAGGGAAATTCAATTACCCGCGGGCCCTCGAGTTCGATCTTCCGAATGTTGCGACAATTAGGTAACTCGTGGAGTTTTCTAAATAATTGATAGTTTAATTATGTTTTATTATTAGTATAATAAGCTGAAAGTATATTGTGCATAAAAGACAAAAGATTAATAGAACAAAAATCAATTATTTAACGTTCTAAATCTATTTGTGGTATTAATATTCAATAATTATGCGTTATTCATAGGATAACGATAGTAATTTTATCTTATGCTTTGTTGTACAGTTCTGGCTAAAGAGCCATTGCATAAAAAAAGTAATTAAGTAAAGACACCTATTAGCTGTAATGCCTTTTTACCTTTAATTAACCGATAATAGGTAAATTCTGTGTCGAATATCATGGCCACATTTGTTGGTTATTGTGATACTGAGAATATATGAATGAACAGAGCTAGTTAGAATGCCATTTTGGAAATGCAAAAAAGGACAAAATGCCAAGGCTTAGGATAACTAATGTTGTTTAACCCTAGGAATATTTAATTCTAACAAAAAGTTCCCGTGGTGCATGGGCTTTTTTTTATATAAAACATGGAAATAAAATGGAAAACTGAAAGGCTATGACCGTATCTTGTCTTGGAATGGGAATACAAGTGATAGCCAGATAAGGACTGGTTTAGTTTTCACGAGTAATTGATATAGCCTAAATAAAGGGATAAAGTATCATTCACAATACAACAGAAACTAATGAAGAACATATATAGAAAGAAAACCAAACCAATGAAAATAACACATGACCAGAAGGCGTTAAACTTATAAAACAACAAACTTCCATTTATGTTAGTCAAGTTCAAACTAGATATATAACTTGAAGGGTCTAGTTCTTGCTTTTAGAAAGCTCAGTGCTTCTTTAGCCAGCTTTTTTTTTGGAGGGGGGGGGGGGGGGCAATATTGGGGTGTGGTTGTCAGTTCATGTTTTGAATAACCTGCACTGTTCCCTGAAAATAGTAAAATTCCGCAACGTGTCCTAAGCCAGATATCTATCAGAAAGCTAATGGTCGTCTTCTATACGTACGTCCGATCCTAATAGCAAATATAATAATTGTTCTTAGCTTTCTTAGAGTCGTGAAGATTTCCGTGTTTTAGACTCACATCCTGAATTTTATGGTAATGTTTTTATGAAGCTCGCAAATTTAAAAACAATCAATTAGAAATGAAAAATTAGCTTCAAAATTTATTACAGAAAGGATATGAATTGAATATCTTGGTTAAATCTTTGAATTTAGTGTTTTTGGCAGAAATATTGATAACTTGATACTTGCTTTAAAACTTCCATAAACGTTTTTACTTTTGCCATTTTTATGAAGTGTTTTGTCGGATTTAAAATCTATACGTTTGATTTTTTTTACATCAGTCGATTGATGATTCTCAGCTAGCTGTAAGTAACAGCGAGTGTTCTATAGAGAGTTCCTTTACCGTCCTTTTGTTTATTCTTGTTTTTTTTGTCTTAGGTTCTCTCTAGTAGAATTTGAACTTTGATCGATTTGATTTTTATTGTATGTTTAGTTTTTGTGCTTTGTCTAGGAATATTGATAGGGGGAAGGTTGGGCCCAAAAAACTAGTTTAACCCCGCCACATATTACATGTGCCTGTCCTAAGCCAGGAATCATTGACAAAGCTTTCGTTTGTACTTGTCTTTTTGATGTTTTCTGTTCCTTGTTTAAGAAGGGGTTCTATCTGTGACTATTTCAGGGCTGGATTTGAATTATATGCATTTTATATAGACCATTGGCCAATTGCAGAAACGCGAGCAGTGCCAAATGGCCTCGTTGAAAGCTGCTGGCGGTTGTCCATTGTGGTTTTTCTAAATTGCCGTTTAATTGTGGGCTGTGTCGCGTACACTTATTCCACATCTCTTTATTTTCTATCTCATTTTCCATATCGTTTTGCACAGCTCACCTTTATGCAATATTCAATTATTTCTTGTGTGACCTAGCGCTGTTTCGATAATTACCAAATTGTTGTCGATAAGCACATAATTAACAATCATCAAGTTTGACGGTAAATTACTTGTAAATGAGGCGGTAATTTCATGTATGTAAAATAAATGCTTTTTGTCTCATTATGCACATGTCCGATACCAGTAGCTGCCCTCACGATTTTATTAGCACGAGTCCTTTTTATTTTCAGTATATAATTTATGTAATAAACGCTGATATACATGTAATATAGCTTATTCATAATTAACAGATGATTCCAATAATGAAATATAGACCCTAAATGTATGAACACTAATGAAAGAAGGGTGTTTTATTAACAACCAGAAGAAAAAGGGAAAAAAATTAAAGAATGCGGAATAGAGATCATCCCCATCTATGCACTTATTCATTGATATCCGCTTTGGCATGTAAATATTTAATTTTTATGCATTTTCTTTTATCTTTACCGTGACTGTACCAAGTCAGGACAATTGCAAAATTCAATTTCGTCGGTATCTCTTCCATAATTGCATGCTTTGTCTTTTCTCTTGGACTTATGAGACCAATCCTCCAAGGTCAGTAATTTTGTTTTGACCTTTATTTTTATTAAAAAAAAGGAACCAAAGCTGAATATTATTTCACGTCCTTTTCTTTGATAAGGGACCGACCATTTAACTTCAAGGAGGGGGGTCCTAAAAAAATATTCTGAAAATTATTTTTGATGAAAAAAATATATTAGCAGCAGAGGGTAATAAAAATATTTTGAAGAAGGACTTCTGCCATATAAAATAATGATAATAATAAAAAAAATCTGTCGCGACGCCTTCGAAAAATAACCAAAACAAAAAAAAACCAAGGCAAAATCAAGTTAAATGGTCTCTCCGTAAAAAAATTCGATGGTATATTTTAATAAATATTTACTTTTTAGGTCAAAAATGGAAACCAAAGATTGACATGGAGCAGACAGAATAAGGTGATGAGCTCCAAAATAAAAAAAGAACGACAGTTGACCAAAACAGTGCTCTTGATAATAGGTATATAAAAATAGATTAATATATTTTCTTAATAAAAATCTTCCGTCTATAAGGAACCGAATATTTTACTCCCAAAAGGGCTTGGTAAAAATACAGATATGTTGAATCTGATTCGTGATAAAAAAAATATATTCTTGCAGCAGAGGTTAATAACACTGAATTTTCTGGCCAGAACAAAAAAAGCAAAACCCGTCTAAATGTTAAATGGCCATTTAATTATCTAAACGGCAAAGCTGAGTATACAAAATGTAGCTCATTGAAAGCCATCACTAGCGTTCATCGTTCGTCAGCCTGTCAAAGATATTTTCTCAAACGACACAAGAAATCGCCTTCAAGCTTTGTATACTTATATCTTTAAGATGTCATCTACGAGCTATGTGAAATATATGCCTACCAACCAACCACTGTTGCTACAAATAAAAGAGGGGGTTCAAACTATAGTTTTTTGGTCTATACTATAAAGTATAATTATACGAGATATGCATTCCGAATTTTGAATGTAATATTACAAAGCTAAACTCTTAATTTTATTTCAGGTGCATTTTTCGTATCATGGACCCCGTATGCCATCGTTGCTTTCTGGAGAGCATTTGGTTTCGGGGACCTTCCTGTAATGGTGAGTGCTGTACCAACCATCTTTGCCAAATCATCCGTCTTGTGGAATCCGTTAATATATATCTACAGTAACACGCAGTTCAGAGAAGCGTTTTTTCGTATGGTGCCATGCGTTGGTTTGAAAGAGAAATTTGTACCAAGAACAACTGGATTTACGAATGAAAATAGTGTGACTCAAAATATCATGTTCAAACGAACATCGAGACTCATTTCAACCAACAATCAGAATAGCATGGCCACGGGCCGTTGAAGAAACTTACCTCAGCTCAAAAAGTGTGAAAATGTAATATTTTCATTGAGTTTTATTTCTCTCTGCTGTCTCCAACGGAAGAGGGAAAGGTCTCTTCAATTTACACCGTCTTTATTTAAATAAAAACGTGGTATATTTGTTTCAATTTTTGTCGTTAAAAGTGTTTATCTTGTGTATGATTACAAAGCTATATCTAACTATCTAAATGTCACAAAATAAAGCTATTATATCTAACAATCTAAATGTCATAGAAATAAAGCTATATCTAACTATCTAAATGTCACAAAAAAAGCTATATCTTACTATCTAAATGTCACAAAATAAAGCTATATCTAACTATCTAAAAGTCACAAAATAAAGCTATATCTAATTATTTAAATATCACCAAATGCAAAATTTTACCCAGAGAGTACTCGAGACAAATCATGAATGTCAAACGAAGAAAATTACAAAAATGCATATGTGAGACTAAAATCTTTTATTTTTATGAAATCACATATATTAACATTTGTTTTATTTGCAAAATGCACGTAATTTACGGTAAATACTTGATAAATAAACACAAAGATGGAAAGAAAGCTAATCCTTCAGTTATAAACGAAACTTACACCAAAGTTACAGACAGATATTATTAACTGCCTGCATCTGTTGCGCGTTTCGTCTATTAAAGACTTATCAATTACACAGATTAAAGGTTTTCAGTTTAAGATTACACAATTCACGTGTCAAATTCACGATTCGGATGCCTTCCACCACTACGATGCATGTAGATATCAAATAGTTTTAGTTTTTTCAACCTGGAAAATACATTTCTATCTCACATGGATATGGTGTGTAATATTTCACACCAGTGCTTGTACAATTTTTCAGATTTTTTAAAATACAAAACTGCTGTCTCCATGACCGACAATTAGACCACGTTAATAAGAAAGTGCATCTCATAGGGTTTCTAACAATATTTTTCATTCGTTAACAGTCACCGGTGGAAAAAATCAAAATCATGTTAAGTGAAATGATTTCGTGATGTTTTGTTTAGTGGTCGGATGTTTATTTGGGCGCATTACATTAGGGCTTAAATTTCAGAAATACAGATTTTCGTTTGGGCTAATATCACTCGACGTTTGGTCTTATTAGATTTGTACCTGAATATTTAAATGAGGGTATATATCAACTAAATATGTATACATTGAGCTGATAAAAAAAAATCAAATTTTGACTCCTAAAAATGGTTTTGATACAAAAAATAGAGAGAAAATGAAAATGCAAAAAAACTTGTGTAATCCAATTTATTATACCCTCCTTGTATGAAATAAAGATACAAAACACTTGGTCTTTATGTAAACATTTTGCGATGGATACTATAGAGTTGAAAGTTTCTTAGAAATGCTTAGCTCTAAATGAATTGTTTTCAGAATAAATGTGACTTAAAAAGATCCGGGATATATCTGGAAATACACAACTTCAAAATGCAAAGCTTCAGTAAGGACCAACAGTGAATGCTCCCTAACGAAGGGGATATACGAAAAACTATCCAACTACACTGAAACCTCAAAATATTCACTGAGACTGGTCTAGATAGTCATATTGACTGCCCTCAAAGCAAGTAAGCATGACTAAAAAGATGCTATACTTGTCATTTTCAAATATTTGACATCCTCCTAGTTAAATTTTGACTACTGAATTATTCACTATGACCTTTTTTGGCTTTCAGTGTACAATGACAGATTTTTTTATCTATAAAATATATTCTTTGAAATAATTATACAGAATTTTATAATATTTTATTCATTGTATGCAAATATTTTTGGTGTTGGTCGGTATTTCCACCATTGTAATTGGAGGTTTTGTGCGATTATCCCTGGTTCAATCCACCATTTCTTTGAAAATGCCTTTACCAAGTCGGGAATATTGCAATCTTTAATTTCTTAGTATATCTCTGCTTTGTTTTGTCTTTTCATCATGGACATTTGAGATTGATCAATTTGTTGTTGCATAACTTGTATTTCATGATTTTGTTTTTTATAAATTTTGTATTGAAAATTATTTTTTTCTGTTTATATAATAAATTTCTAATCCATGAAATGACGAGATGATATGTTTGTTGTTTTATGCGTTTGTTTCTCGTGGGATCAGCTGGTTTCTGGATCATATAGTTTATGTGACAACTTAATTCCCAAGAGGGAACAATTCATTCGATTTTGGTATCCATTTATGTAAAAAGTATGGCCTGAATGATAGCTGGGTACATAGGGAAAATCATTATTTTAAAATAAAGAATTCAATTTATCTGAAAAAAATATAATGGTTAATATTCCAAATCATGTATGAATTAATCTATAAAGAAATCATTACCCTTATGGTTATAAATTGTGTAGGAGTTAGCACCTCTAATAAGACTAAACTGACCTAATTAATTCTTTAGTCTACGATAATTGTTTTAATTTGCAAGATGGGAAGTTTTGGTAAGATTTTTTTCTTATTTGATTATCTTCCTTAGTTTGTGTTGAAAAAGTCCATAGTTTTTATCTTATTTTTCGAAAAATTCAATAATACATATTGTATCCAGCTGATCAACTATTTACTCAAGGAAACGGACCTCTGCTTTTAATGTTTCATACAAATGGTGAAGTTTTTAGAGTGTACCAATAAGAAAGGTCCAACACTAAAGATATCTGAAATTCAAGTGAACACATTTTAATTTTATTTTTGTTGTGGTTATGATTTGACCGGTAATTTCTCAACGAAAAAAATTGGGACCCGCAAAATCAATCCAACCAATGGTAAGAAACATCATTGTCAAATTTCATAGCAACCATCCGTGTAAATAAAAAACAAATATATAAGTTATTTCCTACTCCATGCATAGTTGAATGAAGTCATTTTTTGAAAAAAGCAAATGTGTATCAATTAAGCAATCGAATGACGTAAACCCAAAAAGGCAGACAAAATCGGTAGACATAAAATCATCAAAAGATCAAACCAAACAATATTTTAACCCTAAAACATGTAACAACCAAACTGAAATCAGCAAAGTAGAATGAACTCAGGTGCTCCGGAAGAGTAAGCAGTTCCTGCTTGCTATAGCACACGTTTGTCAATGTTCGTATAATGTGGGTCAATTCCGGTTAGGTTCGGCAATTGAAAATCTTTATTCAGTCAACGCTACTTCGGAATATTTTGGTTTTATTAATCTATGTTCTCGCATATTCATATAAGTTTTTTTTGGGGGCATTTTTCAATTTTTCAGGTAGAGTGTTTGTTAACATTTTTAATTAGATGCAACGCTGGACAGGCAAAGTTGAATTTATGGCTTGTAATTTTGTTTGCTTAATCTGATTTTGTGATTTTTAATGAATTATCTTATAAAGTACATATATGATAAAGCTAAAAGTTCAATGTCTTGCACTACATTTTTGTCTCGCCTGCGACGAATAGTCGCGGAAGGCGAGACATAGGTATTACTTTCCGGCGGCGGCGGCGGCGGCGGCGACGGCGGCGGCGGCGGCGTCGTAAACTTTTTTGTAAGACTTTGGTGGACAATGAATTGCTTGAAAAGTATAATAGCTAGGCATCTGATATTTGGTATACAGACAGTTCAGGTTATGGTCTACGCAACTGTCACCATGCTGTGTGACCCTGACCCCATTTTCACGCTCCAGTGACTCTGTGAACTTAGGTCTTTTTTCAGGCCGTAAACTTTTTTGTAAGACTTTTGTGGACGATGAATTGCTGGAAAAGTATATTAGCTAGGCATCTGATATTTGGTATACAGACAGTTCAGGTTATGGTCTACGCAACTGTCACCATGCCGTGTGACCCTGACCCCATTTTCACGCTCCAGTGACTCTGTGAACTTAGGTCTTTTTTCAGGCCGTAAACTTTTTTGTAAGACTTTTTTGGACGATGAATTGCTGGAAAAGTATATTAGCTAGGCATCTGATATTAGGTATACAGACAGTTTAGGTTATGGTCTCCGCAACTGTTACCATGCTGCGTGACCCTGACCTATTTTCACGCTCTAGTGACTCTGTGAACTTAGGTCTTTTTCAGGCTGAAAAACTTTTTTGTAAGATTTTTGTGGATGATGAATTGCTGGAAAGTTATAATAGCTAGGCATCTGATGTTGGGTAAACAGACAGTTGCGGTTATGGACAATGCAACTGTTACCATGCCATGTGACCATGACCCCATTTTTACGCTCCAGTGACTCTGTGAACTTAGGTCTTTTTTTCAGACAGAAAACTTTTTGTAATTCATGTGTGGACAATGGATTGCTTGAATAGTACAATAACTAGGCATCTGTTATTAGGTATACATACACTTTTTGTGTTTATATCAAGAAATGAAAGCTTAGGTAGTTGATTTTAGTGATGGTGCCGGCAGGCGAGACATACTTTTAGTGGCCACACTTGTTATATTATTTACATAAGTATAATTTGATATAAATGATTTGCAGTTGCAGCTGCCTGATGGTGCTAAGAGTCAAATGTGTTAATTATTCAATACGCCTACATGCGTGTACATGACATGGCTAATTCGAAATCACACTTTTTGCTCGGGGAATTCAACTTGCCGTGTGTGGCGACGGACGGTTGAGGCAGAGATCCTGAAAGGTACCCGCTCGGTCGTTTCGGAGTGCCATTGGCGAGTGCACTTTCCCTAAGTAGAGAGAAAAAAAATCAAAATTTCAAACGTTAGTTCACTCTCATTACGACTAGAGTTCGCGTTGTTTATTGATATTCAGCATTTTTTGTGTTTCCGAGTTTTATATGTTGTCTGTATTTTTGTCCTGTCCTTGTTTGTGTTTACTGGTTTCGTCTCTGCCCTTACGGACTTTGATATTCGGATGCCCAATTGATACCTGTAAGAAATTTACCGTTCTCTTTAATGTACGAAAGCCCCAGAGGGACTTCTTAATCTTTAATCCTTAATCCCTAATTCCTAATCAATTATTATTATTCAATTAGTGTTTTTTGCAGAAATATTGATAACATGATACTCACTTGAAAACTTCCATAGCTTTTTTAAATGTCAATTTTAAGCATTATAGCGATCAAGCATGTCGGTTTTGCGTGATGATACTTCACCAAATCATTATTGTTTGAAGAGTTGTGTCGGATTTAAAATCGATATGTTTGATTTTTACATCAGTCGATTAATGAATTTCAGTTAGCTGTCAGTAAAAGCGAGTGTTTTATAGAGATTTCCTTTATCGTCCTTTCGTTTGTCTTGTTGTCTTTTGTCTTAGTTTGTCTCTCGTGGAATTCAACTTTGATCGATTTGATTTTTATTGTGTGATTAGTTTTTGTGCTTTGTCTAGGAATATTGACAGGTTGAAGGTTGGGCCAAAAATACTAGTTTAACACCGCCACATATTATATGTGCCTGTCATAAGCCATGAATCTATGACAAAGCTTTCATTTGTACTTGCCTTTTTGTAGTTTTCTGTTCCCTTTTTAAGAAGGGGGTCTATCTGTGACTATTGCAGGACTTGATTTGAATAACATGAATTTTATTCAGACCATGGGTCAATTGCAGAACCGCAAGTAGCGCCTACTGGCCTCGTTGAAGATTGCTGGCGGTTGTCGATTGTGTTTTTTTCTGAACTTCCACTTGATTGTGGGATGTGTAGCGTACACTTATTCCCCATCTCATTATTTTCTATTTTATGGCTCCAAACCGCCCTCTTGCAATACATTTAAGTAGAGAACGATTACTTTTCATACTGTTAAATTGTATAACTAAATAGCATTTAAAAATCCCGAAAATAAATTGTATAACTATATAAGTTTAAGGTGAGAAAATTCATAAGGATAAATGCAGGTGTTAAAAAGCTTCTACACATCGTATACAGCTTGATATTTCTATATACAATAACAATTATTTTGTTGTTTATAGCCATCCAGCTTATAAACTACATTTGCCTTAAGCACTCCACTCCAACGTGCTTAATGAGGTCAATAATTTGTACTCTTTTTTTACATATATTTTTCATATTAAAAAACTACATAATCTTTGCAAGCAGACACGTATTGAGTGAAATAAGTTTTCTTCTTAGCAAGAGCTTAGAAAATCGACAGAATAATAAATTTGAAACTCCTTTACGGGTTTGATATAATCATTGGACCCATCGCCTATCTAATATATTCCATTGGCTATGAAATGTAAACTTCTCTTTGGAAAAATAGAAAAGTGAATATAAGTGTTTATGATGGTTGCTAGGACTATAAATATATATATGGCTAATATCATACCAATTAATGTGTTAAAATAGGAAAAGCTATAAAAGAAAAACTCAAATAAAAAGGCTAAATTAAATGTAAAATTCACCTGTCACATAATTTACAAAAAATGAATATACAAACAATTCTTTGGTTTGAATTACTCTCAAACGATGGGAAAACTAATAATTTTGATACCCAAATCGCTTCTGTGGTGGTTTATTCTTGTACTGAAATGACCAACCGAATCAAAACCACAAAAAAGTAAGTGTTAGCAGAATCGACGTTTTTTTTTTTATCTTTAACCCCGTAGAGCAAATTGGAGAAATCCATCATGAAATATGAAACTTTGAATACAAAGTTTGAAACCATGTTTTATCCTCTCTACTTACACCTTACATTGTATATAAGAGCATTTCCTTTATAATTAACCACACTCAGTTTCTTTGTCCTACGATCATAGTGTATGGCAGTAGGACCACACAGTCCATCATCTACTAATAGCTGATGGCATGATTTACCGTCAGAAGTGATGATTTCTAGATATGGCGGTTTATATGATATGGCATATATATTGTTTTGTTCATCTATTGTCAAGCCCTCGAAAGAGTTAAATTTTTCGAATAATGTCTTTTTAAATGTAAAATTAGCATCGAAATCATTATCCAAAACAGTAATCGTTTTTGTCAAAACAGAAAGCCCTATCATATTGTATTTATATTTCCCACCTGTGTAATAAAACAAATTATTATTAAAAGCTACATTCGACCCCTGACTATAAATATCTCCAATCGCACCATCCTCTAAAACTGTGTGTCCTTTTCCAGTGTCAATGTTTATTTTCATTAAACCTTTACCATTTATACTACACACTATATCTCTCCCTCTACAACACAATCCTGATACTTTCTGAGTAGTGTGCGATATATGCAGCGTTTTAACTACTCTTTGGAGTTTTATATCAATAATTGAGATAGTATTGGATTTTGGATGTGACACAGCAACATGCTGATCATCAACTAGTGTGATAGCAACCACTCCGTCACTTTGTTTAAACTGCATAGTTGATTTTAGGGATCCATTGGGATCGGTCTGATTTTGTTTATTTGTAAATAGCATGTGTCCGCTTGGTAAGGTGCAACAGCCAGTGAAACTTGATCTGTAATTGTCGTGTCCCTTTAAAATAAACAAATACATGTATATTTTATAACAATTATGTTAGAGCCAGTCTTTTAACCAACAACCAAATAGAAAAAAAAGGATATTTTTGTTAATCTATTAAGAATGGTGATATTAAAGACGTGATAATGAACCTTAAATAAAGGTAATAAAAAAACTACCGAACCAGTCTGATCAATCTCAAATGTTCAAGACAACGCAAGGCAGGCACAATCAAGAAGATAAAGATCTATTACAGAGACGAAAGCGTTAAAATCAATAATTTTTGGAGAATCTTCGCAAGACGCTCAGTGTTATCAAATATATGCCCAAGAAAAGATAAAGTGACTTCAATCCGACTATCACAGAACGAAAAGAGCAGTTTAAACCCAGACAACGAGCCGTCTTGGAAGGACGTCAGTAAAGGACTTTACCTTGTCTGTACTGTAGTTTCCTATATAACCGTTTCTATTGTGATTATCACATATTTTGGAATTATAATGTAAAATAAATTTAATTTCCTTATGAGCTATCCACTGCATTCTGTCATCCTTACCGGAATTCCACAACACAATTCGAGCATTGGAATCGTGACGGGTATGCTATAGCAAGGAAGGAACTGCTTACCCTTTCGGTGTACCTGCGTTTACTCTCGTTTCGACATGAGTTCACGTCTACTGGTTGCAGTTTGGTTCTTATGTGAGTTTTTGTTTTGTGGTTTGTATTGTGATGATGTTATGTCAGATTTTGTCTTTGATTGCCTCTTTGGTGCACCTTAGTTGCTTCCTATGTAATTTAAATGAGATGTTTCTTTTTACATAATGTCATTAAGCACATGCATTGATTTATTTTATAACGCCATCCGACAATTTTGGGGTTTCTACCATAAAAGTCTGACATTATTTTTATTGTTCTATATGTATAAGCGATTTCAAGTTAAAAGCTTTTAATAGTTTTGACAAAACAACACAGCAGACATAACAACAACAACAACAATAACAATAACAATAACATCAAAACAGTGACTCATTTCATATAAAGAGTGGGTTTATTTGTCTTGCATTAAGGAACGTAAAACAACAAAGGTTTTTAATAAAAACGACCTCAAATTGCCACGTTTTGTCTTAGTTGCTTCTTCCTTAGGCTCTCGTACCGCTGAAACACTGATTTGCAATTTTATCGATGCCGAATATTTTGAACAAGGTTGGTGAGGCCAATACATTCAAACAATTCAATGGCAAGGTTGGTAAGAGCTCTTTTTTTACCAATAGTTTAGAAAAGGATAATAATTACTAAGGCATTTCCACATATAAAGATCACAAATAACTATGTACTTGGTAAGGCTTTTGTCATATTAGCGACCAATATCTCGGATAATGATGATGTATACTAAACATGTTTTACAAATCATTGACTAATTATTTGGACGATGATAATGCAAAGGCATTTCTATAAATCGGTGAAAATATCTTGTACTCAAATGATGATGTATGTGAAGCCATTTCCAGAAAACCTTGACCAATACATCGGAATTTCATATCCGGTGATGTATGATGGGTGATTAAGATTTTCTACAAAGCGGTGACAAAATATCTTGGACAAAAATATGCTAACATGTTTATTTAATGCCAAACTTATATCCATATACATGTTATAATTAGAACTGCATTTTAATATAAAAATATACATATATTTATTCATGGTTAAAAATAATAGATGATCGTCGGAAATCATGATGGAATCTCCTTTGCCACGTTACACACGCTTGAACCAAACACGACCTATGTCATCATTTTGATGTTGAAGGGTTTGTTCAATAATACCGGTGGTTCTCCATAGGATGCTTCTTATTCCGGTTATTTAATTACCGTTTTTTACAAACATTCATTTGAAAAGATAACTATATTGTCTTCCGAAGAAGAAAGAAACAGATTGATCACCAAGATCTTTAACAAGGTCTCTGAACACTAAGTGATATGTTAAATCGGTTACCAAGATCTTTAACAAGGTCGCTGGACACTAAGTGATATGTTAAATCGGTTACCAAGATCTTTAACAAGGTCGCTAAACACTTAGTGATATGTTAAATCGGTTACCAATATCTTTAACAAGGTCGCTGAATACTAAGTGATATGTTAAATTGGTTACCAAGATCTTTAACAAGGTCGCTGAATACTAAGTGATATGTTAAATTGGTTACCAAGACCTTTAACAAGGTCGCTGGACACTAAGTGATATGTTAAATCGGTTACCAAGATCTTTAACAAGGTCGCTGGACACTAAGTGATATGTTAAATCGGCTACCAATATCTTTAACAAGGTCGCTGAACACTAAATGATATGTTAAATTGGTTACCAAGATCTTTAACAAGGTCGCTGAATACTAAGTGATATGTTAAATTGGTTACCAAGACCTTTAACAAGGTCGCTGGACACTAAGTGATATGTTAAATCGGTTACCAAGGTCTTTAACAAGGTTGCTGGACACTAAGTCATATTTTAAATCGGTTACCAAGATCTAAAACAAGGTCGGTGGAAAAAAGTTATATCATTAAATCGGTTAGATACCAATATCATAGACGAAGAATGAAGAGTTCTATGGCATCTCTTGATCAGTTACAAATACATTAGATAGGGTGTTGTTTCCCAAAGCAATCTTCGAATCGCAAACCAATATCTTTGACAGAGTATCATGTAAAGGGTGCCATTGTTAATTTGAAAAATCGGTTACCAATTTCTTTGACAAAAAAATGGTTTCTGTGGCATACAATGGTCATTTTGTCATGAGATGGACCTAATTTAAACTACAAGCCATATGAGCCATGTGGCGTTATACTGGCATATCTTAGAATCCTTCCTACGAAGGAACCGACTACATTAATCTGTCGAAAAAAATGGACTCCACATAATTCACTAGTTAGTTAAAATGTTAATTGATCTCAAGATTTTAAAAGTCCTATTCTCTTTATCGGTATTCCCGTGAGACAAACTGATCTTTTAGTTAAAATGACAACAAAGTTCCAGACAACAAAATTCTACGCCTGAAGCACGTTTCGTCTATTAGAGACTCATCAGAAGCGCTCTACCCGTGAAAAATATTGAAAAGGCCAAAAACTATATGATTAAGAAGAGTATAGAACAATACCGAAATGGGGACCCAACATGAACCTATGTCTTGGGTAGGAAGAACCTTAGGGTTTAGACAATTTTGAAAATTATACGAATAATTCAAATTTTTGATGTGTTCTCCAACACAAAAAGCGGGATTATCTTGGGAAATAAAAACTCCACCAGCAGCGCTAACCTTCATGGATGTTAGAAATTAAAATGACAATGTTAGTTCCAGACAATAAATTTTGCAACGCATGTCTTTATGTTTTTATAAGGAACTTTTTGTGTGTGTATTAATGAAACACGCCTTACGTCACCTACTGACCCGATTAATTCGGTGATACACACCAGTTGATGATACAGGGATTATAAGCGGCCAACATCAAAGGAAAAATGATGATTAATTTATGGGCTTCCACACGATAACTAAGCTCTTCATGTGGATTTCGTGACTGGTGAAATTAAAATTCGCACGAACTAAATGAACATCGTTCATCAGACAGAAACCGCTTACTCTTCCAGGGCACCTGAGTTCACTCTCATTACGACTAGAGCTCGTGTTGTTCATGTATGTCATTATCATTGTTTTATAATGTATGCCATGACTGTACTAGTCTCTAGTTGCATTAATAAACTGTTAAGTAATTGATATTTAGAAGTTTTTTTGTCTTTCTGTGTTTAATATCCCAAGTCAAAATATTTTTAAATAAATTGCAAATAAATCGATAACAAATTGCTTTCAAATCAAGAATACATGATTTGTTAATGCGATTTGTTTGTGATTCATTTAACAAATCGTAAGCAAATCAAACCGTGACATATATGGCATTTTGATTTGAATACAATTAGTTGCATATTTTTGATTTGATTACAATTCATTTGAAGTCTACTTCACTGAAAATTAATTTGCTTACAATTTGTTAAGCTTAGTTCTTGTCATTATTTGATTTGTTAACAATTCATTTAACTTTGTCATTTTGCATTTTCATTTGTTTCTAATTTGTTTAACTCAGTACTACATGGCATGGGGTTTTTCGATTTGTTTATAATTCATTGAACAATTTTTGGTTTTAAATTCCCGTGGGTACCTCTTTGCACATGATAATCTTATTGGCTCTTGTGGTTATCTATCTACATTATTTGAATTTCAAAAAAGAAGGAAGAGGTCATGTAGCTTTTCTTTGGGATGTAAAGTGAATTATACTTTGTAGAAGCATGGATTATATCCTATTTGGAAGCTCTGAATTGTAAGACAATTAATTGATTTAGTTTCATTGATATAATTTTAATTTTTAAATGAACCTGAAAATGATTTGAAAGAGTCTGAAGTTCAATCTATATTGAAGATCAGAATTCTTCAACATGCAGTTTTGCAATTATAAATATATATTTCTTCATATAGACAAAGTAAGGATTACATTAAACATGAATAAATGGGAAGTCAAATATAAAGCATGAACATTTACTAATATTCTAAAAATATGTACATGTATGTATTTGTGTCTTAAAGTTAAAAAAAACTAAGTAGGTTATAAATTTAATTCCTATTTATATCTTTGCTTGATAAAAGTTAAAGTCAACTCTATGCATTAAATGTACTAAGTATGTTTTTCTTGATAAAGAATTATATTACCTGTTTAAAATTATATAGTGGGATGTAAACTATAAATACACAGAATAACTATAGTGGCTCAAAGAATTATACATCTATTTTGCACACTTACATTTACAGGATATTTGATTTGTTTTCGATTTATTTATTTGATTTGATAACGATTCATTTAAGGTCATTTAAAGGATATTCGATTTGTTTTCGATTCATTTATTTGATTTGATTACAATTCATTTGAGAATAATTGATTTGCTTTCGATTCATTTCTTCGATTTGATTACAATTTGTTTACAATTTATTTTCGATTAATTGAATTCGATTCGTTAGCTCATTTGCATGGGAATTTACATCGATATCAAATTGTGAACAAATCGTTGATTTATTTTCGATTCATTTACACGATTTGTTTGGCTGATTTTTTTACTTGGGATGTTGTCTGTTTTTTCGTCCTGTCCTTGTTTGTGTTTGCTGGTATTGTCTCTGACCTATCGGACTTTGACATTTGGACTGCTTCTATCAGAGGAGGACATACATTGTAGATACACTGTATATGGTATTCAAAATTCAATGTGGACTTCAAATACTTTAGTCTCTTGCTTTACATAAGATGTTTAAATTCCCGAAATGGCCATATGAAGCATCCAAATCGCCATGCTCCTGACTTTAACTTTGCTTTTTCTCTCGACTTTTGACTTTTAAATTTGATAATAATTGATATCTTAGGCGGAGAATTCTTACAGAAGGAAAACTTATGTACTACAATTTTATTAAACAAGACAGCAACAATTATCCGCCCCTGATTTATCCTAAGTCATTTCCGATTGTCGGAAATCTGAAATCACCATTTCCACCAAAACAATTCTTTTAAACCCTAATACTATCATTAAGGAAATTCTTTTTCATCAATACCGGTAATTCTTTGTGTAGGCTTCTTTCTATTCTAGGTTATTAATCATTGTGGTAAAGAAAGATTGTTTTTACCATTATCATGACCATCTTTCAATATCAAAGAGAAAGTTTAAACGTTAAATTGGATACCATAGCAAAATACGAAGAAAAGAAAATGGTTCATTGAAATTAATAGTTTATCGTACTCAAAACTTTCTTTCATGAAATTATTGGAGGGCATGGGGTTATATCAAATGCATGTAATGACGTCTTAGTTATATAATTTTCCAAAAAAGATTGATGCAATTTTGAGGATCAACAGATAAATCTTCCTACATCTTTGGCAAACAGTGTAATCCATCTTCAGAAAGTGCATTATTTGATTGGATTTCAACATCCTTTGTGGTAATTGACTATTTTTCTCCGGGGTTTATATTTATGCCATTGACATGAAAGTCCGACTGGCTGTCAGTCGACTTCTATATTGGTTCATATTGAATACTATAGGAAAATAAAGGTAATAACAAACTTACTGATCTGGGAGGGTCAATCTCAAATGTCCAAGACAACAAACAAAATAAGTAAAACATACCAGAGAAACTGAAGATTGCAATGGTTCTGACTTGGTACAGGCATTCTAAAGGAAATGGTGGGTTAACCCAGGTTTTATGACGCGCCACCCCCTCCCCTCTTCATTTTGCCGTTTTGATCTTTTGGGTCTGTAAAACACAACACGGTTAAAGACATAATACATAATAATGATAATAAGGATTATAAGGTGATAATCTCTGTATAACAACGTACCAAACACTACTCAAAATTGAAACGATCACTTACCATTTCGTCTAATATAATTTTGGATTTTCCACCGAATGGTAACTGTGAAAAAAAACTTTAGGGATCGTATGCGACGTATTTTCTTATAACCTTGGTCTTATAGTCGGAGATAGCGGTGTCGGATTAAAAGATCGGAAAAATATGTACAAACCCTTTCATGTGGAATAAGTTGTGAAATATAGAAACCGTGTGCAAGTGAAGAAGGCATGTTACAGGTAACATTTCAGGTAAGGAAAATTGGTAATTTTGAAATTTAAGGCGAAAGATAATTCGACCTCTGTGAAAACCAAAACATCTTAATTTAGATCCTGATGTTATTTGTTCTATGTTCGGATGGGAGACTTTTTAATTATAATGGTGGGATTTGACCACAAGTCACAATGAAGGTTGCTGGCTGTTGTTTGTTTTCCATTATTATTTTTTTTATTGTTGCCTACACAAGTCTTATTCAACTGTATATTTATTGAGTACGACCTTTTGTCATTTTTAGCTCTATAACTTCCGTATCATTTCTCGTGATTCCTTTTGACTGAAAGTCATTATAGTATAATGCGTTGATACAAATACCATGATTAGAGCACCGTGTGAAATTTTCCATATTTGATCAAACATGCTACAGGCAGTAATTAATTTATGTGTAGCCACAATGATAATACCTCAAGCAACTTAGTACCCCTGCATTCAATCTGTCTAAAACAATAGACTGATTCAAGCGTTAACTTTATAAAAGATGTAACCCCCTTAGCGGATTGGATGTTAAATAAGTTACATTAATATATCAATTGGTGATATTTTTGAAATAAATGATAAATCTATATGATTTGATTAGCTGAATAAATGGCTATATATGCCTATATCTTAAGGTGGGAAGTTACGTTAAAAACGACGTTACCTATACAATTTACCTGTACACTTTGGTGCTTTATATTTTAAATTTCTTTTTAGTGGGTTATCTAATTTTGTGGGTTAAGACCGCCAAGTATTCAAGAGCTATTTTCTTTTATTTTATTGGTTGATTCCTATATCTTTTTTTTTATTAAAATCCTTGTGAAAATCCCTGCCTATTTTTAATCAGGTCTGCGAATGTTTTCAAGTGATCCATGCATGTGCCCAAAACATTTGATTATCTTCCTGTCAATGGTGCAACATACAAGGTTTATTTTGTTGCAGTTATAACATTTTTATTTTTATATTAGTATGACGTAATACATTGGGTGGTGGATAAGTAGCCCCTTATAATATGTCACTTCTACAACATGATATTAATGCAGGTGGCATTAGAATTCTATAGAAGAGACAAAACAGGTGGTCATACACTATTGCAATGCTTGTTGACAAATATTTTATGACGCAAACAAATCTCCAGAATTTTAACAGCGAGTTCATAAACATCTATGAATGTGCTCCCACAGGGGGACGGACCCCTTAGGCCAAAAACCTGCTTATAATCTCACAGGGTGCCCCCTTAGGCCACAGGGCTGACAATAATCTCACAGGGTGCCCCCATAGGCCACAGTAAATGTCAGAAGGTGCTTTTAAATAGTCTCCAGATTGTGATTAGCCGGTAACGTTTTTAAAAACCCTAAGTAGCCTCTTATTTAGAGAAAAAATGACATTAGCCAAATATTTCTAAAAACATCATTTAAAACTGAGAAAGCAAAACAAACTTGTGTTATAAACAAAAATTAACTTGTCAGAAAACTGTGAAACACTGGAGTATGTGTGAAAATATGAGATGTTTTTGTATTGACGAAACAAGTACATAAAGGTAATAACAAAATTACCAAACTTGAATGATCACTCTCATAGTCCAGAGAAAATGACAATGCAGTCGTATAAAAATCACTATGTGGGCAGAGTCATGATGAACAATTAATACTTTAGAATTCCATAAAATTGGGATCCAATGCTGATGCTGCATACCAAATATCTAAAGGCTGTGATTACATAGTAGAAGTAGAGTAGCTATTACAAAAATATTTTCTCTCACTGTCCACCACTGACATACACCATAAAAATAACTCAGATTTTCATTCTGTGAAATCTTTCAAAGAAGTACAAGCTTAGCAAATCAGAGACAACAGTTGGTTCATGTATTAAACATTATTGATTCAGATAAAATAAGTAGGTTGGTTAAACCACACATAAAAGGTAAAAATATCAAATATAAAACTAATATAAACTAATAAAGAATACATCTAAAATCTAAAAAGCCCAAATTTTCGGCTTTCAGCCTTCGTCGGGGGCAGAGCAAAGAAAAAAATCACGACCGCCACGGTCTGAGGACAACCAACAAGTGGCCATATGAAGCATCCAAATCGCCATGCTCCTGACTTTAACTTTGCTTTTTCTCTCGACTTTTGACTTTTAAATTTGATAATAATTGATATCTTAGGCGGAGAATTCTTACAGAAGGAAAACTTATGTACTACAATTTTATTAAACAAGACAGCAACAATTATCCGCCCCTGATTTATCCTAAGTCATTTCCGATTGTCGGAAATCTGAAATCACCATTTCCACCAAAACAATTCTTTTAAACCCTAATACTATCATTAAGGAAATTCTTTTTCATCAATACCGGTAATTCTTTGTGTAGGCTTCTTTCTATTCTAGGTTATTAATCATTGTGGTAAAGAAAGATTGTACATGTACAATTATTTTACCATTATCATGACCATCTTTAAATATCAAAGAAAAACTTTAAACGTTAAATTGGATACCATAGCAAAATACGAAGAAAAGAAAATGGTTCATTGAAATTAATAGTTTATCGTACTCAAAACTTTCTTTCATGAAATTATTGGAGGGCATGGGGTTATATCAAATGCATGTAATGACGTCTTAGTAATATAATTTTCCAAAAAAGATTGATGCAATTTTGAGGATCAACAGATAAATCTTCCTACATCTTTGGCAAACAGTGTAATCCATCTTCAGAAAGTGCATTATTTGATTGGATTTCAACATCCTTTGTGGTAATTGACTATTTTTCTCCGGGGTTTATATTTATGCCATTGACATGAAAGTCCGACTGGCTGTCAGTCGACTTCTATATTGGTTCATATTGAATACTATAGGAAAATAAAGGTAATAAAAAACTTACTGATCTGGGAGGGTCAATCTCAAATGTCCAAGAGAACAGACAAAATAAGTAAAACATACCAGAGAAACTGAAGATTGCAATGGTTCTGACTTGGTACAGGCATTCTAAAAGAAATGGTGGGTTAACCCAGGTTTTATGACGCGCCACCCCCTCCCCCCTTCATTTTGCCGTTTTGATCTTTTGGGTCTGCAAAACACAACACGGTTAAAGACATAATACATAATAATGATAATAAGGATTATAACGTGATCATCTCTGTATAACAACGTACCAAACACTACTCAAAATCAAACCGATCACTTGCCATTTCGTCTAATATAATTTTGGATTTTCCACCGAATGGTAACTGTGAAAAAAAACTTTAGGGATCGTATGCGACGTATTTTCTTATAACCTTGGTCTTATAGTCGGAGATAGCGGTGTCGGATAAAAAGATCGGAAAAATATGTACAAGGCTTGTCATGTGGAATAAGTTGTGAAATACAGAAACCGTGTGCAAGTGAAGAAGGTGTGTTACTTTCCAGGTAAGGAAAATTGGTAATTTGGAAATTGAAGGCGAAAGATGATACGACTTCTGTCAAAACAAAAACATCTGAATTCAGATCCTGATGTTATTTGTTCTATGTTCGGGTGGGAGACTTTTAAATGGTCACATGGTAGGTTGCTGGTTGGTGGTTGTTTCCATTATTATTATTTTTTTATTCCCTATAATGTAAGTTTGCATTGTCGCCTACACAAGGCTTATTCAACATCTTATTAAATAATATATTGTAGATTTATTGAGAGCCACCTTTTGTCATTTTTACCTCTATAACTTCCGTATCATTTCTCGTAATTCCTTTTTTGCTTAAAGTCTTATAATAGTATAATGCGTTGATACAAATTCCATGATTAGAGCACCATGTGGAATTTTCCATATTTGATCAAACATGCTAAAGGTAGTAATTAATTTATGTGTTAGAAATAGAAGAAATAATAGCGATAATGATAATACCTCAAGCTATTTCAATACCCCTGCAGTCAGTCTGTCTGAAAAATCAGACGTTTCTAGGTTTTTAAGAAAAGATGTGACCCCATCTAGTGGATTAGATGTCAGATTAGTAACATTAATATATCAAGTATTTTTGAAATAACTGATCATAAATCTATATGATTTGATTAGCTGCCTTTATGGCTATATATACTTTATACATCTAAAATTGGACCCTACCTGCGGTATCTTTTTAAAGGGTTAGCGACCACCTCCCCTAGTGTATTGGGTGTCAGTTTTTATATAGAACATATCAAACGAGATTACTGATATGCCTGTATAAGTTGAAATCTATTGTATCAAGTGGCATCATGTACAAATGCATCAGTGATACAATTTTAAATGCATGGTGTTCAATTAATGGATCGTAATAATCATACGTGGACTATAATTTGTGTTGAGTAATGTTCAACATGGTGATTCAACTTTTGTTTCTTCTTATCTGATTCAATCAATTAACCCCCAAAATTCTTTTCTCAAGTCGACCTTTCATTTTCAGAAACTTTCATTCTGTGAATAACTCTATTGTTCTATTGTTGTTGTTGCCAGATACCCCTGCTTTTCTGTTTGTGAAAATGAAACGATAACAGTAGACGGCAGACAGGAGGAAAATGAGAGAAATACCTCATCCTGAAATGTAATACCACGCTATAATAAAAATCGGTATCACATCCCTCAGATTTGTGAAACTCGTATTTCTCTAACTGTTGTGCCGCATTATCACATCGAGTTAGATATTTGTCATAAAAGAAACGAGCATTTGCGAGTTTCTTTTGGACAAATATCTAACGAGTGTGATAAAAATCGGTATCATCATCGGTCATAGTTGTGAAACCTTTTTCTCTAACTGTTAAATTGAATTATTTTCATTTGAAAGCTTTGCCAATTAAACCAGGTATTATACAATGAAACTTTGGAACCAGTCACGCCTATTGTGACGTATGAATATAATGCACATTTGGAACGCCATGTCTTCTATGACGTATGAATATAATTATGCAAATTTTGTGACGACACGTAGATATTTACCAATTAACATTGAGAACCAAAAATAACAACGAATCAAAGACAGTATTCAAAAGTAAACCAATCAAAACCATTGAGTTAAATGAATAAACAACTATACGAATCACACACCGATAGCCAATAAAAATCGTTGAAATGAGGTTTTCTAGAAATATCGCATCATTGTTTAAAGAAATCCGGTCAAAACTGGCTTTGACCTTTTTGTGTAATTTGGTTCTTGTGGTTAAATGTTAGTTTGTTTATTGCTGTTGTGATCACTTATATGGTTACTGGTTAGTGGATTTGCTAGCAGGTCTATGGTTTATTGCTGTTGTAACCACTGATATGGTTGCATGTAAGATTCTATGATACCTTAACTTGCAATGGTGGATTAAGATGATTGGTTCGGGCTTAGAAATATAAAACTAAATAGTTAAATTATCCCAGGTACGGGTTATAAGCCATTCCTTAAAAAAGAAAATTTTAGTGTAGACTAGCATAAAAAATGGCCTCAAACCTCCTTTTGTTGAGAATCATAGATGGGACTCTTCCTTAAAATTCTGCATACATCTCTCTCTACTTTTGTACGGTGTTAAAGGTTCATGTTTACACTTTGCATAAAATACCTTTTCAGTCTATATGCAGTCTAAACTATACATCCTATTGCTAAATAAGGCATAAATAAATATTTTTACATATATTTTAAGTATTTTTACGTGTGCACTTGATCCGTTTTTTCCGGGACATTTTCATTGTGTTTTTCAGTTCATCCAAATAGAGCCAAATATCACCAATGCCCTGTCATCTTGCCTCAACTTGCAAGCCGGTTATTTCATAATGTTTTTATCAAATCTACTCTCTATTATACTTAAAAGGCAGGATAACTCATGCTTTATTTAAGATACAACTTGAACTGAAAGAAAATGAATAGAGAAAACAGCAAAAGTAATCTTGTAACATGGAAGAGAAAATTATCGTACAATCACCCATATTCATTGATTGAAATTAACATTAATTGTACTGCCTGAAAGGGCGATTTATTTATCAAATAATATATCTTATCTTATCTTATCTGTAACATGAAAGAGAAAATTATCTGCAAATTTTATTTCTAGACGGTGCTATACCATATTTTCTTTATTTCTATATGTGGTTTAAGCTTCACGTAGACTATATCACATACTATATAAGAATTTATATTCGTGGGGATATAATTTCTTTGTTTACAGCACAAACATGAATTGGTAGGCACAATTTTTTATGGACTTTTTATTTGAATATACAGTCTTTAACTAGATTTGTGGAGATTTAATTTCGTTGACTTTCTTACCCACGAAATAAACAAAATTAAATCCTCCACGAATATTTCTGCTTCTACAGTAGTCAAATATCAACCATTTTATTCAAAGTGTAACCATGAACCTTAATACCTAAACTTTACTATGACCGCTCTTAACCTTATCGATAATACAGACTATCTATTTCTATACACGGTAAAATATATCAACGTAAGATTTCGACCTTGTCTCGGGCTTAGAAAAAGAACAATTGCTCGCGGGCTCTCGAATTCGATTTTCTGGATGTTGCGGCAATTAGTTAAACTCGTGGAGTTCTCTAAATAATTAATAATTTAATTATGTTTTTGTTATATAGCAATGATAAGCCGAAACTAACTTGTGTATAATAGAAAAAAAAGACTTATATATAAAAAAAATCAATTCTTTAACTTTCTCAATCTATTTGTGGTATTAATATTCAATGATTCTGTGTTATTCTTAGGATAAGGATAATAATTTTATCTTATGCTTTGTTGTATAGCTTTGTGTTAAAGAGCCATTGCATTGAAAACATATATCAATTCAGTTAAGATACCTATTAACAGTAATACCAATTTTACCTTTAATTAACCGATAATAGGTAAATTCTGTGTCTGATATCATGGCCACATTTGTTTGTTATTGAGGTTTTGAGACTATATGAATGAACAGAGCAAGTTAAAATGGAAATATAAAAAGGAAAGAAAATGTCATGGCTGAGGACATCTAATGGGTTGTTTTAACCATAGGAGTATTTAACTCGAATAGAAAGTTCCCATGGTGCATGGATTTTGCTTCTTGAAGTTCTATTAAACATGGAAATAAAATGGAAAACTGAAAGGCTATGACCGTATCTTGTCTTGGAATGGGAATACAAGTGATAGCCAGATAAGGATTGGTTTAGTTTTCATGAGTAATTGATATAGCCTAAATAAAGGGATAAAGTATCATTCACAATACAACAGATGATGGACATATATAGAAAGGACATCAATATGAATAACACACGAATAGAAGGTGTTAAACTTATAAAACAACAAACATCCACACATCTTAGTCAAGTTTAAACTAGATCTATACCTAGAAGAAGCTAGTTCTTGCTTCTAGAAAGCTCAGTGTTTCTTTACTAGGATTGCTGCAATATTTAGCAGTGTGGCTTTAACATTCGGCCATGGGCATACCCAATATGTCTTTTACAGAAAAAATGCAATATTTGAATGAAACGGAAAATATGTTGAGTCAAAATATCAGCACCGATGTGTTTCCTGACAGATATTTTACTAGTACCAGATCAAACATATCAGGGCAGACCATTGGCTCACCTGATTTCGGTGTTCCTGGCGTATTCTTAGACGCAACAGGAATATATCTGTGTATTGTTGGATTCCTTGCCATTTTATTAAACCTGATAGCGCTGGTGATATTCTTCAGGAACAAGAAATTAAGAACTCCGACCATAACTCAGATAATGGCTCTTATGATCAACGATTTATGCATATGTTTTTTTGGTTTCCCAGTGGTAATATTTGCCATATTCCGTCGAGACGTCTTGCTTGATTTTACAGCGTGTTTGGTAGAAGGGTTTGTTATGTTTTTCTTCAGCGTGAGTTCAATGTATATATTAGGATCTATATCTCTCAGTAGATACCTTGTAATATCTCGTCCATTTTCATCGTCTAAAAACTCTTTTCGACCAACGGCGATCGCCCTCGGTTTTAGTTACAGTTTCGGACTTTTATGGAGCACTATTCCTTTTTCTGGATGGAGCAGCTATGACTTCGAAGACTTTAAAGTTTCTTGCTCAGTGAAACTCAATTGTGAAGATTACCGGGTACTCAGCTATAACATAACCATCTTTGTATTTTGTTTTCTACTCCCGGCCGTGGTAATGGTTTATTGTTACATTTACGTAATCAAAATGGTAGGTATAACTCTTAAATATTTTATGAAAGTTACGTTAATGCCAGCTTAATTGTTTTTGCAATTTTTTTAAAGATTGGGGTACGGTTGTCAGTTAATGTTTTAAATTACTTGAACTGTTCGATGAAAAAAATGCAAGTAAAACCCCGCAACGTGTCATAAGCCAGAAATCTTTGACCGTCTCCAATAATTTTTATGTTATGTTCCAGAAATGGGTCTTTCGTCGATAGTTTTGAAATTTGTACTGAATCTTGTGTACGTTCTTCAAAGTTGGGCAAGTACAAACGACGGGCAACATACACTGGTCACATTGAAGGCTGCTGGCTGTTTTCCGTTTTGTGGATTTTTTTTAAAGTGCTCTTTTATTAAAGTTGTGTCGTGTACACTGATTCCACATATCATTATCGCCATAAAAGTGGATATCCATTAACATCTATAGCCAATGCAATATCTAACTTCACAGCCACTTTTTATAACACTTTAGAATCCTGCATTTTCTCCAAATATTAATATATGAATCCTATTTAATCCGATGAAATGTAAATCTTTTAATCATTCTGTGTAAACGAAGTTGGCTTAGTGTTATAATGGCCTGCCTTTTGATTCAATTGTTAGCTGTCGCTAGTGCTGCCAAAACGTTCCATTTGAAAAAGCAAATAGAATAGTTCTTAAAGTTCTTAGAGTTTTTAAGATTTCCGGTTTTTAGACTTTAATTTTTTAATTTATTCATTCCAGTTCACATTTCAATTAAATTCATGCATAATTCAATTCTGATTTTCCATATCCATTTTGTCTGTAGTTTTTAGGCAGAGCCTTTTGTAGTCATATAATTATCAGATTTTCGCGGGTTTTTTTTATCGCCCGGGCAATATCCCTACCAGAACATTAATCGTGTATTTTTATTGTTTTTAAAATGTATTCAATGTTATAACGAATTTTATTAACTAAAAGAGGTACATCTTTATATTTCTATATAAATGAGATACAAAAGGTGCACTCATCTTATGTATCGATACTTAAGCGTTGTTGACCTTTTACATTTATTCAAGTGGGCGAAGCCAAATTACAGATTTCTTGACAAAACGAATAAAATCTATTATAAAGGGTAATGTTTCATGTTTGTGAAAAACAGATCGTTCTTTGGATTTAGCTCTGCCTTTTATCGCTTTAGCGCTTTGATTTTAGATAATAATAAAATTGTTGTCGATTAATGCATAATTAACAATAATCAAAAATCACCTATTACTTAACCTTAAATTAGTTGTAAATGAGGCGGTAATCGTTTAAATGCTTTAAATGTTTTTTTGTCTCGCACTGGACATGTCCGATACCCGTAGTTGCCCTTCCGACCATTAGGTACACGGGTACTTTGTATTTCAATATTTAATTTATCTAAAAGCTGATCCTTAAAATATTTTGTATAAGTGTAATACAGCTTTTTTATAATTACCAGATATATAAAGATACATTCCAAAAATGAAAAATGGAAAACATAGACCTTAAATGTATGAACACAAATGAAAGAAGGGCCATTTCAAAAAGGGGGAAACGGCAAAATATTTAAAGAATGAAGAATAGAGAGCACCCCATCTATCCACTCATTCATTGATATCCACATTGGCACGTTTTATTAATTATGTAAATATTTTAAGTTTATTAACTGCAGTTTGTTTTATCTGTACAAAGACTGTACCAAGTCAGGACCATTGCAATCTTCAATGTCGCCGGTATGTCTTCCTTAACTGTCTTTTTTCTAGGACATTTGAAATTGATCTTCCAAGTTCGATTATTTGGTTATTACCTTTTAAAAAAATGCTTATAAGTGTTTTAACACTCTTTCTTTTATAAAAATACGATGACATATTTTAAAAAGTATTGACTTTATAGGTCAAAAATGGGAACCAAAGATTGCCATTGAGCAGACAAAATAAAGTGATGAGTTCCAAAATGAAGAAAGAACGACAGTTGACCAAAACAGTGCTCTTAATAATAGGTATATGAAATAAGATTGTTTTATGAATTCAACGATATTCTGCTGTCTATATTCAATTACTAGTATTTCAATTGTTTCTTAAAAATCCATAGGAAATTATACTTTAATCCAATTGTTTAAATAAACCATTTATAGACGTTTCGGCCTCAGGCCTTCATCAGTATCACAATATATTCTCCTTCTACATTTTGATTGTCTTCTCTTCAGATTGTATCTTCAATTACTAGTAATTAATTATTTAAACGACAAAGCTGAGTAAACAAGATGTTTTAGCTCAATGAAAGTCATCAATAGCGTTCATCGTTCGTCCGCCCGTCAAAGATCTTCTTCACTAAATCGGTGCAATAAATGGCTTTCAAGCTTTATACACTTAATCCTCAAGATACTATTTATTGAAATATACGCCTACAAACTAGCCGCTGATGATAAGAATTGATGGGTGGGTTCAAACTATAGTTTTTGGCCTATACTATAAATTATTAGTATGAGCGAACTGCATTCCGAATTTAAAATGTATATTGCAAAAGCTTAATTCTTAAAATTTTATTTTAGGTGCATTTTTCATATCATGGACCCCGTATGCCATCGTTGCTTTCTGGAGAGCATTTGGTTTCGGGGACCTTCCTGTTATGGTGAGTGCTGTACCAACCATTTTTGCCAAATCATCCGTCTTGTGGAATCCGTTAATATATATCTACAGTAACACGCAGTTCAGAGAAGCGTTTTTTTCGTATGGTGCCATGCGTTGGTTTGAAGGAGAAATTTGTACCAAGAACTACTGGATTGGCGAATGAAAATAGTGTGACTCAAAATATTATGCTTAAACGAACATCGAGACTCATTTCAACTGACAATCAGAATAGCATGGCCACAGTAACGTTGAAGAGGCTGATTTCAACTCAAAAAGTTTGAAAATATAAAGTTGTCATTGTGTATTATTTACAACGGCTCAAATGTCTCCGATTCGGCTGTTTTCTCCATCGTAAGGAAAAATGCCTCTCCAATAAACGCTGTATTAACATGATTTATTTTTATTCATGGTATATTTGTTTCAGTGTTATGTCTTTAAAAGTGTTTGTCTTTTGTATTTGATAATAAAGCTATATCTAACTATCTTAATGTCACAAAATGCTAAATTTTACTCAGAGAATACTCGAAACAAATCATGAATGTCAAAAGCTATAAAAGTAAAAACTCAAATCAAAAGTTCACTTGTCACATAATTTACAAAACCAAAAAGATGGCACTACAGGCAGCTTTCATAGCGACAAGTTAAAGCGAGTTGTATTGCCATGATTGTGGCGGGCTAACATTTATTTATTCATATGAAAAGGATTTTTTGTCAACTTTATTCATTTATTAACTACCAATAAATAAATTTAATTAAAATACTGCAATTTGATTGGACGAATTTGTTTTCATATCCGAATGAAAAAAATCATGGGGAAATGCCCACTTTCAGTTATATTTTTTTCATTGGGGTTATGAAAAAAAGTTTTGCACCCCAATGAAAGAAAAATTATGACAGTCATTCCTTAATTAAAAACAAAATAATTGTAATTTACATAAAGAAAAAAACTCATGCTGTTTACGGTGAAATTTCACCTTTAGAAGGTATCAAACACCTGCTTTTCCTATTTATCAGGTTATTTTTGTTAGACATCTTTGTCTAAAGGTTACAATTTGTATTGAACATTTAAGAGTGCTCACTTGATTATATATCTTATATTTTCGTTCTGTAGTATTTGTTTAAACTGAGTTATGTGTGTACTTAATACTAATTGCTGTCATCTTGATTATCATTGTGTGTATTATTTGTGTTTGGAAAAGGCCTTGTAAGTTGTAATAACTTGTATCCAATCCTTTTGTATATGTTTGACAATAAAATATGTTTAAACTCAAAGATAGTACAACAGATCTCCAATTTTTTTTTTGCAGACTTTTGAAATTTTATTTTTTAAAGAGTCAGTGGTCTTGATTTAAAAAGATATGTGAGTTTAAATTACCTATGTCATGTATACCGGTATGTAGGCGTATAAAAAGTGAAGTAACACATTACTATTTTTATCACCATTCAGGTTCTTCTAAATGAAAAATGGCTGCCATGCATTTTCAATACAAAAATTTAAAAAATACACAGATTGAGCAAATGATTTATTTTGTTCAAAATTTGTCTAATGAGATTTAACTTACCAATACCTAGAGCAAGCTAACATTTTAAATCCCACAATGAGTCTTAATTTGATTTTATTTACATAAACATGTAAGGTGCGTCTGATTACTGTCCTACTATTCGAGCACACCCTTACAAAATTACAAATACCAAAACGCGGGTATAAACGGTTAATTTGGATATGCTATATATCGATATTTCAAGGAGTAACCTCTCATCAGTAGCATTTAAATCAAAACATTGGAAGGTCAAATCCAAACTGTTGAAAACGAAAAGTACTCAAAACCAAAACGTTCGAACAAGGAAGCCAAATCCAGCACCGAGGATATCGACCATGTGCATTACAAGGAAAGAAACCTGGTGTTTTAAACAATTTAGAATTTAAAAATCGGAAATTTTTGATATTTTACATTAAAAGACATTGTATAATTATGTAATTAATTCTAGCTTGCTTTAGATAAAATTGTAAAATATTCATTTCAATATCATTTTAGCAAATAATTATTTCATCTAGGTTGTGTATTTTTTGAAAGTTTTGTATAGACAATGCATGGCAGCAATTTTCATTTAGAAGAACCTTAAGCGGCTGTAACTGCTTGCATGGTAATGAATTATGAATATCAAATTAAACTTATGTAAATATTATAGTGCCAGATATTGAACTTTTAGCTTAAGTATATTTGTACTTTATAAGATAATTCATTCAACATAAAAAATATGTCAAAATTACAAGCCATAAGTTTAGTAACGTCTGGTGCGCGTTTTGTTTAATCTATGGTTGTTTTCAGTTGACCTACTCGAGTTAACCCTAGTAGAGTAAATTTCTATTAATAGCTCGGTAGGGTGATGCGCACTCGATTTGTCAACAGAACAAGTTATTCTAGTATCGGGTTAACTCGTTCATTTTTTTGTCAATTGAACAGGGTACTTTAGCATATAGTTGACCATAGCGACAATATAATAACAAAGAAACTTCAAGACTTTTAGATAATAAATTAAAAACAAACATCATTTTCTAAAGTAACTTTATGTAAATTGAACATTATATAAGCATTATTTTTAAAATCCAGTCATATTGTCGCAGGTAAACTCTACTCATGACGTCACGTACTCTACCAACCCTGCTTTGGCCAGAGTTAAACTCGAGTAGGGGTTAAAGGTCATCGGGATTAACCCGAATACAAACTCTAGTCGTTTATTTGTAACTCGAGTTAACTCTAGTTAACTAGAGTAGGTCAACTGAAAACGGTCAGTCATGCTAGTAGAGTAATTTTCTATTAATAGATCGGTAGGATCATGGCAAGCGCACTTGATTTTTCAACTGATGTTGGGTTCATTCCTGTACTTTTTCTCAATAAAACGGGGCACTCTAGTATAGAGTTTACCATAGCGACAATATTATAACAATAAAAAATCAAGACTTTAAAAGATAAAATAAAAACATGTTTTCTAATGAAACTTTAGGTAAATTTAACATTAGATACGTTTTATCTTTATAATCCAGTCACATTTTTGCAGGTAAACTCTACTCATGACGTAACATACTCTACCAACCCTGCTTTTGCCAGAGTTTAACTCGAGTAGGGCTTAAAAGTGATCGGGGTCCGAACTCTAGTCGTTTATTTGTTCCTCGGGTTAACTCTGGTTAACTAGAGTAGGTCAACTGAAAACAGCCTATTTATCTTACCAAACTACAAAAATTATGAATCCACAGTACGTCTCATACGATCCCTAAAAGAATCTTTTTTCGTTATCAGCCACTAGTAGAAAAGTTCAAAACTGAGTTAAAAGATATGGTGGTTAATTGTTTTAATTAGTGTTTGACTGGTCTGCTGTACTGAGGTGATCACCTTAATATCCATATTGTGTCTCACAAGTATGTTGTGTTCTACGGTCGTTACCGGATCCTAAGATCGCAATGGAATAGGGAGGTTTGGCGCCATAAAACCTGGTTATCCCACCATTTCGTTTGAAATACCTGTACCAAGTCAGGACCATTGTGATCCACCAATGCTCCGGTATGACTGATTCGTTTTTGTAATTTTCTCTGGACTATGAGATTGATCATTCAAGTTCGGTAGTTTTGTTATTACCTCTATTTATACTTTTTGAGCTATAAGCTAAAAACTATGGTTTGACCCCCCTGTTCTATTTTAGTAATGGCGACCATGTTGGTTAGTCGACGTTCACATATTTCACAAACTTAAAAGAGGACATCCTAAAAATCAAGTGTATAAAGTTTCAAAGCAACCCCATCAGTGGTTTCAGAAATTATTAAAAATCAGTTAAAATTGATAGAAAAATCAGTTTAAAGGGGATAACTCTTAAACGGTTGATCTTACAATTTTGGCCCTGAAGTCATTTTAATAGCTCTCAAAAAAAGCTGAACAATTTTGCAATGGTAACTTTTCCTCTAGCACTTACAATTTTCAAGATTAAGTCAAAAAACTGTGAAAATGGTCAATTTTGACGATTAAGCGGAAATTACTCCTAAGGAGTCGTCCCACAACTTTGACTCAATTGAGAGATTTGTAGAGCTTTTGATGCTGAAGAAGGAGTGTTGCTTCGGATTTCTCTATCTCTTATTCTTTTTGAACTATAAGCTAAAAACTTAGTCTGACCCCCTGTTCTATTTTTAATAACGACGGCCATGTTGGTTGGTTGACGTGCATTAATTTCACAAACTTGGTAAAGGACATCCTAAAGATCAAGTGTACAAAGTTTCAAAGCAATCCCATCAGTGGTTTCAGAGAAGAAGATGTTTGAAGAAAAGTTAACGGACGGACAACGGACGACGGACAGAAGAAGGACGCCTAACGATGACAATAGCTCACATGACCCGTCATGTGAGCTAAAAACTTAAGCTCACTTCATTAAATTTTATTTTAGGTGCATTATTCATATCATTGACCTCGTATGCCATAGTTTTGCTTTCTGAAGAGCATTTGGTTTCGGGGACCTTTCTGTTATGGTGAGTGCTGTACCAACCATCTTTGCCAAATCAACCGTCTTGTGGAATCCGTTTATTTATATCTACAGTAACTCTCAGTTCAGAGAAGCGTTTTTTTTTCGTATGGTGCCTTGTGTTGTTTGGAAGTTTGTACCAAGAACTACTGGATTGGCGAATGAAAATAGTATGACTCAAAATATCATGCTTATACAAACGTCGAGACTCATTTCAGCTGACAATCAGAATAGCATATAGCCACAGTTACTTTGAAAAAACTGATTTCAACTCAAAAAGTGTGAAAATGTAATATTGTAATTGAGTATTATTAATAACGACTCAAAAACCTCTGTTGTCTCCATCGGGAGAAGGAAAGGTCTCTGCAATGTACGCCGTCTTTATTTAAAAAACTTGTTATATTTGTTTCAATTCATGGTCGTTAAAAGTGTTTATCTTTTTCTCATCCTCGGAGGCCCAGGGGTTCTTCTCTCGCTTGCTCATTCATCACGTGATGAATGGGTGAGCGAGAGAGGAGCCCCTGGGTTTCCGAGGATGCACTATTCTATGTTACTATATATATTAAGGACTTGAAGATCGCAATGGAAGAGGGAGGTTTGGCGCCATAAAACCTGGTTTAACCCACCATTTCGTTTGAAATGCCTGTACCAAGTCAGGACCATTGCGATCCACCAGTTCTCCGGTATGATTGATTCGTTTTTGTCATTTTCTCTGGACTATGAGATTGATCATTCAAGTTCGGTAGTTTTGTTATTACCTTTATTTTGTATATGATAACATGTTGCAAGATGCTAAATTCTACTCAGAGAGTACAAATCATGACAAAATGAAGTCGATAGCACAAAAAGAAATTGAATTTACATTATTATTCCAAAATATGTGACTATCACAATAGAAACAGTTATATAGGAAACTACAGTACAGACAACATCAAGTCCTTTGCTGACGTCCTTCCAAGACGGCTCGTTGTCTGGTTTTAAACTGCTCTTTTCGTTCTGTGATAGTCGGATTGAAGTCACTTTATCTTTTCTTGGGCATATATTTGATAACACTGAGCGTCTTGCGAAGATTCTCCAAAATGTATTGATTTTAATACTTTCGTCTCTGTAATAGATGGCGGATATAAAAATTGCCATGACAACGATAAAGCCACTGACTATTATAGTAACGATCATGATCAGGAGAAGCAGACACATTGGATTTGACGATGCGGGAATAGCTGCGGAGACTAGCGTCAAAAATATGGCGTAAGACAGAAGAACCGTCATGGAAAGACCAATTCTCTCCCCTGAATCTACAGGAAGTACAAATACAAGAGGATTGAGTAATCCGAAAACAATTGACGGGCAAACAACGATAACACTGTAGTACAGAGGTTCACGTTTTATGGTAAGATGGACGTCAAACATGGAGTATCCGTTCCATATCTCTGCATCTGCGTAAATTTCTTGTAAATCCCAATTTGAATTCGAAGTGTAGAATTCTTTGCTAATCGAAATATCGTTTGCTTCGAATACGATTTCGCTGGCCATGTATCCCCAAGCAGCGAAACGTAGCAGACACGATTGGGTGTCGTAAGGAAACTTGTAAAGGTTCGTTGTACACTTCGAAGACATAATGCCTCCCATTGGTATACTTATGTTTCCATCAAACATTATGTACGTTATAAAATCCGTGTCTTTGCCTATTGGCTCCAGAACATTTACAGCACTAACTAATGTAATAGGAGGAGTCCAAATATGTCTTTTCGGCAGATTAATGTAGACAGTTCCTCCGTACCCAGAGGGATTCCAGGAAATGCCATCGTCACGCCACATTGCTCCTAGTCCGCCTAAAATCACAATGGTCTCTTGAAGCTCGTCAAAGTTGGTTAAAGTCATGAAGTAGAAGCGTAGATTTATTTTTAGCGGAGAAGATGAATTTTTACGTGGTAGAATTTCTTTCTGGTGGTCTTTGAAGACATCGGTGTACAGCTGTTGAATATCCGTAAGATTCTGAGCTTTTACTGGAGAAAAAAATAATGCTAAAGTTAAAACTGCATAAATGAAGAAGAATATGTTTGTAAAATAAAACGAGGACATTTTATATTTATTCCTATTTTTTACACAGTCATTCATGAACAAAGTTGAAGTTTGCTATTCAATTAACGGCAAATCATGTTTACTTATTAGATAATGAACCTGTGTTAATTTCCTTTGCAAAAGAATACGTTATATACTGCAGGATGTTTGAACGAACTTTTCCTTCCTTTGTTTTGTGGACTTTTTCTTCAAACAGAGTAGGAATAAATGAACCTTATATTACCTTATATTATTACTTTCCTTTCAAACAAAATAAATAGTATTCAAAATTATAATACAGTTAATTGTTTAACGATGTATCGGAAATATAAACTGTTATTTGCATAGCCTTAAAACTTAATTCTTTGTGGGTCAATTAACAGCAGAAATTGTCACCCGAAAATCATAGGAGTAAATATTGAATATAAAAATCAATAAAAATATTCATTTTTTCTACAGAAACTTAAGAAACTGCAAGATCAATTGAAAAAGTCTTCGGAGTTATCAACGTATTGACGAGGTTACTTATTTATTGATTATGTCTAGCATGAGATTGTAAGCTAGTTTACGCAATAACTAATTATCCAAATTTCTTGGTGATTCACGTGTCATAAGCTATAATAGTGTCATATCGTTGTATTCGATTTCAGGTTTGTCTATCATCTACTTCCTGTTTTTAATGAGATCGAATTTGTCTATGAACTATTTTTTTCGTCTTTTTGTGGTTACATGTTTATTTGATTGTTGGCAGGCCTAGGTTTATTGCTGTTGTTATGTGTTGGCAAGTAGCATTTAGATTGTTTAATATGTGATATCTTGAAATGACAGATCAAGGCGACCCTTTGAAAAAGTTTTTGTGTAGATTTTGTCAACAAAATGACCGAGAATCACCTTTCGTTCAGAATTATGGATGGAACCACTCTTTCTTAAACAAATTGCATCTACTTATGCTGTGACAAGATTTCTGAACATATGTTCTTTCACTGCTTTGCATTGTGTTTTTTTTACTTTACCAATAGAAAATAATGAGATGTAGAATAAGTGTTTGTGACACAACCCACAATCAAGCGGCAATTCATAAAAACCACAATAGACAACCGCCAGCAGCCTTCAACGAGACCAGTAGGCATTGCTTGTGGTTCTGCAATTGACCCATTGTCTATATAAAATGCATAAAATTCAAATCCAGCCCTGAAACAAAACGTTTTTTTATCCTTTTATTGTTTTTGACCAAATCGGTTGTACAATATCCAAATACAGAGTCTCCAAATCCATTCACAGAAAAATATATCAACGAAAGATTTCGATCACGCAGGCTTTCGAGTTTGATCTTCCGGATGTTGCGACAATCAGGTAACTCGTGGAGTTCTCTAAATAATTAATAGTTTAATTATGTTTTGTTATAATATAATAAGCTGAAAGTATCTTGTGCATAAAAGACAAAAGCCTAGTAGAACAAAAATCAATTCTTTAACTTTCTAAATCTAATTGTGGTATTAATATTCAATAATTGTGCGTTATTCATAGGATAACGATACTAATTTTATCTTATGCTTTGTTGTAGTCTTATGTTAAAGATCCATTGCATACAAAAAGCAATTCAGTAAAGAGACCTATTAGCTGTAATGTTTTTTACCTTTAATTAACCGATAATAGGTAAATTCTGTGTCGAATATCATGGCCACATTTGTTGGTTATTGTGGTACTGAGAATATATGAATGAACAGAGCTAGTTAGAATGCCATTTTGGAAATGCAAAAAAGGACAAAATGCCATGGCTTAGGAAAACTAATGTTGTTTAACCCTAGGAATATTTAATTCTAACAGAAAGTTCCCGTGGTGCATGGGCTTTTTTTTAAGTTATATAAAACATGGAAATAAAATGGAAAACTGAAAGGCTATGACCGTATCTTGTCTTGGAATGGGAATACAAGTGATAGCCAGATAAGGACTGGTTTAGTTTTCACGAGTAATTAATATAGCCTAAATAAAGGGATAAAGTATCATTCAAAATAAACCAAACACCAATGAAGGACAGATATAGAATGAGAACAAATGAAAATAACACATGACCTGAAGGCGTTAAACTTATAAAACAACAAACTTCCATATATGTTAGTCAAGTTCAAACTAGATATATAACTTGAAGGAGCTAGTTTTTGCTTTTAGAAAGATCAGTGCTTCTTTACTTGTATAGCTGCAATATTTAGCAGCGTGACTTTAACATTCGGCCACATCATTTCCAATATGGCTTTTACCGAAAAATCAAAATACGAGTTGGTTTCTTTAAATGGGACGGGAAATATGTTGAGTCTAAATATCAGCACCGATGTTTTTCCTGACAGCTATTCTACTAGTACCAGATCAAACATATCAGAGCAGTCAAGGGACTCACCCGATTTCGGTGTTCCCGGTGTATTCTTAAACGCGATAGGGATATATTTATGTATCGTCGGATTTCTTGCTATTGTAGCAAACTTGATAGCGTTGGTGATATTCTTTAGGAACAAGAAATTAAGAACTCCGACCATAACGCAGATAATGGCTCTTATGATTAACGATTTGTGCATATGTATTTTTGGATTCCCAATAGTAATATTTGCCACATTCCGTCGAGACGTTTTGCTTGATTTTACAGCATGCTTGGTAGAAGGTTTCCTCATGTTTTTCTTCAGCATGAGTTCAATGTATATATTAGGATCTATATCTCTCAGTAGATACCTTGTAATATCTCGTCCATTTTCATCGTCGAAAGACTCTTTTCGATCAACGGTGATCGCCCTTGTTTTTAGTTACAGTTTAGGACTTTTATGGAGCACTATTCCATTCTCTGGATGGAGCAGCTTTGACTATGAAGACTTTAAAGTTACATGTTCAGTGAAACTCAATAGTAGTGACTACCTGGTACTCAGCTATAACATAACCATCTTTGTTGTTTGTTTTCTACTTCCGGCCGTGGTAATGGTTTGTTGTTACATTTATGTAATCAAAATGGTAGGTATACCTCATGTTCTTTTTATGAAAGAAGCGTTTGTTAGCTTTTTTTTTTAAATTTTTTTATGGGGGGCAATATTGGGGCGTGGTTGTCAGGTAATGTTTTGAATAACCTGAACTGTTCCTTGAAACAATGCAAGTGAGCTATTAGTAAAATCACGCAACGTGTCCTAAGCCAGATATCTTTCAGAAAGCTAATGGTCGTCTTCTATACGTACGTCCGATCCCAATAGCAAAGAGAATAATTGTTCTCAGCTTTCTTAGAATCGTGAAGATTTCCGTGGTTAAGACTCTCATTTTCCATATCGTTTTGCACAGCTCAACTTTATGCAATATTCAATTATTTCTTGTGTGACCTAGCTCTGTTTCGATAATAACCAAATTGTTGTCGATAAGCACATAATTAACAATCATCAAGTTTGACTGTAAATTACTTGTATAAATGAGGCGGTAATTACATGTATGTAAATGTTTTTGTCTCATTAGGCACATGTCCGATACCCGTAGCTGCCCTCATGAACTTTTTGAGCACGAGTCCTTTTTATTTTCAATATATAACTTATGTAATAAACGCTGATATACATGTAATATAGCTTATTTATAATTAACAGATGATTCCAAAAATGAAATATAGACCCTAAATGTATGAACACTAATGAAAGAAGGGTCGTTTAATTAACAACCAGAAGAAAAAGGACAAAAAATTAAAGAATGAGGAATAGAGATCATCCCCATCTATCCACTTATTCATTGATATCCGCTTTGGCATGCAAATATTTAATTTTTAATAAATGCAGTTTCTATTATCTTTACAATGACTGTACCAAGTCAGGACCATTGCGATATTCAATTTCGTCGGTAAGTCTTCCTTAGTTGCTTTGTCTTTTCTCTTGGACTTATGAGACCAATCCTCCAAGGTCGGTAATTTTGTTATGACCTTTATTTAAAAAAAAGTAACCAAAGCTGAATATTATTTCACGCCCTTTTCTTTGATAAGGGACCGACCATTTAACTTCAAGGGGGCGGGGGGTTTCCTAAAAAAATATTCTGAAAATTAATTTTGATGAAAAAAATATATTTTGAAGAAGGACTTCTGCCATATAAAATAATGATAATAATAAAAAAAAATCTGTTGCGACGCCTTCAAAAAATAACCAAAACAAAAAACCAAGGCAAAATCAAGTTAAATGGTCTCTCTGTAAAAAAATCGATGGCGTATTTTAATAAATATTTACTTTTAAGGTCAAAAATGGTAACCAAAGATTGACATGGAGTAGACAGAATAAGGTGACGAGCTCCAAAATAAAAAAAGAACGACAGTTGACCAAAACAGTGCTTTTGATAATAGGTATATAAAAATAGATTAATATATTTTCTTAATAAAAATCTTCCGTCTATAAGGAACCGAATATTTTACTCCCAAAAGGGCTTGGTAAAAATACAGATATGTTGAATCTGATTCGTGATAAAAAAAAATATATTCTTGCAGCAGAGGTTAATAACACTGAATTGTCTGGCCAGAACAAAAAAAGCAAAACCCGTCTACATGTTAAATGGCCATTTAATTATCTAAACGGCAAAGCTGAGTATACAAAATGTAGCTCATTGAAAGCCATCACTAGCGTTCATCGTTCGTCAGCCTGTCAAAGATATTTTCTCAAACGACACAAGAAATCGCCTTCAAGCTTTGTATACTTATATCGTTAAGATGTCATCTACGAGCTATGTGAAATATATACCTACCAACCAACCACTGTTGCTACAAATAAAATAGGGGGTTCAAACTATAGTTTTTTGGTCTATACTTTAAAGTATAATTATACGAGATATGCATTCCGAATTTTGAATGTAATATTACAAATCTAAACTCTTAATTTTATTTTAGGTGCATTTTTCATATCATGGACCCCATATGCCATCGTTGCTTTCTGGAGAGCATTTGGTTTCGGGGACCTTCCCATCATGGTGAGTGCTGTACCAACCATCTTTGCCAAATCATCCGTCTTGTGGAATCCGTTTATATATATCTACAGTAACACTCAGTTCAGAGATGCGTTTTTTCGTATGGTGCCATGCGTTGGTTTGAAGGAGAAATTTGTACCAAGAACTACTGGATTGGCGAATGAAAATAGTGTGACTCAAAATATCATGCTTAAACAAACATCGAAACTCATTTCAACTGACAACCAGAATAGCATGGCCACAAGGACGTTGAAGAGACTTATTTCAGCTCAAAAAGTGTGAAAATGTAATATTGTATACGAGTTTTTTTTATAATGACTCAAAGATCTGTTGTCTTCACCAGAAGACGGAAATGTCTATTTAATTTACACCGTCTTTATTTGAAAAAAGTGGTATATTTGTGTTAATTTATTGTCATTTGGTTTCGGTGACCTTCCTGTTATGAACAACCATTCCTGGAGTAAAGACAAAATAATTGTAATTTACATAAACAAAAAACTCATGCTGTTTACGGTGACATTTCACCTTTAGAAGGTGTCAAACACCTGCTTTTCTTAAATATCAGGTTATTTTGACATCTTTGTCTAAAGGTTACAATTTGTATTGAACATTTAAGAGTGCCCACTTACTTATACATCTTCCTTTTTTTCTTGTTCGTGCTCTTTTTTTTATTTTGGTTTTGTAGTATTTGTTTAAACTTAGTTATTTGCGTACTTAATACTAATTGCTGTCATCTTGATTATCATTTTGTGTATTACAACGCTGTCGGCCTTTTGTATGCACCTAAGGGTTATAATTGCCAAAATCGTCTTTGACAACAATCATTTTTTAAAAAAAGTTCACTACCAAATAGCTGTTTCCTCTATGTGCATAATTTTCATTTTTTGAATTACATAACATAAAGCTCTAATAAACGGTACTGAACAGGAGCACCCAACTTTTTTTCTCAACATAAAAATGTCGGCTTTTTGTACGCAGTCAAAAATTAGGTCATCACAGTTTATACCCCTTTATGCAAATGAAGTTATGACACACTTCATAATGACCTGTGGTCATTTCCGGAAAACACTACAAAATATAGGCTGTTTGCAAAAAGTGTGCTTGGAAAAAATTTAGTTTTACGGACAAGGTGGTACTTTGTCATAGCAGAAGTAATGTAAACTATATAAAAGTACCAATATTATTAAAAATTGAGAAATATTGCTTCAAAACAAAAATAAAATCTCATTTTTTATTACTTTTCTCCCTTCTAAGAAAAGGAAATGAAAACGATCTCATGTTTGTGTTTACAAATTACCATGTGCGTATAAATACACGATGCGTATAAATACCCGACGAAGCTGTATTAGTGTTTGGAAAAGGCCTTTTAAGTTGTAATAAGTTGTGGCCAATCCTTTTGTATATGTTTGACAATAAAATATGTTTAAACTCAAAGAAAGTACAATTTTAATCATCTGTTCTTAATAAATTAAAATAAGTTTTCTCTTAATCTTTAATTTATATTACAATTTGAAAGAAAGTACACTTCATCTTAAATGATATTGCAAGTTTTAGATAATCTGTCATAGCAGGTAAATTTGAAATATCTTCCGCTCTCAATATTGAAGTTGAATTTTCTAACGGATATCTATCTTCAAATCTACATCAAATATCCACCGAACAGAATAAACAACGCCAAGTCAGGTCGTAACAAAAGTGTACTCGGGTGCTCCGAAAAGTAGGAATTAAAGTCAAAGAAATGTAACAACCTATTTTGCATTTGCTTTTGCTTTGATTACATCAGCAATTTAAATAAACCAATGTAAGCCAAACCCAAACAGAACCGACTAAAAGGCAAACTTGAAACGAATTTCTGGTTGACTCTTTTATCGCAAATTGCTCAACGTTTTTCTTGGATTTGCACCTTGAATTTGACCCAGGTGGTCATCTCAGTACAAAAATTTACGATAAAAGAGACGATTTTAATTTTGAAATTATTAATTTTCCTAACCTGGAAAATAACATACCAACGTCACCTGCATATAGTGTCTATATTTCACAACTAATTCGATATGCCAGGGCTTGTGCACATTTTTCAGATTTTTTGGTTTAATTCGACACCGCTTTCGCCGTTACCGACTATTAGACCAAGGTTATAAGAAAAAATACGTCTCATACGATCTAAAAAAAAATTCTTTCATTAATTTCGTTATCAGCCACTGGTAGAAAGATTCACTATCATGTTAGACGAATTGGTTAGTTCTTGCTTTGATTAGTGTTTGGCTGGTTGATGTATTGAGATGATCACCTTAGCATCCCTAATATGTTTCACAAACCTGATATGTTTTGTGTTACTACCGGACCCAAAAATAGCCATGGAAGGGGAGGTTTTGCGCGCCTTAAAACCTGGTTTAACCCACCACCTGTTAACAAGTCAGGACCATTGCGGTCTTTAATTCTTCAGGTATGTCTTCCTTGTAATGTCTTGTCTGATTGACATTTGAGATTGATTATCCAAGTTCGGTATGATTTTCAATTACCTTTTATATACAGCACAAGAGGGTTACAATTTGATATTTGTAATAAAACGACTTCATTATTGGTTTTTTTTAAAGAAACAGAAACATCTGTAAAAAAGTTAATTAACCTTACCTCCGTTTTTGGTGTTTTTGAAGTAAGACATTCCACGTGGTGTCGCTGTACCGTAAGAAAGAATCAGAGGTACCAATGGGGTATCCGAATATCAAAAGTCCGAAAGGGCAGAGACAAAACCAGTAAACACCAACAAGATCGGGACAAACACAGACAACATGTAAAACATGGAAACACAAAATAACTGAATATCAATCAACAATGCGAACTCCAGTCGAAACAAGAGTGAACTCAGGTGCTCCGGAAGAGTAAGCAGTTCCTGTTTGCTATAGCACACCCGTCGCGTTGCCAATAGTCCATTCAGCGTGTCAAATCCGGTAAAGGAAGACAAAACAACACCCTATGACAAACCAACATCTGCACTCATCTGAGAGATCGAAATCCCATATTTGTCTATAAGTGCATGATGTCTTCCGTAAAATTTCTTGAGTGAAGACAGCAACCGAGGAGCAACATAACCCTGTGTGAGCAATTTTTGCGTCAGACGTGTCGCTCTGCTAAGGAAATCGATGTACGTCCCGCACGCTCTGGAGTAACGAATCAATTGAGATACGTAAACTCCATAAGCTGGAGCGGACGGAATGTTGCTACTCAAGAAGGGAAAGTTGACGATTGGAAAGTTGAAGTCATCACGTTTGTCATATAGCCTTGTTGAACGTCTTCCTTGTGAGTCAATTTCTAGATGTAGATCTAAATATGAAGCAGACTTCCTAGAATCCGTTGTGTCCTTTATATCAAGCTCCTGGGGATATATGAGATGGAGAAAGTCACCAAAATCGAGAATTGTTTAGTGAAAGGACATCATCAATATAACGGAACGTGAGGTTGAAAGAGAGAGCTAGTCTACGGTCTTTTTTGTCTAGAAGAGATTGTAAGAAGTCTGCTTCATATGAATGAAGAAACAAATCAGCAAGCAAAGGTGCACAATTAGTGCCCATTGAAATCCCTATTGTTTGCTGAAAATCACGTCCACTAAACTGAACAAATATGTTGTCAATAAGAAAGTTGAGCATGTCGATTATTTGGTCTTCTGTAAATTTGTTCTTTTTCTTAGACTCATTGATGACAAAGTAAGTCTTGGTATAATCGACTACAAGAAATTTGTACCTTCGTTTTCCATTCTTTTTGAAAAAGCTGCGTTTAATCAGCTGTGTCAATCGCGATTTAAGTTGTTCATGTGGAATAGAAGTGTAAAGTGTGGAGAAATCGAATGTTTTGATGCTGTTACAAGATGAAACTGATTTAGAGTTAAGAATCTCCATCAGTTCTTTCGAATTCTTCAGGATCCACATTTGATTGACACCATTTCTAGAATAACAACAATCGTAATATTTCTGGAGGCCGGATTTTATTGCCGTAAGTATTGAAGTTAACAGAACTGAAAGAGGCTCAGTTGTACATTTGGATGACCCTGCAATGAAGCGCTGTTTGTATGGATTTTTATGTAATTTAGGAATCCAATACAGGGATGGAATGTCATCATTACTGCCACCAACAGAAAGGCCGAAGGAGGAAATGACAGATTTGTGATTGTCAATGATTTCCTCCTTAGACAGTGTTGTAGCCGTGTATGTGGTACTATTGCTGGTACAACCAACCCCCAATTCAGCTGTTAAACAGTTAATATAGTGTTTCTTGCACACAAAAATGATGTTATTTGGTGCTTTGTCTGCAGGTAAAACAACATATTTGTCATGTAAGGTGGACAGTGTTTTGACAACATCAGCGTTGCTGAAAATGGATGTTGCCTTAGTGCTCATTGAGCCTTTCAAAACATTGATTCTTTTCGAAAACAATGACCTTACAGCTTTTACCCATTCTGACAAAACGTCACATTCTTTCTCCTGTTCTTTTTTGGCCCATTTTCTGGCATAGTCCTCAACTGAATCCATAATTGTTTTGAAATTATAGCTCCAGTTGATTCGTCTTGGCTCACGATATTTAGGTCCTTTAGCCAAAACATCGCGAAGTAAGTCATTTTCCACGATGTTGAGATCACCAGTGATAACGTGGCCAGAGGGACCATATTTGAATGGGGACTTTTCACAGGTACAGTCTTGAGGTTTTGCTTTGAGGTCATTGATTTGGAAAACCCGCAACACTTGTTTATAGTTGAAAACCTTAGGCGCAATGGTAGAAGTGTAGGAATAAGAGATAATTGGAATGCTTTTATCTTTGAAGTAAGGAGGAATATGTTCCGTTACAGATTTGTGGTGTAAAATATTTCCTAAATTAATAGCATCTAACCCCTTGTTTAAAAATGGAAGTGAAAATAAGGAACGATTGTCTTGACTGTTTTCATGTGGAACTCCAACAGGTTTGAATAAGCGGTTGTAACCGATATCAAGAACGATAGCAGTGAGTCTATAAATGTTAGACTTAGGGTCAGTGACCGGATTTTCTAGACATTCCTTGTACAAAGTATTGAGTTTAGAAAGGGGAATAGAATACAGTTTAGTTCGAATGTGATGAATCCCTAGAGGTTTTTGGACAAACGGAAGTAATCCACTGATTGATACATCGCAAAGCTTTGGTGCGTTGTATTTTCGGTAACAGGCACAATGCTTCAGTAACAGGCATTTTTTTTCGTCCTTATCAAATTCAAATCCGCAACATTCGTTTACACTGCTACAAGCTGTAGCACAAGATATGCAAGACGATGCCAATGCCTCCTTATTCTTGGTTTCAGTAAAACTTTGTTTCAGGTTGTAATAGGTGTCTCGTTTTAGAGCTTGTGAGAAATAAATTCTTAATAATATTAGTATTAAACTTATGTTGAAGGAATGCATCTCTTATAACAACATTCAGAATATTGCTTCAATAAAATTTACGTTTATCTTGAGTACAAAGTCAAATTTCTAAATTAAGGTGTATATAAAATTAGTTTTTTCAAAAAGACTAATGCGATGAATAAAGTTGAACTAATCCCGTTTTTCAGACTTATCCGACCTTTATATTTGGTTGTTGAATAGCAGCGCATGTTTTTGTTATAAACCACTGTCTGCACGTGGCAGTTTTTATATGTGTCAATGCACTGAAACAAACTGGTATATTGTTATTCAAATATTGTTTATTGTTATCCGATGTACAATAATTAGACCGAAAAATAACGAACCATTTATTTGCTCAAAATGTCCATTCGATATAAATAATAACTACCCTTTTTAAAAACGAAAGAATTTGAATTGTTCTTATTTAAGGCACGGACCATTTGATTTTCTGGGGGGGGGGCCTGGGATTTTACCTTGAGCCGGGAAATTTTTTTCGCCCGCTTTGCGGGCCAGATTATTTTTTTCACACACATACTAAGCAAGGAAATTTTGTTGGCAAGATTATTTTTTTTTCAATTGGCAAGATTGAAACCAGATTATTTTTTTCAACTTAGGTGCTGGCCAGATTATTTTTTTTTACAAAAATCAGGGCCAGGAATTTTTTTTCAAAAAAATCCCAGGCCCCCCCCCCCCCCCAGAAAATCAAATGGTCCGTGCCTAAACGTAAAACAAAATAATTATTGTATATTGTAATAATAGCATTTGATGTAATAAATCAACAAAATTACCACAGAGCTCTATGCAAATAATTTCAAGATGCCACTTTTATTTAAGAATAAAGGGATATATGCTATTAACATCAGCAATATTTTAATTCGTAAGGAAGTTACATCTCAAATTCCTCCATATTTCAAAAATCAGTCAACACCAATTGTTTCCTACCGGTCGCTACACTAAAACCATAAGTAGTGAACTTTTCAACCACAAAAAGGCATTGCAGGACCTAAACATTGAAGAATATCTAAAGTCCCCTCTGACATGTGATTGCTATGCTTCTCCCTTTGTCTATGTTCCATCTGGTCATGTCATCACGGGTGATCTTAAGATAATTGAAAATGATTTATTACGTATAGGAGAATGTATGGTTTACTGAAGATTCGTAAAAAATAATTCACGAGCGCCGTCAGGCGCGAGTGAATTATTTTTACGAATCTACAGTAAACCATACATTCTCCTACTTAAACCATTTTACATCGGGGAAAACAATATATAAATGTATAAATATGATTATAGATTAATAGCATCTGTATTTCATGAAAACTTATAAGAAAAACGTAGTTCCGACATCCCATCCGATCCTCCATAATGTTCATAAATTTTCCCGCCTTATTTAACTTTATCGTGAGCAGATTGTGAGTACTTTTAACATGTTTTATAATGGACAAGACGAATTTAGTCGTGTTTTTTTCAATGGATTTAGATTTTGAAATTCATCATGGATTATTTAAAATTTCAACAATGGATTTATTTTTTGTTCTCGGGAATAAAATACAGAAGCAAGCAAAAGGTAAGATGTTTTAAATAACTGTAGTAAAACAGGTTATGGGATAGGAATGGAGGCAGGAACTGCTGACTCCTTAGCACCGAGTTCAATGACAACGGTCCGCCAGTGTTGGCAAATATATCAAAGGGCTTGGGACAAAATGGAAAAACAGTGTTACCTGATCAAAGTCTGGAACTAGAAGGCCGTATTCTCGAATTCCCCGCGAGATCTCGTCTGTCCATGTGTTCCGCGTTGGCTAGCCAATCGTCTTCTTGTATTTCCATATCGTCATGGCACGGATATAAATAACTTATCGGAAACCCCCGAATCCAGTTTTACAACACTCCCCCCAACTTTCTAAAATGGGCCATATACCTATTATAAAATGTTAAGTTTCCCAGAAATGGCAGAATGCCAGCCTAACAATCCTTATTAAAAGGGAAAATACTAAATGCTATCTAGCATAAAATAATTACCTTAAAAGCAAAGGTATTCAATACATGTAGCTTAACATCCTACTCTGGGTACAAAATACACAATAGCCCATACAAAGGGGAATAACCAAAAGTGGAGTGTGATAATACTAAAATAACTGACAAGTAGCCTGGGCAAGGGTTTCAAAGTCTCAAAAATGTCATGTCAATAAAACTGTTAATTGACTTAGAAAAATACCACCCTTAAATCCCAAAAAATTACTTGACAAGAATAGAGTCTCATTACAAAACGTTACAAAACGTTACAAAAACAAACAGTTTAATAAACAAATTAAACCCTCAAAAACTTAATTGCTCTCTTGGCAATATCAAAAATTTATTCTAGTTAACCTTACTAGAAATATGTACAAAATGTACCTTACAGAAAAATTATCAAAAACTTTTAATAAAAAAGTATCAAAAACTTTAATAGAAAAATCTATTAAAAACCTCACAAATTATCTCCCTGACAATTTGACAAATCTAGTTAACCCACTAGATGAAAAAAATCTATTTACAAGAACTGTCAAAAAATGTCTAAAAAATCCCTGTAAAAACAGGGGAAAAAATCAATTGAGCATTGGTGGTCCTCTCTCAAAAAGTTCCCCCCAGCAGCCTCTGGTAAGCCATAAACTTTCAAAAATAAGTAACAACTCACTGAAAAGTATAAAAGTATTTATATACATGCACTAAAACTCGTACCCCAATAAAAGGGGGCCCCTGACTGAGCAGGGGAAAGATATAAAAATATTACTATACTTTTAAAGTTCAAAACTAAATTAACCTCATTAGTTCATACCAGAGACTGCCAAGAAAGAAGTGAAGGTACCTACCAAATAACTGCTCGTCAGCTGTCTACCAGTGTCATAGTCATCAACCAATAACACAAACGTGCAGGGCAATTCAACTGTAATCTTGCAAATTGTTAGAAAAATGGTTGACTTTCCCCTAGTAACCACTGGGTCAACTGTTGCAGAACCTCTATCTGCTGCATGGATCTGGTGGACTCCAATCCCAGGATCTACTGGGAAGGTGAAGGCTGAAGATAAGTGAAACTTCACCACATGCCTTATAATTGTTTTATCCTGGACCTCACACCCTGGAACGGGACACTCTATAGTTCTAGGTACCCATCTACCCTTGATAAACGTAGCCTCCACCAGTTTGGCTCTATCAGGGATCCGGACATCACTCTCCCTGATCATTTCATTCAGCTTCTCACAAGTGAATTCGGCAAGTCCTTTGTCTCTCCCCCTGCTTACAGCATGGTTCTTCTCTTTATCTACTTCTCTTTCCCCAGACATTTCAACTTTGATTGTTCTATAGTTGGTTATAACTGAACCCAAAAACATCATCAGCAAGGGCTTTCTTACATTTCTAACGGAAATTTCACAGCTGCTGGGGATATTACACACTTTTCCCCCTGCCAGCGTCTCGTGGCTAGTACCCTTGCCATGATCCATCACTGTTGACTCAAACAGATGAAAGTTATCACTCACCCCTATTCTTTGGCAATTAACCGACAGTGTTCCCTCTAAACTCTGTTCTTCCACTGAAAGTATTTCCCTTAAACACATGGTTGACCCCTGCAAGTTCCAGGGAAGCTCCTCCACCCCACCTGGACAAGTCTGTCCTTCAGATCTTGATTCCTCTCCTCTGATTGAGTTAACTTGCACCCTTGGGTCTTCAATAAGGGACTTAGTGGACTCTGCATTGGCACTACCAGTAATTTTCACATCAGTGTTGGGGGGAATAATCATCTTGTCAGATACTGTCACTGCCACTCTCCATACTCTTGGTACATCCTCTGGTACCCCTTTAGCTAACTGGAACGACACATCTTTGCCACAAAATTCTAGTACTCTTCTCCTTAGATGTATGGATATATTGTGTTTTTCCAGAAAATCTAACCCAAGCAGCATGTCACAGTCAAGGGGTGCTACATACAATTCCTCCTTGAACTGTTCTCCATCTAGCTCAAAATATGTAGGCTCCATTACATTACAGCTCATGACCATCTCTCTCCCCGCAGCATGCAGGGTGGTTCTCCTGATAACAGGAGGTTTATATGGAAGCTTTTCCCAAATCTTATCTTTCAAGATAGACACTTGTGCTCCAGTATCTACTATGGCATGAATCTGTCTACCCTGCATTTTGACTCCAACTCTTATCATACGGGCTGTGCCTAACATACCCACAGCTGCTGTATTGGATTTGAATTTTTCAGTCTCATGTTTATCTTTGTTACCCAGCTTTTCTTTGTTGGGACATTTATTGGCATAATGACCCTTCTCATTACATGCAAAACAGGTTATTGTACTTAAATCTACTCTACCTTTTCCTCGGCCTCTCTCCCCTCTGTGAACAGTAGATTTCTTACTCTTGGCATGTGGGGAATTCCCTGAAGTAACAGGGGTGGCCATTCGGTCAGACAAGGATGCCAGCTGTTCCACCACGTTTTTGATGATATTCTCTAGTTGAGTTAATCTATCAGGTTCTTTAGTGGGATCCGGATCCTCTTTATTTACACTTATGCTGGCGATAGCGGACCCTACATTCTGGATAGCTCTTTTGGAGTGTTGAAACCATTTTATTATGTCTATGGCAGCCTCCATGGAACGCGGTCTAGCATTACATGCATGTTGTCCTGCTTCTGAATCATCACACCCTTGACAAAATCTCAGAACTGCTTGCTCAGTCATGTGTTCTTCCGGTAAACCCCGGAAGGCCCTTGATGCAAGGGATAAAGTTCTATCGGCCCAATCTTCTAAGGACTCATTGTAGTTTTGTCTACTGGTGGTGAATTGTAGCATGGAGGTTTCTTTCAACTCTGCAAAACCAAAGCGCTTTTCCAGCTTGGAAACCAGTTCTCTATATGTTGGTCTCACATTGCCCTCTAAAAGTAGGGTATAAAACTCGCTGGCCTTACCTTCTAAGCACCAACTCAACTGCTGACGTTTCTCTTCATTGTTACAACCTGCTGCTTCAGCCATATCTTCGAACTTAGTGATAAAAGCTTTCCAATTGGTGTCACCTTTATACCTAAGCGTTTTCATGGCAGAGAAGTAATTCTGTGACCTACGGTCTTGTTCCTGCTGTAATCTATTGGCCCTAGGATTTCTAGGGATGGGAACTGGCCTTGCCTCTCTACTTCTATTATTCTCCTCCCCCCTCCTACGAGGGAAATAACCGTCAATTGATTCTTGGTCATCAGTGTAGGGGTCATCAGTATACCTGGTCTCATGTCTCATGATAGGTCTATCATCTCTGGTTGGCATGGGACGACTATGCATCGGCACCCTATTCATCAGTTCTGGATCAGGAGGGGGTTGATATTGTGGCATGGAATAATTAACCAAAGGTGGCTGTTGAACCGATCCGGAATTGGCCATTGTGTACGTCACAGGAAAATAATTCACAGGCTGTGTTTGTTGCCTATGGTGAGAATCTGCCAATGTCATTGGTACATGTGGATTAGGTACACGGTGTGTAATATTTGTCATGGGTTTGACGTTCCCAGTCGAAACCGGGTGATGGTATTGGATTTGGGTTCTCTCTTGGCTTGGATATTCTTGTATTTGGTTGGGTACAGTTGTGATGGGTGTTCTAGCTATATGTTGTACATTAAACACTGGATTTGAAACACTTGGTGTACTAGATCGCCTAGTCAAACCTGGGTTGGGTGTGCTGGCGATTGTGTTTGGTGTGTTTGATTGCCTAGTTAGTCGCCCAGTCAAACCTGGGTTAGGTGTGCCGGCGACTGTTGGTGTATATGACTGCCTAGGTGTTCGCTCAGTTAAACCTGGATTGGGTGTACTGGCGACTGTTGGTGTATATGACTGCCTAGGTAGGTTTGGTCTTTGCAAAATGGTTACAGTTGGATAAAGTGTTTGATGCCCAGATATGCCTGGGTTGGGCAATCTGGCATATGTGTTTGGTAGGTGGGGTTGCCCAGTTAAGCCTGGGTTGGACATACTGGCAACAGTTGGGTGGGGTCTTGGTTGCCCAGATACGCCTGGGTTGGGCGAACTGGCAATTGAACCTGGAAAGGTTTGTTGAACAGATTGAATGTGGGCAAACCTAGGCACGGCCTGTGGACTAGGAGAGCCTGACCTACTACCAACATTAGCACCACCAAGCCGGGCCCTTGGCCTGGGGGAGCTTAACCTACTATCTACTTCATGCCGATACTGAACCTCTTGTACCCTAGTAATGCCTGGAGAAAACTCATTTGCATGTTCATCATATTGATATACCTGTTGTTGATGCCCCATATTAACTGGGGTTGCAGTACGGATTGAATTACTGCTTGAATTCTGGTCATGACTGGTATGACTATGAGAACTTTTTCCCTTTACCTGATCACTAACTACTCTCTGTGACTCTACTGAACTATGGGTCACTGATCTTGGCGAAGTTACCTGCATGTTATGCTGGTTCCCAGATAGTCCTGGGGTGGGTCTACCTGGAACTGCGCTTGTGTCTAGTTTATACCTTAATCCAACTTTCCCAAGAATACTTGGGCTTGGTGTAAAGGAAAATGGTACCTTAGGTCTAGCTTCGCTTATACCCGTGTTAACGGGAATATTGAGTTTCATGTTTGCGAAGGGAAAGTCAATATCTGAATCGATGGATTCTGTTTCATCAACGTTACTTTTTTGGACTGTATTAACAGGTATTCTATCTAGTGATGTGTTTTGACTGTGTGTACTTTGTACATGTATCTCAACATTTGGCTTGAACTCTCGTGTATAGTACATTTCATGTTGTATACTGGGCATGTAAGTACTAGTGTATTCACAAGTTTCATGTTTGTAATCTTGTGTAATTGGCTCACAAGTTACACTTTCTATTTGTGTCATTTGCCCAGTATTGTAATCACTGAGGATTGGGTCACCCTGAATGTACACATTTTCTAATGTGTCAAACCCTACCAGATCATATAATTGTTCAGGGTCTCTAAGATAGGGTATATGGTAAAATGTTTCCCATGTAAATGGGACAACAGCTCTTTGTCTCTCAATATAATCTGCTATTTTAGGCCCAATGCCTGGCAAATTTAGCAGTTCACTTCTAGGACAAATATTTATTTGGACTTTACGCTCAGCCATGTCAACAATAAGAGAGAACAACTCTTTAATACAAAACAATGTATATCTATGGCAAAAAATCCAAATTTCAATCAAAAATTGTGATAAACTCCGATTGTTTACAAAAAAAAAAACTGAACTTCCGGCCGGAAATAACCAACCAATCGGATTTAACTACGTCACACTGAGCAGTACGTCACGAGTAACCCTCGTGTCTCCAAATTTGAGAAAAATCAATAATTGTGCACAACTCTCAGTAAAATAGCTCCTAGTGTGCGTAAAATACAATAAATATCACAATAAAATAATGACTGACCTTATAAATAGGTGTAACTTTTATCCAATCAATCTGTACCAAGTCAAGTCCGTGCAGAAAAATGGCGGGTATATTTTCCTGCAAAAATATTCACCAACTCTGGTTTACACAGCGACGACGCCACTTGTAGTAAAACAGGTTATGGGATAGGAATGGAGGCAGGAACTGCTGACTCCTTAGCACCGAGTTCAATGACAACGGTCCGCCAGTGTTGGCAAATATATCAAAGGGCTTGGGACAAAATGGAAAAACAGTGTTACCTGATCAAAGTCTGGAACTAGAAGGCCGTATTCTCGAATTCCCCGCGAGATCTCGTCTGTCCATGTGTTCCGCGTTGGCTAGCCAATCGTCTTCTTGTATTTCCATATCGTCATGGCACGGATATAAATAACTTATCGGAAACCCCCGAATCCAGTTTTACAACATAACGTAATGATTACTTAGCATTTGGGTAAAATGCAGAAGATATCATTTTGACACATTCTAAACCACTCTTTACACAAACAATTCATGTGTTTTTATGTTTCATTTTTGATAAAGTCAAACACATTTGAAATGTTTGCTGCTTAAAATGATTTTACAACTGAAACATTTATTGAATATGTATTATCGGTCACTTCCAGTTGTGGATCCAGAAGGGGAATTCCCGGGTTTTGAACCCCCCTTTCAATTGAAAATGTATTATTGTTTTGTACATATTTTCGGCATAAATTGTCTGGAGCCTCGTTCTCACTCGACTTTATAAAATCAGAACACTCCCTAAAAAGGTTTATTAGATATCCATCAGTTTGATTAAGTCCAATGGAATCCAATGCCTTTGGCTTTTACACAGCAAAAATCTATAAATAAAGCAATGGATTATTCATTTTCAAATCAGAAAAAAAACTCATGGTGAACGGCATTATTTCAAAATTTCTGTAACAATAACGATGAAATATCTTGCTATTTGAAGAAAAAATAAACGACGGCAAATTGAAACATATTGAGCACTTATTGACACAAATTTCTGTACAATCGGTGGGTTTTATCAGATTGAAAATGTACAATTGCAGCTATACGCATACCTGTAAAAAACAAAATCAAATTGCAATGATCACTCGACAAGGAATAATTATTTGCTTTATTTTTTCCTTATTCATTAGAACACGGGTCGTTACATTTACCGGCTATCGTTAACACTGAATAGTTCTGAAGACAGTAAACAATAGACGATCTTCCATTCCGGAACGTTCCGGATGTTAGAATAGGGGTCACGAGAGGTCAATGGGGGTAAAATGGCGGCTTTTTAAGAAGAGAGCACAGGGATCGAATTATTATATCAATCTATTAAATGTGTTTTCTAATGGAAAACAATCAAACATGAAATGATTTAATTTGTTTCACTCGGAGGGTCCTTTCAAACCAATTCATTTACACTAATAATGAAATTTAAAAATTCCCTTTTACGCGCAATTGTCGTCGGCAACCAGTAATCCAGTATTTTGAGGTAAGATTTCGACAATTACCCCAAAAAAAAATCGAAATTGGAAGATCGTCTATACCCGTACGCGTGCATAAATTCTATCATCGAAAAGGTAAATCGAGAAAATGGTAGACAAAAGTCTAATCCTAGCATGTTGTGTACCATTTTTTTTCATTGCCTTCTTCTTTGTTAAAAAAAATTCACACACAGTAAATTTTAGGCAGTCTTCAGATTTCCAGCGGTAATCGATAGCCGGTCACCGTGTAGAAGAAAAAAAGCATACAAACAAATTTGCAATCAACACACGTCTTTTATTTCTTCATTCGAAGTAAAATTGTTTTAATTTTTTTTTCTAGATTTACTACCAATCACATGCTGAAAAGGAGCGCTACAGATGTACATCTTAATGTGGAGAACAAAGAAATTTTATGTCATACCACTATTGTCGCCAATCATGAATGAGCAAAAATTTCACAATGTCGGGATTGTTTTATGTCTTTGGACAACTGAGATAAACCTTTGTGGACGCTTTGAAAACGTCGATTAAGTTGGATTACGTTTCGGACAAAATGGAGTATTTCATTATCAGAAATTTGAAATTTTGAACGCATGGAATAAATTCATTTATTGTTAACTAAAAGTGATTTTTTTTAATCAAGTTGAATAAAACTTGATTCCTGTATTTAATGCATTTTTGTGACCCTTTTAAAAAGGTAAATTTCTTGAAAACTAATCACTCGCGGTCGGTTATCTGAACCCAGTGTTAGCCCTGAAGGTTTGTGATCAGTGGACCATGAAAAGTTCATGGAACACTGATCATGAACAATAGACAGCGCAGTGAATTCGTAAAAAATAATCCACACTTTAAACAATAGAATGACGTCATTAAAATGGTTTAAGTAATGTAGTTTCCCATGGACCTAAATTCAGAGAACCACAACGTATAAATTGGAATCACAACTTTAAGATCGTCATGGACGCTGTGGAGGACTATGCTAGAGCCTGGATATTGAGGGAAAAGGACCAAGAAACAGAGCTTGAATCACTGTCGGACTGGGTAAGGACTATCCGATCTCTTGTACGAAGCCGAATAGACAAACATCGCAAATTTGTGAACCCCCAGCCTTCTTCGTGAAGCTCTCAGTTGTCTCTCTTCCTTACATGACAGGTAAGTTGTCACGCAAGCAGACAAGGCTTCCAATAATATAGTTTTTGTCTCGCCTGCGACGAATAGTCGCGGAAGGCGAGACATAGGTATTACTTTCCGGCGGCGACGGCGGCGGCGGCGACGGCGGCGGCGTAAACTTTTTTGTAAGACTTTTGTGGACAATGAATTGCTTGAAAAGTATAATAGCTAGGCATCTGATATTTGGTATACAGATAGTTCAGGTTATGGTCTACGCAACTGTCACCATGCCGTTTGACCCTGACCCCATTTTCACGCTCCAGTGACTCTGTGAACTTAGGTCTTTTTTCAGGCCGTAAACTTTTTTGTAAGACTTTTGTGGACGATGAATTGCTTGAAAAGTATAATAGCTAGGCATCTGATATTTGGTATACAGACAGTTCAGGTTATGGTCTACGCAACTGTCACCATGCCATGTGACCCTGACCTCATTTCACGCTCCAGTGACTCTGTGAACTTAGGTCTTTTTTCAGGCTGTAAACTTTTTTGTAAGACTTTTGTGGACGATGAATTGCTTGAAAAGTATAATAGCTAGGCATCTGATATTTGGTATACAGACAGTTCAGGTTATGGTCTATGCAACTGTCACCATGCCGTGTGACCCTGACCTCATTTTCACGCTCCAGTGAATCTGTGAACTTAGGTATTTTTCAGGCCGAAAAACTTTTTTGTAAGACTTTTATGGACGATGAATTGCTGGAAAGTTATGATAGCTAGGCATCTGATATTGGGTAAACAGACAGTTGCGGTTATGAACAACGCAACTGTCACCATGCCGTGTGACCATGACCCCACTTTTACGCTCCAGTGACTCTGTGAACTTGGGTCTTTTTTTCAGACAGAAAACTTTTTGTAATACTTGTGTGGACAATGGATTGCTTGAATAGTATAATAATTAGGCATCTGTTATAAGGTATACTGACACTTTTTGTGTTTATATCAAGAAATGAAAGCTTAGGTAGTTGATTTTAGCGATGGTGCCGGCAGGCGAGACATACTTTTAGTGGCCACACTTGTTGTATGTAAAGCACATTATTACTATTGTCTAATAAAAGAACTAGGCATTGATGGTAATACTTCCGCTAGTGCTACAAACAAACGGACTACATTTAACAAAGATGAAATCATAGCCAACCATAGCTCTTTTGTGTCCTCTTTCAATATTAAAATGAAAGAGAAACATAAAGAGTTACCATATTTGTACTGGATACCTAAACTTCACAAAAATCCGTACAAAGAAAGGTATATCGCTGGATCTTCATCATGTTCAACTACAGAGCTGTCCGTTCATTTAACTCAAATCTTGTCTGCTGTCAAAGAAGGTCAACAAGCATACTGCGACAATATTTATAATCGTAGTGGAATCAACCATATATGGATTTTGAAGAACTCAAAAGATTTGTTAGATCATTTTAAATCTAGATCATTTTCTGAGGTCCATTCTTTGAAAACGTTCGATTTGTTAACTTTATACACTACTTTGCCACGCAAACAACTAAAACGTCGCCTGAAAAAACTTCTCGAAAAAGCCTTTTCAAACTCTAGGAATTTTGTTGTTTTGTGTTATAACTCTACATTTTTTTCCAAAGCATCTTTCAAAGATAAAATTTGTTACACTCTGGAACAAGTTTGCAGTATGCTTGATTTCCTCATAGACAACATATTTGTCACCTTCGGAGGAGAGATTTTTCAACAACTAATCGGCATTCCAATGGGCACAAACTGTGCTCCTCTCCTCGCCGATTTGTTTTTTACTCTTACGAGACTGAATTTCTTCAGGGACTCGTTAAGAACAATCAGATGAAGAGGCAAGGTCATTTAATCTTACATTCAGATATATTGATGATGTCCTTTCTATCAATAACACTTCATTTGGTAGTTGGATTCCTTCAATATATCCTCCGAAATTGGAGATTAAAGAGACCATATAATCAAATTGCTTCACCTATTTCTTGGATTTGCACCTCGAATTTGACCAAGGCAGTCATCTCAGTACAAAAATTTACGATAAAAGAGACGATTTTAATTTTAAAATTATTAATTTTCCTAATCTACAGAGCAATATACCTACTTCCCCTGCATACGGTGTTTATATTTTACAACTTATTCGATATGCCAGAGCTTGCACACATTTCACAGATTTTTTTTATCAGACACCGATTTTTTCTTGACCGACTCTTTGAGCAGGGCTATAAAAAATACGTCTCATACAATCCCTAAAAGAATCTTTCTTCGTTTTCAGCCACTAGTAGAAAAGTTCAAAATTGAGTTAAAAGATATGGTGGTAAATTGTTTTAATTAGTGTTTGACTGGTCTGCTGTACTGAGAAGATCACCTTAATATCTTATTGTGTCTCACAACCATTTTGTGTTCTATGGTCATTACCGGATCCTTAGATCGCAATGGAAGAGGGATGTTTGGCACCATAAAACCTTGTTTAACCCACCATTTCGTTTGAAATGCCTGTAACAAGTCAGGACCATTGCGATCCACCAATTCTCCGGTATTACTGATTCGTTTTTGTCTTTTTCTCTGGACTATGACATTGATCATTCAAGTTCGGTAGTTTTGTTTTTACCTTTATTTAAGTTTGTTTGTTTAATAGCTATTAAGCACAAGTTTGTGTAAAAAAAACAACAGAAAAATAAGCAGATTTAGGGATGATGGGAAATAAAAGTAAAATTATGCAAATAAATGAAAATATATAATGAATATGGTAAGAACAATTTGAAAAAAAAACATGTACTTAAACCTGAGGACAAAATGTAAGCATTGTGAAAGGTTTCTTTTAACAAAATACCAGCAACAAACAGTTATCAAGAAATCTTTTTTAACAGCAAGAATTTTTTCTCTATATTTTCTCGATTGGCTTAACATATGTTTTTTTTTCAATTTATTGAAAACGGTGAACCAAGTTCAAATCTTACCGTATATCGGGTTATTATGGCGTGATGGTAATTTTGGCTATATTGGCGTGCTAGGAAAAGTCGCCAAAATTAAAATCACCATCTGTTTAATCGTGCCTAATTTCATTGGAAAAAAATAGAGAAACACCAAAATATAAAGCACCAAAATAAAACCTGCAAAAATAATTTTAAAAATACTCAAATTTTCATCCGCCAAAATAACCCAATATACGGTAATTTCATTGACTAGCGATTAAGAAAGTCAGTTACTCAGTCAATGTCGGGAAATATAAAACAAAGTTATCACATCACCTTAATATTCTTTTTATAATGAATTATTTAAATTGTAAAATTATCATTAATTTTCAACTGTAAATCATAGATTAAACATGAAATTGGTTTTATACTTTATACTTAGTTTTTGACCTTCCAATGTTTTGATTCAAATGCTGCCGATCAGAGATTACTTCTTTAAATATCGATATATAGCTCAACCAAATTAACCGTTTTCATATCCGTTTTGGTATTCGTATTTCGGAAAATTATTAAAAGCCTTTAGGTCAATTGCACTCGATAGAAACAAAGACAAAAAAAGTTGTGACGTTTTTGTATAATGGATTTGGTAATGGTGAACCGAAACAATTTAAACTTTAATGTACCAAAATGATGCTTTCCTGTTCTGTTTATTAATTCCATTATCAATTGTTTAATTGCACTATTGTTTCTTTCACTTGCCATCAATAAGTTCTTTGTCTGATTTTTTTAACATACCGAATCTATAGATTATTAAAACATAGTTCAGGCAAACACAAAAAACTATTTTGAAATTGATAGCATATAGCAGCACTCTGTGGTTAGTTTGTTTCGATTTCTTATATCCAGTTTTTTTTTATTACACCAATTCAATTATTTAGTTTTGACACGAAGAGGTTTTTTTTCGCCATTACTTATATCGGATTGACATTTTAAACAAAAACTACATTGTTCTTTTATACTCTGTTTTTCAATTGTTCATGTGATAACAACTAAACAGCAATATAGGAAAAAACAGTATATGCAAGTGTGTATTGGTGCATCATATATTTAGCTGCTGCATGCAACCAATGCTTTTTCACAAACACTTCTTCTGGCTATCAACGTTTACTTGGGTTAACTTTATATAAAAGGCTGATAAAACGTAACTGGATCAGTTCGAGTTTAACCAGCGAACTGCTTTCTTGGAAAAGACATATACATTTAGTAGTTTGACTCTGTGCTTGCGACAAATTTAATTTTATTTGAACTAAATACTGGACTTTGCTAAAAGAAATGTATTCTTTCAACATTGGTCTGATACTAATATCACTAAATATTTATCTCTCTCGAGCTACACAACTAGACACAAATTTTAATCTTAAACAAAACTTTGCTGAAACAACGAAAGAGGAGGTATTGGCTTCGTCTTACATATCTTGTGCTACAGCTTGTAGCAGTGTTAACGAATGTTGCGGATTTGATTTTGATGAGGATTCGAAAATGTGCCTGTTACTGAAGAACTGTTCCTACGGTACAGCGACATCTAGTGGAATGTCTTACTTCAAAGACACCGAAAACGGAGGTAAGCGTAAATAACCATTTGACGAATGTATCTTGTTTCCCAAAACATGGTTTTATTGAGGGTTATCGTTAAATTACAAATGCCATATTGTCGCACGACGTATTTTTTCAGTTGCAAGGACAAAATTTGGTTTACATTAAAGGAATGGGTTGCAATTGGAGTTAAAGATAAAATTGGATAGATTTTTTTGTCAGTCACAAAGTGTCTCTATTGAATGTTGAATGTTTTATTTCAATTAGCGTCTAAGTTATATAACTTTATTTATTTTCAAGGCATTGCTCGAAATGAACAAGAGCTAATGCTTTAAACGTATGAGGCGTATTTTCCAATAGCCTTGTTTTAATAGTTACGTAGAAAGCGATGTTAGATAAAAACATCTGAAAAATGTGTACAGGCCCTGGCATATCGAATTAGTTGTGAAATTTTGACACCGTATAATAATTTAGCGTAAAATAAAAAAATATAAAAGTCTTCCCTGCGATTGTCTTTAAATCAAGGTACAATGAACATAAAAATTGTTAATTTTGAACACAATTTTCATAAGAATTACTCAAGATTATCTGTTGGTGAAAATCCATTTATCAAGCTACAAAATCAGCTAAGAATTAACAGGCTTTTTCAGATTCTATTTTATTTTCGAAAATAGGGACTAACTTCAACTTTGAGCGCCTCTGATGAGTCTTAAATAGATGAAACGCGCGTCAGGCGTAGCAAAATTTATTGTCTGGAACTTTGTTGTCATTTTTATTTTGAAAAGCAAAACTTCCACCAGCAACAAAATCGACAACAAAAAGCGCTAAGTACATTTTGAAATGTTTTGAATGACTATTGATGATTATTTTCAACCGATTACACAATGTCTTAAATCTTAGCGAATTAATAACAAGAGGCTCCCAGGAGCCTTAATCGCTCACCTGAACTACACAGATACATATATATATATATATAGTAGATATTATTGTGCTTGTCCATATGCAATTTAAATTTCTGAAATATCTTGGTTAGTTTTCAAGATATTGGGCTTAATAAGTGCAAAATTGGGCAAAAAGTACGAAAAAGGGCAATAACTCCCACATCAGCAGTCAGATCTTTTCCAAAATTTCAGGACAGGTACATCTTAATATGCTGATCACTTTTGATACCCATCAAAATTTTGATATCTGTAACCATTTTTGAGATATTAGCAAAAAACTGCAATTTACCCCTATGTTCTATTTTTAGCCATGGGGGCCATATCTTTGACCAATCAAAAATCTGAACAATAGAATTGTAGCATGTATGCTATTAAACAACTATGCCAAGTTTGGTTGAAGTTGGATGTATGGTGTTAGACAAGTTAATCTTTGAAATTCAGGGGAAAAGTAATGAAAAATGGTAAATTTTGACGCTTTAAGGGCCATAACTCCTAAAAGAAATGGTTCTACAGCTTTGACCTAAATACATGAATTGTAGATCTTGATGTGCTTAATCATATGCAATTTGAATCTTTAAAATATCTTGTATAGTTTTTAAGATATAAGGCAAAATATGTGCAAAATTTTGAAAAAATCCAGAAAAAGGGCAATAACTCCTACATTGGTTGTTGGATCTTCTTGAAAATTTCAGGGCATGTAGATCTTGAGGTGCTGATCACTTTTACCCTATGCCAGAATTTTGATATCTGTGACCGTTTTTGAGTTATTTGCAAAAACACTGCATTTGACCCCCCTGTTCTATTTTTAGTAACATCAGCCATGTTATTTTACGAATCAAAAATCCGAACGATAGTTTTGTACACATAATGCCACTAAACAACTATACCAAGTTTGGTTGCAATTGGACTTATGGTGTCGGACAAGTTAACGTTTGAAAAATTGTTTACAGACGACAGACGACGACGACGACGACGACGGACGCCAAGTGATGGTAAAAGCTCACATGGACCTTCGGTCCAGGTGAGCTAAAAAGTTTGATTTTGAATGGAAATAGTCAATTTGAAATAAGATCTAAAGTCATCGTAGTTGATTTTATTTTATCAGTTCATTTTCTAGAACGTGCAGTTTGGGACGAGGTGCGTCGGCAAATGTGCGCTAAAAATGAAATATAAAATTGATTAAAAATTGTCGTATTAACATATATATTTTCTGGTAGGCGATAAGCAAAATTGGTAATTATTTTCAAATATATTTCAATTCATAACTTTTTTATATACTAGTATTTTTTTTCCAAATGTACATATTCAGTGTATAAGAATTGTGAAAATGGACACTTTACAACAAAACATTTCAATAAACCGGAAGTGTTTTAATATTCTTAAAAAACAATGAAATCGTTTGAGTTTTGCCAAGTAAACATTACAAAAACATTTCGAAGATATATTTAATGATTGATTAGATATATATCCAAGGTATGTCTGTTCCCAAATAGCTTGAAAAACTAAAATGAACTTAAAGGTTATATAGAATCGGTCAACAATGTTTTTTTTATCATAAAAGAGCAATTCAAACAAGTTATTATTTCGTTGGATTCTGAAATTCGTGGATCAGCCTAACCACAAAAACTACGACAATCGGTACGCCACGAATAAAAAAAAAGAAATTGACTGTAGTAAATAGATCTAAAAAGTCACACAGATAATAAAGCCATTTGGTAAATCCTTTTTTAGATCCACTTGGTACAAATTGTAAAACACTTTAATCCCGCAATGAACTTTTTCTTTCAGGTGTGTGTACAGGAGGCAATGTTGCACTGAACAAACCTTGCGGTCAAAGAAGTGTCTTTTTGAATGAATCAACGTATGAATGTGATAAGG